>JACGTP010000018.1:556035-1112688 GCA_023678845.1 Mischocyttarus mexicanus | reverse complement strand
AATTTTTTTTTTTCCTAAAATATCCAATTAATTTTATTGCTCAAATATTTTAACCGAATCTTTAAACGTTACCTTTGTTTATTTGCTATATCCCAGGCGCTTACAATTAGCGCATTGGTTGTTAAATCTCCTGGTACTAAACATGTTTCTACGGATCCATCGCAATGAAAACTTCGTATAAAACCTTTTCCAGCACATGCGTAAACTATCACTGGACCGTTATATGAATCAACCCATCCTTTGAGAGGTTCTCGATACGTGGATGTCACTGCAAATATTACTTCAATAAAAATCTACTAATACTCCTCGTTTTTTCTAACATAAAAACTTTATTATTACAAACCAATTCCTGGACGAAATATTCCAATCGGCATTAAACCAGCTTGCTTCTTTATAACATTTTCGGCGACTGATTTCGTATAGACGTAAGTATTCGGCCATGATTTACATAATCTAAGTGACAATAATCGTATGACAGATTTTTTGAAAATATTTTTAATTTGTGATTATATAAGAAAAATCGAGTAAATATACTAGGAAAGATAAACATACTTTTTAGTAAACTCATCCAATGAATTTTCATCTACACTGTCAAGCAACTCGATTAATTTTTCGTCGTCTATCGGCGGATCATAAAATTTCTCTTCGATCGGGTTGTGGAGACATTGGCAATAGGCAGTGGATACATGAACAAAACTCTGAAATATTGAAGATAACAAATATTTAGAAAATTCTGATATTGCATTAGAAGTTTTTAGAAGTCGTTCAAAAATATTCATAGGGTAAAGTATTTTTACTTTTAGTTTTGGCATTTCTTTTGATAAGCTTATCATATATTTTAATCCTTGGACGTTAATAGTTGTAGCTAATTTTATATTTTCGTTGAACCTAATGTTCGCTGCGGAATGAAAAATAATAGAGATCTGTTCTATTAGAGTAGTTCTCTCCAGAGTTGCGATACCAAGATTCGGCAAGCTACAATCGCCTTCAATGCAGATTATGCGATTTCGGAATTTGGGTTGTTCTTCTTTCAGTTTAAAAAATAGCTGAAATTTAGGGATCAAGACAGTTATATATTTTTTTTATTTCATGTATTTACCCATTATAAAAACGTATTATTTTAATAAAACTAGTATTCACGACTTTTCACGCGTTCTTCGCGTGTTAGAAAAAATTGTTTAGAATAATTTTATTTTCTTGATTTCTACTAAATACACAATGGTACTATTTTGTGAAACAATAATGTTTTACGATACAGGTCAGAGTTAAATAAAATATTAAATTAATCATTAGTTAAAAGTAGATAACTTACAACATCTTCGAATAATTCGTTTGTTCGTTGATATATATCTTTCCCTTTTTTCGGACGTATTAAAATGTAAATGTTGACGTTAGGACAACTTCTCAACAATTTTTCGATCAATAACTTTCCTATAAGTCCTGTACCACCGGTTATAAATATATTTTGATCGTCATAAAATTTCTGAATGGGCGTAAGCTGCTTGCCAACTTTTCTGGGCGAATACATTTTTTTTCGCCTTAAAGCTGTTGAATTTTTTTTATAAATATTAAAAATTTAATATTAATTTAGGATTCCGTAAAGATGAGAAGGACCATGGACTGTCTGAACCGGGAATCGAATTACGGATTTTTCGTTTGTCGGGTGAATGCTTTCTCTAATCCACTGAATTATCCAGGATCTCAATCGATATCCTCTTACGATTAATATTTAAATAAGAGGTTTATGTATAACAATTTTGAACGTTCTATTCACTTGTTTATTCTTTTAATCTCACCTTTACCCAAATCAAAACTCTAATGTCACTACGGTTGTTACATTTTTAAATATTATTACACAGTTCCTTAGGCTACTGTTTCTGTCGTTTTGATCGTACACTAAAACGCGATTGGGTACTCTCTCTCTCTTTCCCAAACCAACTATTTTACGTCGTTAAAATCACCGTTCTTCTGTTTTTGAAAATCTAAATAATTTATTTATTTCTTTTGCCGTTATGGTAAGTTGTTTGTGTACGAAACAAATCAAACTGTTATTCTGGCTGAGCTCCTAATTTAGAGGAATCATGAAAAAAGAATAAATATAAACTTACGTGTTTACTTCGGTACAAGAGACACTTACACTGCTTCTAATTCTATTATTAGTTAAATTTTATTTAAATTTAGTGTACAAGAGAATACATGTCTGTCGACTTAGGAGGAAATATATAAGATATAATTCTAATCAATATTAATTAATACAAAGAGTAAACGTATGTTATAATCTTCAATTTATTTTATGTCCTGATTTCTTTTAATTGTATTTTCTTTTTTTCTTTGTATTAATGGGTTTATCACGTAAAATAAAATAAATAGTGACAAGAAATAAAATAGTAATAGTGCTTTTTATTATAAACGTAATTTATATTTGCATATTGTTAAACTTAACATAAAATATTCTTATTATTTATTTATGCTCTATACGTGATAGTTTGTTGAAATAGGAATAATCACGTGACTTCGATAGCTACGTCTGTAGAAATTAGAATCGCTTGTTTGTTTTAGATATATCGAAACGTTACAAGTAATTTATAAATCAAAATCATTGTGATTATAAGAAAGATACAGATTATAAGTAGTTTAAATGTTTGATGAATCCAGTAAAGTCTTGAAAAAAGAAATATTAAAAAATTAGAATCATTTGAGAAAGATTGTCAAGTGTAAATTAACAACAACTAAACAAGACAAGAAAAAAGTTACCTTCGCCAGTTTCTACGAGCTTGTGGAAGAGTTTCAATAGGATCTTTTAAAACGTATAATCTTATACCTAATAAATAAGTTGCGAAATAACTATCCCAATCAAGGTCTTTCATGTCGCAGTAGAATAATATTTGATCTTTGACTGTTAACTTTTTTATCACATTGATCATTCTTTCATTCGTAAATTTCCACTCATTTAGAGAAAAGTAGCTAAGTACATCCAACATTGCGTGTAATTTACGATACATTTTAAGAAACCTTTAAAGAAAAGAAATATTTATCATAGAAATTATTACAATGTGTATTCCTTTTTCATTTGGAAAAAAATGTAGGAAGGATTTACCTTGGCTTCTTTCTCACACACAACATTCCTAGATCGAGAATTAAAGCTGGTAGTAAATGTAGAAGATATGCGTAAAAAAGATAGAGCAGTCGATTTTTTGTAGACCTAAAATTGTAGTACCAATATGCTTCTCTGAATGGTGTTGTTGGTCCGTATTTTAATGTAAATTTTTCCATGTCATCGTAAGTTATTGGATTTTCATTAGATACATAATTATATATGGGAATATTTTCTTCAGATCTTAAAAATAATGGTATTGTGACGGAATGATATAATTGAATTTCTATTTTAACTTTCATGTAATATTTTTGCGTAAATATATTATTTGAATCATTACACGCTACCTTTGTTTGTCTGCAATATCCCAGGCGCAAACGATTAGAGCATTTATCGTGAAATCTCCTGGTACTAAGCATACTTTTACGTATCTATCACAATGATGTGTTCGTATTAAACCTTTCCAAACACCTGCGAAAATTCCCATTGGTCCATTTAAATTATTAACCCATCCTTGAAGTGGTTCTCGATACGTTGATGCCACTGGAAACATTACTTCAATTAAAATCTATTAAAAATCGTTGTTTTTTCAAACATAAAAACTTTATCATTACAAACCAATTCCTGGACGAAATATTCCAATCGGTATTACACCAGCTTGCTTCTTTATAACATTTTCGGCGATTGATTTCGTATAGACGTAAGTATTCGGCCATGATTCACATAATCTGAATGACAATAATCGTATGACAGATTTTTAAAAAATATTTTTGATTTGTGATTATAGAAAAAAAGTCGAGTAAATACACTAGGAAAGATAAACATACGTTTTAGTAAACTCATCTAATGAATTTTCATCTATACTGTCAAGCAATTCGATTAATTTTTCGTCATCTATCGGCGGATCATAAAATTTCTCTTCGATCGGATTGTGGAGACATTGGCAATAGGCAGTGGATACATAAACAAAACTCTGTAACATTGAAGATTAAAAGTATTTAGAATATTTTGATTTTACATCGGAAGTTTTTGGAAGTCGTTCATAAATATTCGTAGGGTAAAGTATTTTTACTTTTAGTTTTGGCATTTCTTTTGATAAGTTTATCATGTTTTTTAATCCTTGTACGTTAGTAATTGTCGCTGATTTTATATTTTCGTTAAACTTAATGTTCGCTGCGACATGAAAAACAATAGAGATTTGTGCTATTAGAGTAGTTCTCTCCAGAGTTGAGATACCAAGATTCGGCAAGTTACAATCGCCTTCAATGCAGATTATGCGATTTCGGAATTTGGGTTGTTCTTCTCTTAGTTTTGAAAAAACCTAGAATGTGTTAATTCAGACATTTATATGTTACTTCCGCCTTACATATATATATTATAAAAACCAGTTATTTAAATAGAACTACTTTTTATAAGTCATCATGCGTTCATCGCATGTTAGGTAAAATTATGTAGAATAATTTTGTTTTCTTGATTTCTACTAAATACATAATGGTACTATTTTGTGAAACAATAATTTTTTGCGATACACAGGTCAGAGTTAAATAAAAAATTAAATTAATTATTAATTAAGGTAGATAACTTACCATATCTTCGAATAGTTCGTTTACTCGTTGAAATACATCTTTCCCTTTTTTTGGACGTATTAAAATGTAAATGTTGACGTTAGGACAACTTCTCAACAATTTCTCGATCAATAACTTTCCTATAAATCCTGTACCACCAGTTATGAATATATTTTGATCATCATAAAATTTCTGAATTGGTGTTAAGCTTGTGTCGTTATTTATGGACGATTGCATTTTCTTAGTCTTATGTTCTTGTGACACTTCTTTTCTAACGTAATCTTTCACTATTACAAATTTTTGTCTTTCTTCTTGAAAACCTCTTTTCTTTTATTTTTTAAATTTCATTCATAAAAATAACTTTTACATAATTATTTTGTCTTAATCATACATTGGTGGTTACAATTTTCCTATCATCTCGTAACTATTTTGAATTCTAAATGAAAATTTTATTGGACAGAAATTATTAATTTATCTTTCCTTACTATGGATAATTTGAAAAAAAAGTTCTTCAAGTCGAGTTTAAATCAATGTCGAATACAAAATGTTTTTTTCACGAACTTGTTTTTATAATAATATTTATATAAAATATCAAGTATAATTATTACTATTTTCACAATTAGTTTTTATGAAAATAAAATTACTTTTATGATACTTTTAATAATTTAATTAAACTTATACCCACAATACACGAATAAAGCAAAAATATACGGAACTCAAGATGTTTAGTGTTTTCTGATTCGTAAACCTCGTGTTTCCTTGCTTGATTCTGCCAGAGAACTGACCGAAACTCCCTGAAAAAAAAGATTTGAATAAAATAAATTTATAAATCGTTGGAAACTTATGATGAAATATACTACATTAAAATATATTAAAAACTCTCGCAACTCTTTTTTTATCATCCGAAGATTAATTTCTATATTAATTAGTATATCCTAATTCATCAATTAAAATATCTTGTTTTTATTTATTGTTCAAGCCATTAGTGTTCTTTATTCTTGCTTTTACATGTTTTCTATTGCACCCTTTTACGTGTTTCTATTTATTTATCATATCATTCTTCAATTTTCTATTTGGCAATAATTTGATTTTAATGTTTTTCTTGATTTCGTATGGTTAATATTAGATGTAGTAAAAGGAAATCTGTTATTTTAACGATTTATTTCAAGTAATAAATGATGAATTAGTTTTAATTACAATCAATATTATTACACGTTAACTGAATATGTTCTTCAATATACAGCATCACTTAATGTTATTCACTTTCCGAAGAAAGAATTTTTAAATGATATTATTTTCTTTCCAATTGAAGTTCTAATCAAACTTTGCAGAAGGATAATCATAATTGTAGGATATCTAAAGTAAGAAGAGGAAAGAGTTGGCACGATGAAGGCATCTTTCAGTCCCCCTTCTCCCCCTTCATTGGTTCCTATCCCCAACCCACGTCCAAGAGGGCATCCCCTTTTAAAGATAGAAATCTCACGTGGATATAATATACCTTCTCTCGCTCGGACTTATAAGAGCTTATTTATAAACAGACGCAGCCACCACAATGGTTATTGTTTCAGTGCACGGTATGGGGCGAAGCGGCGTCGTATGCGCCGCCTATTTATGACACATTATGCGAAAGCGCACCCGATAGCAGTGCATACGAGCAGTATTGCGTTTCGTGCCATTGTGATGGCAACAATGATATAGCCTGGACCTATATGCCTTCTTTACTCTCTTTCTTACTCTTTCTCTTATTCTTTATCTTTTTTTTTTTTCAACGGACCACATAAATCACGATTCGTGCTCGAGTTTTCCACGAAGTGGGTGTCGAGCTCGAACGCTTCCCAAACCTTCCTCCTTTTCCCTTCCCTTTTCTTCCCTTCCCTCCCCAACCGCCCAATCTTCTTTCTTCTCTTCATTTTATATTTTTAGTTAATATCGTAAGACTTAAGAAACGTTTTAACGATGATCAATAATTATTGTATTGTACTTAATCTAATTTCCCATTTAAATGAATTTTTTTTCGATGTTTCTATGAAGTTTGGAAAATTTTATTTAATCAAATCGTGGAAAATTTTGCGTGTGAAATATTGAAGAGATAATTTTGGAATGTAATATTAATCTTATAGAAATTTGATGCTCAAGTTTTTTCTTCGGTTATGGGAAATATCGTTGTAATATTTTCTGGTAGTGCATGATAGTTTTCAAAACTAGTGAGCTTTTCGTAATGGAAGTCTATTAAAGAGAAGGTTCAGCTGGTTTCTCTGATGGTATCCAAATCTGTAAACAACTAGAAGAGAAATATTGGGTTGTATTTACACATGTTTGTATGAGGTCAAGTAAATACCGCGAAAAATCGTTAAAAAATCTTGTAAATCGTTGATTAAGATATGATGATTTAGATCTTAACTGATAGATATAAAATACGTCATTGATTAAAGAAGCCTATCTTCTCTCTTTTGACTTTCCGATTGGCGTAAGGCGAGTTCCAGTCAGCACGGTCGTGCCGCATTCCAGCCACGCGCCTTGACTAGGAACACAGAGGCGTAACTATTAGTTTATGCTTATTCAAAAAGTATCCAATTATTTTATTAAATTCGACGATTTCGTGTAGGAGGTCTATAATGGTAGCCCTTTGCTGACGATCGCTGCATATATAGGTTTTTCGTAAACCATCAATTTGGGCGAGCAACTCATATGCGCGTTTGACTAAAACAACTGACAGAACTGGCAAACACATATATGTGTTCTTATTGCCAAGGAACTTATTAGGTTGTCAAGTATGAAATAAAGCAAATTTCAATTCAATTATGTGCATTTTTTACTCCATTTTATATTTGACAACCTAATATATTGAACAATATTTGCTATAAGGAATTATCTTCAATGTTTGTTATAATCTTGAATCTGTATTATGTCCTGACTTCTTATAATTGTATTTCCTGTTTTTGCATTAATGGGTTTTTCCGTAAAATAAAATAAAATAAAATAAAATATGCGCTCGGCATAAAAAACTGATAGATCCAAAATAAAACCTGGTTTTGCTCTACAGTTTGCTTCGTACCGTTTCGTCCGCAAAGGTTTAAGATAAAAAAATTAAATACATATATGTAATCAACTATGATAAAATAGGATATATGATGTTTAGGAAAATGATAATAGCTACGCTTATGGATGGACGGTAAGAACAGTAAGAACAGCACGAGCCTCGACCACGGGAGTCGTGCTTGAGCGGAGGCGGTGGGAGCAGTCCTCTTCTTTCTATCCTGGAGAAGAGAGGAAATGGAAGCAAAAGGAAGCAAAAGGAATCGGAGGTAGGAATGGAGTTGGAAAAGGGGCGAGTGGGCGAGAGGTGGCGGCAGACGGTGGTGATGGTGGTGGTGATGCTGTTTCAGAGGGGGTTCTAAAGAGGTGAACGAGGTGGAGATGGAGGTGGAGGTGGTGGAGTAGATGGAGTAGGGTGAGGAGGAGGAGGAAAGTGGTCGCGAGCGTGGACGAGTAAAGGAGAGAGGGAGCACCGCGGGACGCAATCACGTCCTGCACGCGCCGTGCCCCGAGCCACTTACAGACACTGTTACACGAGGCTTACACTGTATTTCCATTTCTCTTATTTATCAATACTTCATTTAAAATCTATTCAATTTGTATCTTCCATAACTAATCATTTTTATCTATTAACTATAATGTTTATTTGACACCTTATCGGATATATAAAATTTCTTAAAACTAATCGACGTATTTTTTCTTCTTCGTTAATTTATAATAATTTGATTTGTAATTAATGCATCGTTGATTAGTATAACTGTTTAGACTTATGCAATCCATTTTATTAATACAAATACGAACTTTATTAGATTGGAAAATTATAATAAATAGAATATGTATATCGATAGTTAGGAAATAAACTGATTGCGAGTTAAGAGTTTGAAGTTAATCATCGTTGAAGTCGAATATGTTGTATACGGTTGCAAATATCAAGAAGAAAAAGGGTTGATTTAGTTTCGTGTAACATCTCTTTGGTCACGACTTCGATCACGAGGCGCATAGTGGTCTGACCCACGAGCTCCTAGCGTTCTTAGTACGTTCCAAGTGTGGGAACTACTCATCCCCGAGACTCTCGGCGACCTTTCGTTGCAACCTGCAACCGCATCTCTCTTTCTTATCTTTTCCCATTGAAGGTTGCTCTAGATGTCGTCCTCCTCTTGAATATATAATATCTAATTTTTTTTCCTTTTTTTTCCCTTGTGCCATGCGTTTCTTTCTTTCTTTCTTTCTTTCTTTCTTCTTCGTTTACCTTTTTTTTTAAATTGCAAATGTATGGAGGAATAGAAGGGAAGAGTTTGTACCATTCAATGAATTTCAAAGTTACTGTAAGTTTATCTTTAGAATTTCTATTGCATACTATTTATATGTACATATCTTTCCAAGCGCATATATACTACACGCATAGAATTGAACATTTTAAATTTAGTTTTAAAACGATAGATATTTAAGATAGATAGGAAGTTTCCCGGCCACCTGCATCATCTTAAGGAATGCGTTTTCTGCAGTCGATGATCCCATACTAGACGCTCACGAAACGAGCAAAGTTCAAGGTAGATTACTCGACATTTAACGAGCCTGTGGTACTACATCGGATACGTTCGTACGTACGTACGTACATCGGCTGTCGATTCGCGTGTCAAGATTTCTTCTACCACGTCTTTTTGCTATACCAGGAGGATGCAGAATGCACTTACGTTGTATCCTATCGAAAAAGACTAATGGATGTATCTATAGGATACGAAAGAAATTCTTACTTTAGATAGCTGTAAGGGATTTTTTATTTTTATAAGTGTGTCAAAAGGATTATTATCGTTATTATTATTATTATTATTATTATTATTTAAACAAAAAATTATTACAGTGATTTTAATTTTTTTTTCTTTTAATAATATTTCAAAGTATCGGTTTTTGAGTTCCTATCTTTCTGTGAATGTCGGGAACGTTTATCTTGTAAAGAAATAATCTTTTGAATTAAATGAGAAAAAATAAATTTTCAAAGAGAAATAAAAAAAAAAGAAAGCAAAGAAGATGAAGAGAAGAGAGAAGAGGGTATTCGTGAAATTCAAGATCGTGACCCCGCGAGCAGAAGTTAAGTCTCGGTAAGACTCTCGGCCGTGATCTCTGATCTGGATTGGCCGCTTGATCCGGTTCTGCTTCTCAGTTCGAAGGCTCACAATTACTATCACAATGGCGAATCCTCGAGGGTGCGTTCGAGTTCGTGTCGTCGTGCGAGGTAAAAGTACAGGCTACGAGATCAATACGCTCTCCTCGTTCATCGCGATCTTCATCTTCGATGATTGCTGTTTTAACCTACGAGATCGAACGATCTTCCGCCGAATTTTTTTTACAATTTTTTAGTTTTTTTTTTTTTATAAAATGCAAATGATTTTTCTGCTTTCATATTACAACTTAAATGTGTAAGTTGTAAAATACAGTTGTCTCTTTTAAATATCATTTATTCAATTTATGTATAAAAGGATGGGAATAAATAAATATTATGTCATTAAGTTTAGAATTTTCGATTACTGTTAAAATATAGACAAGAAATAAATATTTAAATATAAATTTAAATTTAAGAATAATTTTAAATTCAAGAATAATTTTAAATTCAAGAATAATTTTAATGTTGAAAATAATAAATTACATTTGGAGATAAACCAGGGATTATAACACTGAAAATGATAATGATGATAATAATAATAATAATAATAATAATAATAATAATAATAATAATAATAATAATAGTAATAATAACTAACTCACATTTAACGCAAAACCACAGCTGATTCTCATCAAAACACAACGGCATAACTGAACTAGAGTACTTGGTCTAGACCCGTACCTGGTTTTTAAAATCCGACCCAAAGTCGAGTTAAAGCAAGGATCTTTTGATAATAATAATAATAATAATAATATGGTTGCTTTGATGAATATATATATTAATTATAGACGAAGTTTTTAAGTATCTCGAACGTGCTTAAATAATAAACGATGTTGGAGATGTTGCTTATCTGTCAATGTCCACCTTTTCTATAGGTAGAAACTATTAAACGGGATGTATATGCATGTATGTGGGGTTAATTAATTAGCAGATGAGCAAGCACTCTTCTACGAACGGACAATGTTCTTGGCCTCGTTAGAGCGAGGGTATGCAGATGAGATCTATTCATGAACGAAGCGCCCAATTAAAGCCTTTCTCTCTCTCTCTCTTTCTCTTTCGTCGAGAGAAAAACGTTAGACGATGAATCGAACGAACGCTAAGAGAGTACCAAGA
Organism: Mischocyttarus mexicanus; assembly: GCA_023678845.1. Taxonomy (NCBI): domain Eukaryota; kingdom Metazoa; phylum Arthropoda; class Insecta; order Hymenoptera; family Vespidae; genus Mischocyttarus; species Mischocyttarus mexicanus. The sequence goes on along the minus strand of JACGTP010000018.1, from coordinate 1,101,719 downwards.
TGGTTGACAAAATATAATTATTCGTGTGCTGACATGATGTATTCGAAACGAGTTCTCAATTTTTTTCTTCCCCTTCTTCTTCTTCTTTTTCTTCTTCTAAGAACTGAACCGAAGAGGAACGAGCTCTAAAAGGCTTCCTTAAGAACATTACACTTAAATTATAATCTAGTTCGTGAACATGTTAATTGAGTAATTATGTCTTTGCTTGGGTTTGTATATTCGAAAAAATAATTATATTTATGTTAAACACCTTGGCACTGTATTTCTTTTTTTAGAAGTTTCATGTTAAACATTATTGAGACGTTTAGAAAATTTCTTTTTTTTTTGAAGGTGGTGCAAGCCCAATTTGTTGTTTTCGAGTAAATTATAGGTTGGCATATATTAATTAATCTCAAAATATAAATTAATTATGTCTAGTCTTGCAATGTGTCTATTAATTAATATATACGAGTATATATATTTTAACATATATATATATATATACAAGTAGCCTTCCTACAACACAGCATCTTATAACACGATTTCGCTCTAATACGATAAGAAAATTGCAAAAACCTTTGTACAACACTGTACTTCTACCGTCTTAAAAATACAGTGTAACCCCCCTTTTTGTATTGGCTCAGGGTCTAATACAACACGGTTTCACACAACACGGTTTCACACAACACGGAATTTTCTAAGAACCTATCTAGCGTGTTAGAAGAGAGTTACCTGCATATATATTATTTATCTTTAGCCGATTAATTGGGTTTTTACATTGGTAAACTTTTATTAACTGGTAACCTAAAAATATGTTTTTCATTGATTTTAATAATAGTCAATAATAATTTGGTTCTACTTAAATATTTTTGTAGTTTAAAATTTAATATTCTTGATTTCTTCACAATATTTAATTATTTAATTATATATTTCAATCTTAATCAGGATAAATTTTATCGTAAATAATTTAACATAGTTTAACATAGTTTAACATAGATTAAAAATGTTTCTAGGAAAATAACATCCTGACGATTGGTTTCAGGATATGGATTAACGGATGACCTTCAACGAGTCCTCAAACTTTTTTATTCCTACTCTTCTTCTCTCTTCCTATTTTATGTAAGTCGAAACGTATTAGTGTAGAAACGTGTTAGTGTGGAGAAAGAGCACGGAATAGTTCTGAAAGTTGATTCGTCATTTGTATCAACATCTGGGACACCTGTTTTCAAATATATCTACGTTGGGGACTCTTACGTAAGCATTTGAAAAGAGCCACACCTGTTACACGTGTGTCTCGCCATGTGTGTCTAGTTTTAATTATTTTTTCTCTAAAAAAAAAGAAAATAGACATATTTGACATTAACCATATTGTTTATATATTATTCAAATGTGATTAAAAATTAAATTTGGTAATACAGAGGATTTCCTTTTTTTATTTTCTGAATATAAATATTTTTAGAATATCTAATCGTTTTTAATCTTAGCGTGACTAATTTTTATCCACAATCAATTCGTTTTTCTATCGAACTTTCGCTCGTATATTCTCGTTAAGAGAAGTAACGACGTAGGATAAATCGTACAGTGGCATTAAAAAAAATCCTTGGTTTAGAGTTCCAAGATTCGAAAGATTATGCAGGTATGCTGCGTTATCGTTTTTTAATGTGATAACAGCTCGAATATCAGAGAATATATTACCCTCTGACGAAAGCGGATATAAATAAAATCTGATCAATCGAGGATGTTGTAATATACATCGAAGTCGGATAAAGAAGTTGATAAGTTTTGTTTAATACTTTATCCCTGGATATTTGAAACCAATGTTTAATGCGAAGACGAGTTTTATATTTTTTTTAATATTACAAAAATAATAATAATAATAATATATAGCAAATTTCAGTTCAATTATGTGCATTTTTTGCTCCATTTCATTCTTGACAACCTAATAATATTATACATTTTTATAATATTATATATAATATTATATATTTTATATATATTATTTATTTTGATAATGGAATGGACAAAATTTCCGAAGATAGTAGCTTTCATTGGCCCCTTGAAAACCGTAACTACACGAGCAAAAGAATCACGATCGATCTCATCTCGATAGTATCCAAGATTTATATTCGATCTCATAGATTCGCCATCTCTCGTTCACATGTACACATAATGCAATAAGTATACACATACAACTACATATATAAATCCAAGTATTTGCAGTATCGAATCTTCACGATGTTGTAACGAAACCATTCTTCTACGTGTACGTATATGAATGTGTTAATGTTAAAACGTCCTCATCGTGACGTTCGGGGTTCGTCCAGGTTTGGAAGAAACGAGAAAAAAAAAAGGAAAACTAAAAGCTCTGCACGATTCCTCTATTTTATTTCTCGTCTCCAATTAATTTGGCTGTGGAAGCGTGGCGTGGTTGGTCCCCCAAGTACGAAAACAAAGCAATCGCCTTCTTCTATCTTCTTGCTAAGGTCCAAGCTACCCGTTCGTTTAATTAGCGAGTATTGTGAGTGAGAGAGAAAGAGAAAGAAAGACAGACAGATGGACAGACAGAGAGAGAAAGAAAGAAAGAGAGAAGCAGAAGCGCGGGTCCAGGCTCGGATATCATGTAACAAGATCTCAGCCGGTGTTCAGTACTCGGAGGGTTAATGATGCTATCGCCATACAGTGCCAAAGCGATCGCATTACAGATACGATCGGGTGCATTCGCATGGCTCAAACCAGCAAGCATACGACGTCGATATTTCTTTACCGATCGCCGCTTATCCCACGTGTCTGTTTCACTTTTCTTTCATATATTTTTTATTTATTTATTTATTTATTTATTTATTTATCTATTTGTCTTGCTTCTTTATTTTATTTTATTCGTACCGCAAAAGTATTTTTCGTCGTATGTTTTATTTGTTTTATGTCGTTAAAGTTTTATAATATCTGTAATTATATGTTAATAGATTATAGTAATATAATTAATAATTACGATGAGAAATAAATAAGTATTGGGGAAATATGGTTATTGAAAAATATCATTTATCGTTTCATTCTATTAGAAACTAAACGGGGTATGCGAATAAATAAAATTGGTTATATGTTTGTAGGAATAAAGTACGTGGGTGTGGGTTGAAATGTTGTGAGACTAATATAGAAAATATATTTTTCGTTAGGTCAAATTCACTTTTATTTAAAATAAGAAAAATAACCTGGTTTTGTGTGGTCCCTTTTTATGCGATTTTTGTTTTATGCGGTAATGAATTCTAATTGCATTGGTACAGTTGTAATGTTTTGTTTTAGTGTACATAAGTACACTGCAAGGTGTTCATTTATTACGAATATTATTTTTTATGCGATTTCTTTTATGCAATTCCTATCTACTGCATAGAAACAGGTCTTACTGTATATATTACATTTAATATTAGATTATAATATTAGATTTAATATTGTTTCTAATATATTAGATCTTATTTGAAAAATACAATTTCAATATCTATTATCTTTATCTTGAGTTTCTTAGATGAAGAAGATAAAGAAGATCTCTCGATCATTTGATTTCTTCGTTTATCGTCTGTGGGAACTCGAAGCTTCTCACGTCTGTTTCTAACCGATCTAGAGATTCTTACCTCTCCCTTTCTCTCTCTCTCTCTCTTTCTCCCTCTTTCTCTGTCTTTCTCTCTTGGTAGTTTCTCCTACGTAATCTCGTTTTCTCGACCTCTCTTTCTCATTCTATCTTTCTCTTACGTATGAAACACGCTCGTGGCACACTCGTGCGCGATCAAAGGGCAGTCGCCAACGCATTGTTATTACCTTTTACGTGCCTCGTGTGTATAGCATATATATATGTAAACAGCCACGTGCATTGACTATATGTGGTAAATAAATTAATTATTATATTATATAAACGATTTAAAATTTGTCGAATTTTGTATTTAATTTGAAGCGATTAATTATTTTAAACGACATTTACCAATTGCTATGACCTTCTTCTCCAGGAAAGTGTCGTTTTAATATATATTAGAGACATAAGTTTATATTTAATTATAGATATATTTTACACGATATATACATACATAATTAATCGAAGTCCTTGTACGGCTATTTCGTACGGAAACATGTTAGAATACGTGTATCGATATTCGAGTATCTAATAAAAAATGTTACTTTATTTTCTTTTTTTCTTTTTTTTTTTTCAATTTTCCTCAGTTAATTTAAGTATACCTGCAAAATTTGAAGTGAATTAAGTTTAGTGATTTAAATGGATACCATGAACAAGGTTAGAGTTAAGAACGACGATTTTAATTAATCGAACCTTGTAAGACGCCTCTTTCGCTTTCGAAGAATCATGGCCTTGAATAGTTACCTATCCTCGATGATTTACGAAGCATGTAACAACCAACCGAGAATGTTTAAACTATGGGAAATCGATTAAGCATATCTTTTTCTTAACTTTTTATTGGCATGAAAAATATTTCATGTTTAATGAAGATCCTACAAAAGTTAGACGACGATAAAACATTTTACGTTCAATTTTATTTCTCCCCGATTATAAGCAATCGTGTCTTTTACAAATTCTTTCGTAATTGAATAAAAATATTAATATAATATAATATCATTAACAAAATGATATTTTTCAATATGAGAAAAGCAAAATATTACAACCGTTTTAACTTAATATCAACGAACAGAAATTCGAACATCGATTCATAATCCGTAAAGAAAGTGGAATGTTTTTGTTGGTAAAAAAAAAAAACTGAAACAGAGAGATGAGAAAACATATTTAATTATAAAAGAAAAATTATGTGTTTTTTTTTTTTGTTAGAGAAAAGGTGAGACACAGAGACCTACATCGAGCGGAGAAAAAGAACGGCGTTATTCGAGCGTGTCTGTCGGTTAAAGTTGCTGTTCATTTTTTTTGGTTTTATTTTCATGAACGAATCCGAAGCTGAACATTCGGGCTTTCGAGGAAAGGCAGTAAAATGTTTAAACGACTTTGGCTGTGGTGGTGGTGGTGGTGGTGGTGGCGGTGGTTTCGACCGCAGATTTATGCGTAGTAAAGGTGAATGCCTTGGAGGTATCTTCTTGGCCATTTCAACCCTCTTTTTCTATCTTCCCTTCTTTCTCTATCCTCTATCTCTGTTATTCTTATTTCTTCGTTCGCGTATCTCAGACATATAGGGTGGTGCATAAGGACGAACATTAGTGGTGTCCGCGTCGGTACTTACGGATAGTTACCGTGCGGCATCGTAAATTATTACCCACGCCCCGAAACTTTTAGTGCCACTCTCTTGCGTTGCTTGCGTTGCTTTGCACACACAATACTCTTTTCGGCTTATACTGATTTTTTTTTTGTCTATCTATCTCTGTTTCTTTTTTATTCTTATTCCGTACGTGAAGAATGATGAGTTAAAGAAAAAAGAAATCATTTTATACAGTCTTTATTTAAAATCATCTTTTATAGTCTCTTTCTTCCTTTCCCTTTCTCTCTCTCGTCACGAACCCATCCTTTCAATATTAATTATTTAATAATACAGTATACATACACGTTGGGTATGTTGATTTAGTGTTCAATACGAATGGGATGGTTAAGAAGAAAATGAATCATAGGTTAGTGGTAATAATTTGATTATACTAATGTGTCGAGAGATAATGTATTCCTTTTTTCTTTTTCTTTTTCTGTATACGAATATGTAGAATGAATTAACTTTCTAACAACGTTTAGAACGTAACGCTTTACTCAAACGTTATTTTGTTCCTTTTCTTTTTCCTTTCCACCCTCCCTCCCTTTTGATCCATTAGAACACGTCGAGTGTAAGGCGATAGGACGATTAGACGAAGATTAATTAGTATCTTCTCGTCGTTAAAAAAGGGAGAATGCATTTTTTTTTTAATATTTTTTTTTATGGGGAGACTGACAATGAGAAGAAGACAAAGCGAGATCGGTACATCTGAGGTCGAGTCATGAAGCAGAAAAAAAAATAAAAAGGAGAAAAAAGAAGATAGAAAATGAGACGTGGTGGTAATCTCGAACGTGGAAGTAAAAAAGAAGAGTGGATGAAAGGACTCTAGGAAAAGGAGAAAAGAGGGAAAGGAGGGATCAGAGAGGGGGATTGTATGACAGGGTGGGAGTAAGGAGTGGGAGGAGGGGAGGTCAAATGCACGAAAGGGAAAAAAGGAGAAAGGTAGAAGCGAACAAGTTCGACTCGGTCACGCATTTCGAAACTGAGCAATAGCAATCAGAAGTCCGTTTATTGCTGACTGCTGCTTGCTACTTCTCCCTTTTTCTTTCTCCTTCGTCTCTCTTTCTTTTTCTCTTTCTCTCTTTCTCGAAAGCTAAGTGCAATTACGGGTTGCACCGAGATAGACGGCGCTCGCATAAAGCCAGCCACCGGTCGCACGTTTCAGGAGGAGTCTGTGCTGGAAGCAGGTTTCGGTTACGATTGACGCGTTTCCGAGATTATTACCGTGGAATGATTATCGAGCTTGGAAGAAGATTCTCTTCTTCTTCTTCTTCTTCTTCTTCCTACTGTAATTAGGATGTCTAGAGTTAGAGAGAGATCACTGGTTCTGTTCTCGTGTCTAAATGATACGGATATACATGTTTGCGATCAACTTTGTTGGGTAATTCGAGTGTTTCTTTTAATGAGACGATTTTGAAACTTCCAAGAATTTTTTTGACGTATTACTATGAATGTGTACAAATTAAAGATGAACGAGAATTGATGTTACCTTTTTTTTTTCTTTTTTTTTGTATAGTTGTAATCGAGATAAATTTTAGATCACAGAATCCTAACATTCGTCGACACTCGTCGACACTTACAACAGCAGCCGGTAACTTGTAGCAAAATTTATTAATCTCTGTGTTCTCTCTCTCTCTTTTTCTTCATCTTCATCTTCTCGGATACCACCTTATATACTTTTCTTCTTCTTCTTCTTCTTCTTCTTCTTCTCAGACGTAACGCACTACACTTGGCGGATCGTTGTTCGCCCGGAGGAGAGTTTATGGTCTCGTAAATAAGCGAACGTAAAACCAATATGTCCATTTTTATTTTTCCTCTTTTCTATTTCTCTTCTTATTTTTTTTCTTACGTTGGGGGATAACAAAACTCGAGCAGTGTCGGCGATATTCTTTCCGTCTCTTTCTTTCTTTCCAATTGCACTCCTTCTGAGTTGCATCTCTTTCGAGGAAAGAAGTAACACGAGGGTAAAGGAAGAAGATGCAGAAGGAAGAGAAGGAGGAAGAAGAGAAGGAGGTTGGAGAAAGGAGTAACTTTTTCAAGGATGCATTTGGCGATCGAGAAAGAACGAGAAAAGCTTCCGGGCAGTGAATATTTCGGTGGAACATTGAACTCTCGTCATCGATAACGCTCGTACAAGTTTCGCTTATCTTATTTTTTGTTTTTTTTTTTTTTGGCTTGGAGGTTATTGGACTCAGTTGTACCTACGTGTACATACGTACCAAGCACTGGTTCGTCTTTATTTCGGTCTTACCTTCAAGCAGTTGCACTCCTTTTCGATTTCTTAAAGATAATGAAGTGAAAAATATTGTCCCTTTCAAAGAGATACGAGTTACAAGTAATAAAGGGGTTCATCCTAAAGATGAAGAGACTTATGTTCAAATCTCGTGACGTGTACATGAATTTAATTTATAGGTGACGGTATGAAATTTCATCGTAGTATCTCATTGTTTCTAAATGAAATGTTACGATAAATTCATCTTGCGTTTCATGATAAATTACTTTTGATGATATATTTAACTCGCAATGCAATTAGATAATATTTCAAAACAAATTTATACACATTCAACGGGTGAGTGTATATTTTCTCAAGTATTTGTGGTATATTGTGTATTACGTATACGGAGATTGTGTTATAACTATTTATATTTAATTATATTATGTTTGAGACTATAGAAAAAAGATAGTATGTCCGTAAGGGATGAAATGGTAATCTAAGAGAATGAAGAGACAGAGAAAGGGAGAAAAAGAGTGGGAGCGAGAAGGTAGAACGTAGGGTTTGCCTTTTGTTTTTGCAAGAACATCAGATACTAGGCGTCGGTTATCACCGCATGGTATCGTGCCTTAGGCCAAGAGGATAAGTATACGCGTTTCACGGTGTGTGTCCGTGAAGATAAGATATCTCTTGGTCCGTGCAACGGCACCACCGATCCTTCTCTTTCCATTCTCTCTCACTCTCTCTCGCTTTCTCTCTTGCTCCTATCCATTTGAATCGTCCTGTACACTCACTCACTCACTCACTCTCTCTTTCCCTCTGTCTTTATTTCTTTCTATCTATCTCTATCTCTCTTCTTCGAGAGGCAAGCAGCCAGCCGAAAGGGCGCAATAAATAACTCGAAGCGATCGCTTTTTACCAATCGAACGTTCCACCCCGTGGCGCGAGCGTGTACGTGCCCACGTGGTACTAGCATCCTCTTCTCTTCTTCTTCTTTCCCTTTCCCTTTCCCTTTCCCTTTTCTCTTTTCTCTCTCTCTTTCTTTCTTTATTCTCATCTTCTTCTTCTTCATTTTCTTCTTCATCTTCTTCTTCCTTCTCTTCTTTTCCCTCCTCTTCCTCCTCTCTTATCCTTCGAAACGAATCTCGAGAGGAAAGACAAAGATGCTCTTAAAGTTCTGGAGCGAAAAAACGGGATTGGCGAATCTCCCTTTTGGAGTACCCAAGCAGAACCTTTATAAAACCACCCTGCGGAGTCGGAGGATTAAAGTTACGAGTCCTTCTTAGGATCTGGACCCCGTCTAAAGATGCATTCCGATTGCGATCTCGAAAGGGTGACTCGAAAAGATTCGCCGTAAGATATATCGAAGTCAAGAATATTTGGGTTAACTTATATTTACAGATAATAATCTCTATATTTTTCTTTCTTTATTATTCATTCCTCTTTCTCTCTCTCTCTCTCTCTATTTGTTTTTTTTTTACGTAGATTTATTTCGACAGGAATATCTATATCTCTAATGTTGGTTTCTTTTGATTCCTGATTCGCGTGATATTGACTATAAATAAATCTCGATGAAAATCATGTTAGAAGAGTATTACGTTTGTATCGATGACAATCGTAACACCTGCCAACCGTATATGAATTGGGATTTCTTCATAAATGAAAGCGTAAGAGAGAGAGAGAGAGAGAAGATGAAAATAAGATGAAAGAAGAGTTTCTCCGTTGTACACCAAAGGAGAATTGCACGATCCCACGAAGCCACGCGATACTTCATGCAACGTGCACGTGACCTTAAGACCTTAAAAAGCAAGGACTATTTTCCGCTGCCGGCAGACCCTCCGTTGCATCTCTTAGCCACCGACCATCGCATAGAATGAGATAGACCAAGCCGTACTTGTAAGAACCTAAGCACGACACGAGACTGGAGATTAATATTATCTCGACTTATACCTCGTGTCAGAGAGAGAAAGAGAGAGAGAGAGTAAATCCCTTCGCGAGTTATTAGACTCTGACCCACGTGACGTGATTCCAACCATTTTTCTTCCTCTTTCTTTCTCTTTTTATCTCTCTTATCGTTTTCATCCTTCGCAATAATATTTTTCTTATCTTCTCACAGAACGTGACAATTTTTTCTTTTAAATCTTACAGGTCTTTACTGTAATTAACGTTGCAACCAATTTTTTTTCTTAGAAGATTTATAATATTCTTCGTGTAAAATTAATTAGATATATATATAAGTAATGTATTAAATTGGAAAATTATAAGAGAGATTAGTTTTATAGTTAAGATTTTAATACTAAACCTACTGATACTTCGTGCATACGTAATTCGTAATAACAATCATCCATAGTCAATTAATGATTATATTTGTAAAACATTAACGAGTTTCACGTAACAACCCTTTGATCTTCATCCCCCTTATTCACAAGTTGATTATTTTCGAAGTTTGATCACGTAAGGATTCGATATCGGTACCTTCGACGTATAACTAATAAATAATATCGTGCGCGAGGCCTATTCCTTTCTCTCTCCTTCATTTTTCTTCCTTCTTCGCGAATAAACTCTAATTGTCGAATTAATTAATGACACGACGCTTTCGAAATTAATAAACTCAAATTGGTTATCGATGCCTCAGCGTCACGTGAGAACGCACGCCGCGAGTTAATTGCTAATTCATGCCGATTGCTGACTATTTATTTTACCAGCCGCGAATGCACGCGTGCGCACGCGCGCATTCACGGTTATCAATTACCGAAGATTTATGTTACAACTCGTGTACGTCGCAGCAACCACCATGAGAATGAGACAGAGAAAAAGAGAGAGAGAACGAATGAAAGAGAAACTACGACAACGTTTTCATGTTGTTCTAACTGTCGTGGTACTTGTAACCTCGCTAAAACCCACCCTCCCTCAACTCTGTTCCCTCTTTTCCTTATTCTTTCCCGACTAATAAATTTTTTTTTTCTTATCAGAAATCCCCCATAAATTTATCCACCAAGCGAACGAGACTTTTACCTCCCACGTTTCCTGATAGTTACGCGTTCAGTGGCTTCCCTCTTTTGCTTCTGTTATTCCTCGAATACTATGTTTCTTCTTGAACGAGCATTGCGAACCCTACAATGACCCTCCACCATCCCCCATTCTCTTCCCCCCTTCCTGTAACAATATCGTTTGTTCAGACTTCTTATCGTCTTCTTGGCTACTTTTATTTCGTCGTTTCGCGTGTTAACTTCACGCGAGATTTACTCTCCTTAGTTTGATTATGTTTCCGAGGATCGATAAGGATCTTGCTCTTTCGGGTTCAGTATACCAGTTTTTTGGACGGGATCTTTCTTTTTTAATCAAAGGGTCTAAGTTTTACACTGACACGAGGCTTTCTTTTCTCTTTGTCGGATATTTTCTTTTTAAGTATTATTAATTGTTTTTTGTTTTCAGCGACATTAGTTGATTTATTTCAATCTATACAAGTTTTGTGAAAGCAGGTTTTTCTTTTCTCGATAGACTATAATTTAGTCAAAGTCTAAAATGGGAAAAATATTCTACCGTAATTTCGAATGTTTTAAATTTATCTTTATTAGATTAACCGTTTCTAATACCACTCAGAAGTTAGAAGATTCCACGTGTTCCAATGCGTATACGCGTGTGTAACGACGAGATCGAGAAAGTTACATAAAAATTCTCACCTGTATAAAGTGTAGAAATTCTTTATTAGAAAGAATATAATTTAGTCAATTTGTCTAATTTCCTCGTAAAATTAAATAAGATAAAACCGATATTTAAGAATTTTTTTTTAATTGAAGAAGAATTTGTGGAACAGAATTTATGTGTTGAAGATATATATAAATATTTGTCTTTTCCTTATTCAAGAAAAGAGATAAAATTGATGAACATTTGAAGTGACATTTTGAATCGAATGAAATTCTGATAACAACTTAATAATGACTATGAAATTCCTTCTGTGTCAGTTTTTGACGCGTTTTATCCTTGAAGATAGAGCGTGAAGGCTAATTCTTAGCGAGTCACCGTGCGATGATCCTCCATCGTCGTGTTCTCACGTATCGGGGCCTGATGATAGTCGCAGTACAGGGCTCTTGCTTGCTTGCTTGCTTGGTTCGGGTCATTAAAGTTTCTCCAAGAGAAGACAGAAGGTAAGAACGTGAGAAGGGGATAGAGGAGAAGATGGACGGTACCGAGAGTGAGAAAGAAGTGCTGCATGCCGAGCCTTCGAGTAAATTACTGCTGTGGGCGAGAGAATCCCATAAAGCACGCCGCGTATTAAGTAGCCAGAAGAAGGATTATTCATTTTTTTTTTCTTATCGCGTCTATAAAAATTTATCTAATGAGAGAAAGAGAAAAAGAGAGAGAAGAAGAAGAAGAAGAAAAGGAAATGAGAGAAATTTTTGAGACATTTAGAAAGAAAATTCTTGAGTTACAAATATGTATGTGTGTATGTGTATGTGCTGTTTTGTGTGAAAGAAATGTTAATATTTTTATTGAAATATTTATAATGATTAAAGTATATTATATGGTTATAGGATAAAATGTATATAAGAGGGAAGTAGAAAATAGAAAATTTAATATCGATTAAAGTGTACCAAGGTGAATCTTAACGATTATCAGAAAAGAAAAGAATATTTAATTAACGTTTATGCAGTTAAGGTTGAGAATTTCTAAGGAAGGGAAATAGAGACTGATGTTTATGATTATTATCCGGAACACGTGTCGTTCTGAGTGCCGTAATAAATTCGACCGAGTTGAACTTTGGTTAGCTATTTTTCTAACTACTACGTGTATACGTATAGACACGTTTATATATTATATTTGATATATATATATGTGTGTGTGTGTATGTATTTCAAAGGTGTAATAAAGAAAACGGTTTTGCAGAATGGAGAAGAGTTTCTTCTAACGATAATCTTGCCGGATACGATCATTGAGGATGAAAGCAACCTGTTCGTGGTATAATGTCTCCTTAAAAAAAAATATACATATATATAAATATTTATACATGTGTGTATATACGTGTATATGTAATTTCTACGATTCTACGCTCGTCGATTTATTATTTGGTAATTAAGACTCGCTCGTTACACGACACGAGTATGCGTCTATGAAACGTGCTAAACTCGTTACTTTAATCCGTGTAATATTGATTACAAGATATTTACATCAACCATATGATACTTTATACATAAATTATTATTTTATTTATATAATTGTGTAATTCTTGTATTTCTTTGTTAAAAATATTGCTCTAACATACCACAGGGAGACACGTGTATTTAATTAAAAAATAAAATAAATTTTTGAGAATGAACAATCTTATTGATATGTTCTTTTTCAAATGTTGAGATTAAATAATCTTTGATCGATATATAAATATACTTATTGTGTTTTTATTTTTTTTTTTACTTAAATAATTTTTCTCTGTTAAGTAGAATGGTCTGACTCGGTCGTGAGTAATTTTTATAAGCAACTTTGCGTAGGTGATAACGACGAGCGAAACATTTCTACCGTACATTTATCGCTTCTTTAACGAGGAGCACGATGGACTCTCATTAACTATCATGTTCCATTATAGTCTCCTTTATGTAACTTATGGTACTATTCGAGACGACCGATAATGAGAATATTCGTACGATGTCACGCGAGTATTTCTACTTGGAAATAAATTTATTCACATATATGTTTTCTCTTTGTCTCCATTACCATAATATAATACTTGTTGAGATTTAATGTTTATTCAATGCAATTTATATTTTTTTTACGAATTAAAAATACGAAAATAAGGGAAGGGGGTTTCCTATTTTATTAAAATGATTTTCGAGATTTTACGTGCAAGTGTCATGATATTTCACTCTTTCGAAAAATCTCGTTGTTTTTCTTTTTTTTTCACGTAAGACACTAACTATAGTACAAACTTGCCTTACCTTCGTGCAATAATGACGCGTGTAAACTGTCGTAGACGCGTGTGATGCACTCGTCTGGTACGAGCTAACGTGCGACTTGCGTGAACAGACTAAGCAAATTTATTTTCTTCGGTCTGCTTCGAATTGTTTTTTCTCTCTTTTTTTGGTTCTTTTTGTTTTTTTCTTTTTCTCAGGTAAAACGAGAAAAACGAACACTTCTGATGTAAATTAAACGAACGTCTACTTGGAAAACATTAGAAAAAGTGAAAAAAATAGAAAAGTTGTCTACGGTTATGGCTGGACAAATTAAACGAGTCGTTTTATTTAATTGCAGAATATAATTAATTTTCATGATAGTTTTCTCAAATTGACAATCTGCAAATTATTTTAATCTGGTAAATGCGATTACCTGTAAATAGGTAATTAGGTTACATAAGATTATCTTATATCTAATTAACCTTAAAAATTTATTCGAGTTATTTTTTGTAGCTTTCGTATTCTTTACTCGTCGTTCTATAAAGTAATAAATTTATAAAATACTATTCTAATATTAGAATAAAAAACAAATGGAAATTAATCGATAGGTTGTGTCCTCTTTAGTTTTTGGTAAACTTATCGTACACAGTAATATTCGATTAAGTTTGAAGAAAAAGAAAATTATTTGGAGTTTATCGGTTTTGTTTCACATTAGTCGAGCACGCGTTTTTTGACGTGTTCGGGTGTTACACCCGGGTGTTTCGATTCTCGAACGTACCTTTTATCTCGATCTACCGATATGCTCGCGTGTTACGCACGTTTACGATGAAGATCGAGAGAACCAGGAGCAGGAGGAGAAGCGAAACGAGCTTCTTATCGATGTGCCGTGTTCGTAACGCCAGCTTTATTAGCAAGACGATAACCTGAAGGCAAGTCGAAACTCTTTAATGCATTTAACGATCGACCAGAACCTTCGTACTGTTCAATAATTCTTACCATGGTCCAAATATTATTACACGATTTAAAAGATTACAGTTTCAAAAGAGGGAGAGAGAGAGAGAGAAAAAAAATATAAAATAAAATCGTGTTTAGTAATGATTATTATTTAAAAAACAATTTATTCGAGATGGATTCATTTTTGTTAATACACTGGTATTACACTAAGCTCAAGTTTCATATATTTTTGTCATATGTTCATCGTTACGTTATATCATTTATATTAATTATTTCATTTTTTTTCCTTTTATTAGGTTGCCAAGTATGAAATGGAGCAAAATCGAATTCAATTGTGTGCATTTTTTGCTCCATTTCATGTTTGACAATCTAATATAATATATTTTTTATTTTCATTTTAATATATTTTAATTGATATAAATTATTTTCTCTTTTCGTATGATTATAATAAAATAATTTAGGAAATAATAAATAATGTATATACAAAATTGTGTAGAACGATTTTGTTAAATGTAAGAAACAAGGAAAATTATGTTGAAATTATGTATCTTTGATTTGTTTTTATTTATTTATTTTTTTTTCATAACACCGATACGAATAAAATAAGTCGGATAAGAGTGAAAAGAAATGGAAGAGGGAGAAAAAAGAAATAAAATTAGAAAGAAAGAAAATGATTTTATATGTTTATGTATTTGTTTTTATTTTATCCGCGTTCAAGTTCCATGGACTGACTGTTCGACCTCTTGCGACAGAACTTACGGGGGAGAACGCGGTAATTAAACGATAAAGATTAAACAGTAATAAAATAACATATACATATTCATGTAAAACGTCTATGATCGCGTTGCTGTTGGCCTATTACGACGTTTTCTTAGTCGATAATATCTTCACGATTGAATGTATGGCACGTTACACTTCATGCTTCTGGACTTTGAACGACTACATGTTTTCTAAGAAACTCATCAGTTGCTTGCTGATAATTATTTCATCAATTCCCAACACGCATAATTCCCATTCACGTATTGTATTATTTATTTAAACAGAGTAAAAAAGAAATATTATTTTGTGTTTTTGACATTTTTTTCGATCATTCGTTTTTAGATAATTAAACATTTGTAACGATAGACGATTACCTCAAAAATGGATAAGATTTAGAACTATTTTTTTGTTTTTAATTAATCCCCCTGTGGGTTGGGGGAAGAGAATACACCCACAGTATCCCCTGCTTGTCGTAAAAGTCGACTAATAGGGGTTGAATGTTTCCATTGAACAATTGAATCTCATTTAAATTCACTCGTTAGGGAAATATTTGGAATGTATTAGATTGTCAAATATGAAATGAAGCAATAAATGCACATAATTGAATTGAAATTTGTTCCATTTCATACTTGACGACCTAATAGTTTGGATTAATTCGATTAAAGCGTTTTTTTTTAACTCGTTCCTGTTGATATAAATCGAATTAATTATACGAAAATATTTCTTTATGTTATGATTTTTCTTTTTTTAAAATCTTTTCTACCATACAGAATTCGCTGATTCGCATATTCTTCTCACGTGATTTCTAAACTTAGTTGTTGCGTTTGTTTATTTTCTTTCTTCCTCAAAGAGTATAGTAGGTAACTCTCGAAGGGGTTCTCTCTCAACAGAATCAACACGACTTTTCGTGTGCGATTCTTCCGCGAGTTGTATCGTTCGCGTGACTTCGTTTGGGTTTTCGAGATGTCGTATCCGGGAGACGATTTAGAAACGAAACTTCTACTCCCACGGGCCAGACTTCCGTCGAATTATTTATTACATCGTTATCGTATTTCTTAGTTTTATTATATTTACCTACGAAGATTATTTCAATTTTCTGTTTCCAGGTTTTGAGATATTTATTATAATAATATTCCTTTTTTTAATGTGAAAATAGTTTTGTCATTTAATTTGCATTTAGAAAATTTTATTTCTAAAGTTATTCATACGGTGTTTGACTTACAATTAGACCATTTTCTTAATTATGGGTTCATATATATATATATTGTTAAAATATTTATCAGATAAATGAACGTGCATTTCATATTGCACGTTAGATGCACTTTCTTTATTTAATTATTATCTCCAATTTAAGATCGAATAATTGACATATACAATTAAGTTTAGTTCGTTAAATATATCGTGTCGAGTTAATGACTATATATTCTAAAATTGTTTAAAGAAAAACAAGGATTAGATTAGGAAAGGTTATTAGAAACCACAATATTAGCGAATATCTTCTTACTCAAGATGATTTATTGGTAGTTGGAATTCTTTCGAGAATATATAGACATAGTTATCTCTGTAAACTGTAAGGAAAGAATACTCGTTAATAGTAAATTTTTGTTGTCTGGTACTTCGTTAAAATGAAGAACGAGTGAAATAATCGTAGCAAACGTTATCGGTACTCATTTGGTAGTTGGTTGGTTGGTTGGTTGGTTGGTTGGTTGGTTGGTTGGTNCATAACGATGATTAGGGTTTTCACGTTTCTCTACTTCCACGTTATATTCTCAATGGTTAGCAATTAAGAACGTGTACACGGTTGTACGGAGAAGGAAAGAAGGATTGTACCGATCTTTTCTAACTCCAGCGTGAGAAATATGAGAAAGAGGAAGAGTAGGAAAAGAAGTTAAAGGAGTAGAGACTTAGTCGTGAAACCGGAAGCTAGAAAAATAAGGAACACTGGGAACCCCGTGGAAAAGTTTGGTAGCTTATGTGTGTATGTTTGTGTGTGTGTGTGTGTATGTGAGAGAGAGAAAGAGAGAGAGAGAAGGTAAAAGTTGAATTCTCTAGGGAAAGTAGACTTCCTGTTGGCAACATAAGGAAAAACCCTTTTAGGAACAAACGACGAGATCAGGTCGAGATAAGCTGAGATGGGAGTTCCCTTTTCTTTTTTTTTTTTTATAAATCCTGCTTCATTAAGTTCGCACATATGTTTTACCATTCGTGTATGCAACCAACAATACTTTCTACAATTGAATTTATATTCCATCAGAACGGAAGACAATTAGGTGTATATTTTTTATGAAAATAGAAAAGAAGAAGAAAAATAATATACATTTGTAATTACTCTAATTAGTTAGGACAATGATTATCTTTTTAGGTGAATCAATGTGAAAATGTTCTTAAAAAAAATATATAAATAAATAATATTAATTTCATGTTAGAAAACACAGAATCAAATAATAATAATAATAATAATAATAATAATAATGAATGATTTGTTGATATACAATTTCATTGTGATTCATTCATTCGTTGATTCATTAATTAATTAATTAATTCATTCATTCGTTTATTCACAGCATATTTTCGTAGCCACACAAGGGAGAAAGAGAGAGAGAGTGGAAGTAATCCAGAAATCAGATTAAATATCGGATATCCTGCGAGAGGGAAGCTTCTCCCTTCCCGTGCAGTTTGCAAACGCAGGAAGCTTCAGTCATTAGGTTACTCTCAGTAGTCAGACCCCTCGTGCATCCTCCGCGACACACTCCGATACGTGTACTCCAAAAGTAACTCTCTCACTCTTTCTATTTCTCTCTTTTTATCTCTTCCCCCTCTCTCTCTCTTTCTCTCTTTTACTCTTTGCTCTTTGCTTTTTACTGTAGACGGACATCCTCCTATACAAACGAGTATTCACGAATATAACATTCCCCCTTTTTACCAGTCATCTCTCTCTCTCTCTTTCTCTCTCTCTTTCTGTCTTTTTAGACACTTAACTGCAACGAATTTCCGTCTTCTTCTTATTTTTGTTCTTTTTCCATACAACGAATCATCGGTCAAATTTTGACAAGTTTTTACGAGAGTGAAACGGGGTTGGGTTTAGTTTCCAACGAACGATTAGTCTCCTTTCTAATTCTTTAAATAGTCTTTATTTAACGAAACGACCGTGAAAGGGAAAAGAGAGAAGGACGAGAAAATGGTAAAAAGGAAGGATCCTCGTGACGTTTATGTAAGATCATTAGTCTTCGTAGATCTTTCGATCTTCTGATAAAAAGTCCGTACCGTTTTCTAGGATTGATGATATTTGTCTCTCTTTCTTTTTTTTTCCTTTCGTATTTCATGAATAATAATCGTCGTGGTTATTTTTCTCGTATTTAATACTTTTCGATTCGATTGAAAATTGAATTGTGAATTAAACTTTCTTGCCTGTTTAGATTATTTCAATTAGATAATATTGACTCGTTTATTTAACAAATAAATTACTTCAATATTTTATTAATTTCTGTTAGAATATTTTCTTTCGTTTATT
This sequence comes from Mischocyttarus mexicanus, assembly GCA_023678845.1. Taxonomy (NCBI): domain Eukaryota; kingdom Metazoa; phylum Arthropoda; class Insecta; order Hymenoptera; family Vespidae; genus Mischocyttarus; species Mischocyttarus mexicanus. The sequence goes on along the minus strand of JACGTP010000018.1, from coordinate 1,083,179 downwards.
GTATTGTACTTTATTTTTGTTTTTTTTTTATTTCTTTTACTAAATGCATAGGAACGCATCCGTGACGGCGATAATGAGTCGTCCGGTCGTCACGGACAAGAGAGTTAATGACCAGTGTTTTTCTAATATCAGTCTTTTGCGAAATGAGATCCTATTTCATGGACTTAACACGCCAATGTCGTCTCTGTTCTTTCATTACTGCACCGTAACTGACTTTTAATTTTAATTAAAACGACGCAATTTCGTTTTTCTTTTTTTTATAACTACAATCATATTGTTTTATCTTACGCGAGTAACTTTTGATAATTGGCTTGGAAGAAAGATATTCTTTTAGTTGCTAAGAATATTAAAATAACCTTGAGAATAAATATCGCTTAATATCGTTTAAATAAATTATTCATGAATATGTAATATTGTTGAATATTATATATATTTAATTACACGTGATTCCTGTTATTGAAATTCCTATGAAATCAAAGTCATCATCCAATCGTGTATTTTCATTAATTTTCTCTAACACGCCAGTTCGTCTTACCTTTTAGTATTTTTTCTTTTTTCATTCATTCAAATTTACACTAATCCGAGTTTTATTGCTCATCTCGTACAAACATTTAATAATAATAAAAAAAAAAGAAATCAAGTTTCTGTTAAGTGTGATTTTTGTGAATGCTATTACACGCTACTATTGATGATATTTTTATAATAATGATGACTAGTATGTACAAAAAAAGAGTCATTTTCTCATTAAAAAGGATGAAAGAGTAGAATTTTTGCTGAATTTAATTTAATGCTAACTCTAATCAGTTGCAATCATTTGGTTCATTAGAATAAACGTTTGACAAAATAGAAGAAAGGAAAATCGTTGGAAAAAAGAACAGAGAAAGATGATGAGGATTAGGATTAGAAAGGTGGGAGGGAGTTAGGGCAACTACGGGGAAGTTAACATCCTTCTTTCATCCTGTTCATTTATCAAAAGATCTGCTTAAGAACGAAGAAGCGACACGCCGACGTTTTTAGAAGACACTCGAGCTTAATTTTTCAAGCTTTAACCTTCCTCGCGATCCTGACGATGTTTTTCTTTCGTTTCGTTTCGTTTCGTTCGGTCTGACTTCCCGTATTTTAGGATCCGCGTAATTATTCCGTATGGCCGAATACCGAGGACCAAAGCTCTAGTATCATTTGTCAGGATTGAAGGTCCTTCCTTCCTGGTTTTTCTGTTTTTTTTTTCTCTCTTTTTCGAGACGACGGTAACAAATTCACGTGCCGTTGGTGGTAATCGTCCTTTTCGTCGGATTATGTTTCCCCCTTCTCCCACACCACCAAAATCCCACTTGTCAGGATCGTGAGCATCGATATTTTTTAAAAGTTAAAACCTATGTATCTGTTTCTTTTTTTTTTTGGTATTTAAAATTTAAGTATATGAGTAATTTAACGTAATTGTAATATATTGTAATATTTTTTTTTAGGAATTTAATCATCGCATATGGGTGAGATAAAAAATGAGAATTTATTTATAGAAATGTGTGTGTAGGATATTTTGAGTAAATTAAATCTATTTTAACTGTGTATGATTAAATACATTAAATATTCCATTAAGTTTTTAGATAATATCAAAATATAATTAAATATAAATATTTTTAAGTATAAAATTGTCATATAAGAAAAGAAAGTTTTTGTTAATGTTAAAAAAAAAAGAAATGTATACATGTATTATAGATTAGAGAAGAAGAAAAAAGAAAAGATGGTTAAGTGAGACCACCGTGAGCGAATCGATCATTTCACGTTTGAGAATCTGTTGGAATAAAGGTACCAGGAGTCTTCATCTCCCGTTTGGCCCAGCTCCTCCAGGTGAGACCGGTATGATGATACTCAGTCGTTAGACGACGTTATACTTTAGTCCGAGCAAAAAATCAATATTCCTCGGCCTACCGCGAATTGAGATACAAGATAGTTTGACGGCGATTAGCTTGAGAAACAGGTGTCCAGGGTTTATATGCTACGGATCGACGGACGGACTCGCATATTCCGCGAGTGTAGCTAATCTGAAATTGTTTTAAATTATTCGGTGCCTCGAGACACCGACGAAATCAACTGAATTTTCAGGAATTTTTTTCAAGGGTAACAAAATCTTCCTAATATTTTGATCCATCGATAAAGTTTAGATCAATTCTTTTCTTTTCATTGCTTATTTGTAAAGTACAATAAATTCTAGACTTTTTGTTTTTTAAAACAAGAACAAGATATTTTTTATAGTTTAGTTCTAATCCAACAATCGTAACATTTTTAAATTGCGAGAAATAAATGTTTATTTGCTAAAAAGAAAATCCTTAAAAAAGAATATATATTTCAAGTGTTTGTAATTTAAATCTTCCGCTGAGGTAAATGAAAATGTAAGAAAATATTCACCTGTCAGATTTGTACAAATGGTCATCGAGTATATGCAGAGTAAAAAAGGTATAAAAAGAGAGAGATAAAAAAAAAAAGAAAGAGATATTGTAAGGGCTGTTAAAAGAAGATTAGGGTCGAGATGTAATTCTGTAACACTTGCCAAAGGCGAGAGATCAAATCCGTGGTGTGCGCGTTGTCAGTTTTCGGTCTGGCTTTAAGGACGAAGGATAATCTACTGTCATTGTCTGGTAAAAGAAAGTAAGAAAGAAATAACTAAAAGAAGGAAGTGTAGGGATGATGAAAAAGTACTAACGGACCACCCGTGGCGTTGTGTTTCGGTCTCCTTCGCCAAACTAAATTAGCTCATCGTCATCCGTCACGATCGCATCGTGTCGAAATTAAGAAATTTTTGCGAGACCGTGTTCGAAATTACAAGACCTGCCATCTTCTTCTCTTTAAGGACAAGTCTCAACGGATACATCTCGTTCGGTGTTACCGGTTTTGTACCGATATCATGTTGCAGGTGGGCATCATGCATGTTGTTGCTTTGACTAATTTCGACGATTAGTCTGGAAAACATCCAGACCCCAATAGTTCATTATTCCTCTCTTTCGTATTATTTTAAGGTAATTTAGTATTGAAATTAAATATGGTTAAAGAAAAATCATCTAGTACTGTAATTCTACAAAGATTTTTGCAATTTTTTCTTTTATCCTTTGTTAGAACAAAATCGTATTGTAGATAGAAACGCTATCAGTAATTTATTTTATTTCTCAACAAATGACAAAGTTTTAGATTTTAATTCGTGCTACCAATATTCCACATTTCAAACTAACTGTCATAATTTCTCTCTCTCGCTCTTGGAGTTTTATCTACCGTTATCCGGTGTATCATTATCGCGACAGGTTGTTTGCAATGGGGAGAAAGAGTGAAGAAGAGGAGAAAAAAAAGATTGAAAGAGTGAGAAAGAGAGAAGATCCTTACAAAATGTATGCCGCGAGTCAACGTTTGGCATACCGTCCCGGTATGTTTGATTGTTTGACTTTCCCAGAGAAGAGGAACGTTCCTGAACGTATATCTACCTGCACTCAGGGTTCTAAGGTTCCTCAAATGTTGTCTCAGGCGGGTTAGATACCACACGTTGTCGCGCGAGACTCAAAACCCTAGATAAGATCATTTAATCCTCAAGATTGGGAATTCTTGTCTTGGAATAAACTTTAGATGCATCATCATTTTTAAAAAACATCTCTTTTTCTCTCTTCCTCTTTTCTTTCAACATTTTTTTATTGTAAAATTTTGTACTTATCTGACGTTAGATAATTGTTTTATTTTTATCTAAAAGGAATGTTTAATTAATATGAAAGAAAGTAATGTATTTATCAAAATTGAGATAATAGAACTTGTAAGTCAGATAATTAAGAAATTTAAAGTAGTATTAAAAATATTTCACAAAATAGGTAATTAGTATCAAACAACGATGATCATACACGTAGAATGATGTTAGGAAATTTTTCTTATTATTAATTTAACGAAAATAGTAATGCAAAATGAAGAATTTTTAGTTTATACTAAATTCCATCGTTCGAAATATTATTGTTGAATATTATTTAAGAATACTTTTTTTAAGGCAAGATACCACATATAAATGACACTTGACAGATCATACTACAGTGTCGTGAATTATTATGGTTTTCATTTGTTGAGTACATCTTCAAAGATTGTTAAAGAACACTTATAAATAGATATAAAATTTTGTATTTTACACAACAACTATACACGCGTCAACCGTACCGAAATAAAGTTTCAAATTGACACGATATACACGTCTAAAGCAGTTAATTCGTTAAATAGATAATGAAATGATAATTTGCATATGTTAAAATAGGAACTTATTTATTTTTTTTTCTTCGTAGGAATGATCAAAATGAGGATCTAACAAGAATACATAAACGAGTGTATATACGTACGAAGCCTAGGTCTGTCTGGTCCCATTTTAACAGGTGCACCTGTTGTTTGATCAGTCCCTTTTTCCACGTCATATTTGTTTTACGTGACGCTCGTGTGCCCGACGCGAGCGGCTTGGCGAATCGAGATGAAGAAAAAGATCTTTCGAGTTTCTTCCCTATACATACATACATATATATACATACATATATATATGTATACTTTTAAACACGTTCGGAGACGAGTCTAAGAAAGAAATAAAGAAAGAAAAGTATGACAAAAAGAGACAGAAGGAGAAGAGAACGTAAAGAACGCGTTTCTTCGCGTTTACTCAGAGGCAGATGCATTAGAAAACTCGTGTGACGACTGGTTACGCCTTCCTAATGCTTGACTTCTCTACGAACGGATGCTAACGACTATTCTAGACTGACAATTTGAAAACTCGTTGTACTCTCTTTGAAAGAACTCGTGGTTCGTTGAATTTCTAAGAATAAAAAGGGTATCCATGCATATAAAGAATCTTTTACAATTAAAAAATGTTCAACACTTTTTCCAATATTTCCTATAGTACTCAATTAAAATGTGTGTGTATATATATTGTAATATTGATTTTTTTCGAAGCAGAACCAAAAGAAAGTAATAGAAAATGTATTGTATGTGATAGTAATTTTGTATCACAACATACACTGGAATACAGATAGTTTTAGTAACATATTATTTAATATTGAATAAACTTATATATGATAATTGAATTATTTATACAAAATATTAATTTTAATATTTATACAAAATATCGTCCTATAAGTTTCCTTCTATTTTCTCGTACTTTATATTATTTATCCGGAAAGAAACTTATAAGACAATTTAATATATTTAAAAACACAAATATTTTAAGAAGTAAGTCTTGTTTAGAGTCATCCAACAAGTTTATTGATTACAAATGATATAAAAATATATTTTTAAAGAAAAAATATATATTTTAAGAAGTAAAATAGGAAAGATTTTCAACAGGAATGATATTTGTTCTCTGATTATATTTTTTTTTTCATAAGCTAAAAAAATATGGTATAAACTATAGAAATGTCTTGGCATAAAAAGATTATGCTTTATCCAAGTGTAATTGGATCGTTTTACGACGCCTTCCCATTTAAGCACGGATGTCGACTCTACGTAATGCGGACTTTAGATAAACTCTGTGATCTCTCTTTCTCTTTCTTTCCCTTTACCTCTCCCTCTCTTTTACTCTGTCTTTTTCTTTCTCTAACTAAACTCGAACGTTTCTCTTTCTCTCTTTTTCTTGCACACATTGCAGATACCGGACGCGTGTGCCATTACGACAGCCGACGAGATAAGCTAATCGCAGCAGTAAAGGGTGCAATTTGCGAACGACGCACTGGCATCTCCGTTTGGCTCGATGAAATTTGCCGACGACCATAATCGTGGAAAGCAATGGGAAACTCCTGAAGTTGCACTTTTGCTGACACTAAAAACGATAAACGTACAAATCCTACGATATTTGCTGAAAATATTCGATTATTATCTTGACAGAAATTTCTTTTTCTATTTCGATCATTAAACTTTTTTTTTACAAATTTAATTTGAAAAATGACAAAAGTGATATTTCATTGAAATGTTTTTTTTTTCTTTTGATAAAATTTGTCAAATCTTTCAACACATTACGAATATAATCTACAACTACGTTTAGGCAGCTCTTTTTTTGACGTTTTTCCAACGAGATAAACGTACACGTGTTACAATGATTAAATAGTTCAACTAATTCACCAAATATTCACAGTCGGAAAGATTGTTTAAGATTTAGAAATCGTTAATAAAAAAATAAAAATAGGTTATAACAATTTGATTAAATTAAAAATAATGTAATATAAAATATTTTTCCTTAGAAATTTAATTGAAATTATTATTCATTGTCAGTTAAATTTGATTTCATTGTTAGATGAAATTGATTATTGTTCTTCCTATTAAAAGATGAATCGGAACGGAACGGGACTGAACCGAACCGAACCGAACCGAATGAAGAAATAAAATTTAGTTGAAGTCTCGAGCGTGACGAAATAATCGAATAATGGAGAAAAAAAAAAAGAAAAAAATCAGGATTAAATCTGTCGATTCTTGTTTCGAACGAATTCGCCAAAAGGCAAGTCTGATTTTCAGCGTGGGTGCACGCAACGAACCGCGGGCTACCATCAAGGTGACCACGTAGAAAGAAACGTGAAATGTATTTGGGTGTAATTGTGTGTGTATGTGTGTATGTGTGTGTGTATAGATGGGTACGCGTGTGCGTGCGTGTATGTATGTGTGTATATAACAGAGAGAAAGAATGAAAACGGCAACGATTCGTTCCCACAATTACGCAAGCTCAACCTCCCTCACCCATTCGTCCGACGAATTCGTCCTTAATGAGGGATAATCACGTTTAATTGTGCGCCCTGGGGCGCCGACAGCACCCTCCAACTTTGGAATCCTCTTCTACTATCTCTTTTCTCTCTCTCTTTCTCTATTTTTTTCCCCTCCGGTGTTAAGAAAAGAACTTTCGTGGGACCTTCCGACTCTTCTCTTACAATCAGAAAAAAAAGAAACACACGAGCCTGGAGAAAATGTTATTAAATTCGTTTCTCTTTCCTCATTTCACGAAAAGAACAATGATCTTTTCTGATTTTATCATTAGATTTTAAGATAATCTTTAAAAGAATAAAGACATTCGATTAACTTCGCAGGTTATTAGAATTCTTTTCTTTCTTTGTAGGAAGATCATTTTTCAAATAAAATAACACTGCAATTAGATATGAAAGAAATTTTGTTGTTGATATTATTTACTAACTTTCATTGTTACTAATATCAAAAAACTATAATAATAAAATTCGTAAAAATACACACATACACATGTGCATAAATATAATATACAAGCGATATCTCTCTTTTTATTTTGATTAATGAAACGATTATAAATCCAGGAAGAGGTAGATAAAGGACAAAAGCGATTAGCGTTGTAATAAAATGCATAAAAATACTCACACAAATGCGTGTATAAATAAAGTATATTAGTGAATACAAAATTTGGATATATCTTTTAACATGGAGATATTTTTATTATATTATTTTGATTAATGAAACGATTTTAAATTCAGGAAAAGGTAGATGAATGGTAAAAACCATTAGCGTTGTAATAAAATGCATAAAAATACTCACACACATGCGTGTATAAATAAAGTATATTAGTGAATACAAAATTTGGATATATCTTTTTACATGGAGGTAGATAAAAGACAAAAGCGATTGGTATTGTAATAAAATACATAAAAGTACACGTACGTGTATAAATAAAATATATAAGGTAACCAAAACTAATTTGGATATATCTTTGAACATCGGGATATTATTATTTTCATGAAATAAACGATTGTAAATTAAGGAGAAGGTATAGGAAGGAGGAAAACGATTAGCGTTGTAATCTCTCGTTATAAACCGTGGTTTACATCCCGAGTGGGAGGAGTTAGAGAGGGATGATAGGGAGTTGGGAAAAGACTGAAAAGAGAGAAATAAAGGGTGGGAGAGTCGTGTCACGTCAACGACTTTAACGGCGATGTAAATCAAGGCGATAAGTATCTTACGAGCTCCTGCACGTTCCTCGACGATGCCTGCCACCACCGCAGGTCCATACCAAGGTCATTTCGCGTTCATGTTCTCGCGTTCACGTTCCCGCGTTCACATTCGCGTTCACATTCGCGTTCCTTGTTTGTTGTATGTATATGTCTATCTACTTACAGCATATTCTATTTTCATATACGTGTATTTTACACACATACACACATACAAAGAATAACAATGTGGCAGAGCATGTGTGTTTAAAACTGTACACACGTGAGTTAGTCGAACGTTCGCACTCGCAACACGCGTGTCCTTCGTAGCGCAATTAATCATTTTCGTGCCGACTCGACTTCTTCTTCTTCTTCTTCTTCTTCTTTTTTTTCTTTTCTGTTTCTTCTTTTAGAATATTTATTTTTATTTTATTTTATTTCATTTCATTTTATTTTTTGCTTTCTTTCTTTTATTTGTGTAATTTTTATCCCCCTTTTTTTCTTCTTCTTCTTATTTCTCATTTCTTTCAGCTCTTACGTCTCCTGTAATTTAAAAGCCGTGCATCAACGAACTAATTAAAAAAAAACCCTACGACAATCTTTTTACGTTTGCCTCCTTGTCGACCCTTCGTCATTTCAAATTTGATAATCCATTTTTCTTACCGTTTCTTACTTTTTTTTCTTTTTATCTGCTTCCGCGTTAATTTCCAAACACGTTTCGAGACATCAATCCTTTTAACTCGATCATCTTTTACTCGTTTCATTAACTCAATGTTTAGGCAACTTGGACAAATTGCGTGTACATGTTACTCTGGTCTTTAAAAGCTTTCTTTTATATATTTTTTCTTTCTTTTCTAGGTTCGTAAAGGTGTATAGATGTGTGGTGAGTTAAGAAAATTAATTGCATGGGTTGTTTGCATTTTAAGTGATTTTAGATGAAGATTAATCAATTATCTTTCTATTCTCTTATTGAAGTTTGTAATTTTTTAATACGCGTTAAAAGTGTGCACTTTCGACACAATTAACTGGTGTTAATCAGATTTACATTCGTAGTTATTTTTTCCAAAATTTTTGTCATTAATGTTTTTTAATAATCGATTTAACTTAAACCATCATCGAATCATCGATTAATATATATTCTTTTGTAAATTATCTTTTTTTTTTTCTACAAATTCTAGTAGACGATTAGGAACATTGAAGGATCAAATTTTCTACCTTGATCGTAATAAAGTATTAAACTTTGATGAGGTCAAAATGAGGTGCGCTCTCGGTAAGAGAATCTCGTTAAGATTACCAAATAAAAATATCTTGGATATGAGAAAAGAATACGTGTGCGAATGTAAGAAAGAGAAAGAAAGAGAGAGAGAGAGAGAATGAGTGAGTGAGAAAGCAAAAAATAAGAGCTTAAATCGGTGAATCATCGTTATTATCGCTAATCGCAAGTAACGGGTGTGATACGAGATAGCCATGTTCACGCGATCGGCTACGATAATCTTTTTCCCTTTGGTATCGGTCATTAGGTTTATTATTACGCGAATTATATCGACGTTACGTCAGAGTATATAACGCGACGGTTTTCGATGTTACGATCAAAGTACAGGTAATTATTATTCGGCTCCGGGAATAAAGAACATAATCGTTTCTTCCAGATTGCTCAATTTTCTCTCTGGCTTCTTAAACGATGTACAAAAATTCCAATCCTATCTTCTCCAAACTGTACCGACTTTTCATTTACGCATTAACGTAACTTTAGACGTCTTATTCTTGATAGCTTACAAAAATTGAGAATATCAAAAATCTTATATCGTGAATCTCTGATACAGTACATTTAATTATTCAAATTAATTAGTTTGAATTTTTATTAACCAGAGATATCTAATTAGGGAGGTACATATTCGTTTATGATAATAATTATATTGTATATCGTAATTATAAACGATATTAGCAGGGCATTCTCTTTGATTTGAAATAATCTTTTACAAGATTTTTAATTAATTAATTAATTAATTAATTATTAGCAAACGGTTGGAAAGAATTTCCAACGATATTATGTTAAACGAAGTTACTCGTGTATGCAAGGTATTTCCAATGAAGTTGGGTTTGTAACGTTTGAAAGAAGAAAAAAAGAAAAAGGTATAAAAAAAAGAGGGAAACATCAGCGAATCGTTTTGAATTTTAGTTGGAAGGTTTAATTACAAGATTTCCGGTTGCCTGGTCGCATCACGTGGACGGACACGGTACGCGACAAGTGCACCATGTTCCAAATGCAAATCTCGAAAGAAACCGGTAAGCGGAAATAGCCAGTGCTCGTCCAAGGGGACGTCCTTTCGCTTCTGTTGCGGCCACCTGTTCTGTGATACAGAAATCAAAAGCGGATGTCTGGTGTGCGACGAAAAGCATCCAAGCGTGCACTCGAATACCCCCGTTCCTAACCGTCTGTCCTCTTTTTATCATTTTTCCTTTTTTTTTTTCTTTTCAATCCCCTTTTGCGAATTCCCATTAACCGGTACATTGATTCTCGATTGATATTGATTTTTATTACATTCGATAAAGTTATTCGAGTTATATTTTTTATTCACAAATATTTTAGAATTGATATTTCGTTTAACGTTTAACCAAGTTTCAACATTAGAAAGCAGAAACGATATTTTGTTTTTTAATTTTTCTTTTTTTCTTTGAGGTTTTTTAAAGAGTTCACGATCGATCTACAAGTTTGTTGACCATTTTTTAAATGGTATTTTCAATTATGGAATGACAGTTTTCAAGATAATTATTTCATTACATTGTTATTAGGTATCAGTAAAAATGTTCTTAATGGTAAAAGGAGCACGTAATAAATTGAAATAACAATAGCAAAGTATCGATATCATCATCAACGATCGCAAATATCAAATCTAATATTACGAGCGATTTTATAGCGGTTAACCAGTTTCCATTAATGGTCATCGCCAGTTACCAAGTGTTGGCTGATCGTTATCAAAGAACAAGAGGATAAATATTGAATAAGATCGTAACGCTCGTTGAAACCAATGGAGACAAAACATGAAAAAAATACAATAATAATAAAATAATGAAAATAAACAAAATCTTACTTTCGGTAATTTGATCGAGCGTATAAAAGTAGGGGAGACAACAAAATAAAAAGGTAGAAGGAATAAAACCGGTAAAAAAATCCGCTAAACGATTGAACTCTTCTTCTCTTGGTGAAACTTTTTGTGTTAAGGATGTATATATATATATGATTCGGTTATGGTTCGTTGAGGCCGCCCCCTTTTAACTTTGAACGTTTCCTGCGACAGGAAGCTGCCGCGGGCCGATGGGTTTTAAGGGGTAAACATCAGGAGCATCCCCTTTCGTCATGGAATTACTAACACGTTTCCATGTCAGGAAACGAGTTACGATTGCGTACAGGTGCGATTAGCACCGACACCCAATCCTTCCGTCTTACTTTCCAACAGATTAAATGTCAGTTTACGACCAATCTTACACGTTCGTTCCATTTAGTGTACAGCTTAGAGTACCAGGATTGTTTTTTCTTTCTCTTTTCCTCTTTGTCTTTTCTTTTTTTTAAGTTTTTGATGGATCCAATTTGATGCAATGTGATCGGTTGGTTTTTTTTTTAAACGAAAGTTTAGATTTTACTTTCTTATTATTATTATTATTGTTTATGATTTTAAATCGTATATTTTGGTTTTTATTCTTTTCTTTTAGGGGGAGTTTTAGTTTTTAAGTCGATTAAATGAAAAGTGAAATTTTGAGAAAGATAATTTTATAATAAATTGACAAAAAAAAGAATAAAGTTCCTTGGATGAGGAGAAGCTTTCGAAATCCGTTGTTTGTTAAGGAATAACCAGTGTGCATAAAACGACGCCTTGCCGAATAATGTCAAGGATAACACGTGCATTATTACACAAAGTGCATTACCGGCAGGTGCATTCGTTGGAACTATCGAAGCGAGAAGGAAGGAGAGCTTAAAAAAAAAAAAAAGAGAAATAAGTAAACGAATCTCGAATCATATACCGGTATTTGGACCGTAGTCTATCATTATTTCGCGGTTTTCGTTGCCGGATTCGATGGAATAACGACCGTGTCCAGTTCCTTCGTGGAATTCACGAATAATGGATGAGAAAGATTGAACCTCTCGTCAAATTTGCCTTTTAGTTTACTTTTTTCTTTTTTTTTTATTGGAAAATATTTAAAATAGAGTATATATAGAGTATAAATAAAATAATACCAAAGGTAAATAAAAATATTCATTCTTATTTTCTTATTGATTTTAATTATATCAACAAATTATTATATAAATTATAATAAATTTCTACTTTGGTTGAAAAGTTTTCGAACTCTATGCAAAAATGATTTTTTTCGACATAATCTCAAAACTTGTAGGAATCAAAAATAAGGCTCGAGATCTTTCAACCACCAATTCATCATTATTCCAAGAAATACAAACTCGTTTTCATTTATTATCGGATATTTCGTAAATTATTTAAACAAAAAAAAAAGCAAGAAAAAACTTTCTTTTATCTCTCGACTTCATGTTAAGAAAGATACACCTCATGGAGACGGTTTAATCGATATAAATAATAGCTTTTTTCCGTTAATGAATCATTTATAAGTTCTCATCGTTGTAAGAAAAATCGATTTGTTGTTATGAAAATTTTCCAAGAAAGTTTTATGTACGAAACGTATAATAATATTCGTAGTTTAATATTAATCGAATGTAATCGAGCGTTTAGATAAAAAAAAGGAAGGGGGAGAGGAAAGAAAAAAAAGATTATTTATTTTTGTGGTTGTTATTATTGCACATGATCAACATGCACACGAGTGCATTATAACGAACGTTAACATATCACAGTAAGAGATAAATCGAAAGCAACTGAGTTCGCGTGGGGTTTTGATAAACTTTCCACCATTGCTGAAAGTTCACGAAGTTATCAATGCTTTTTTTTACTATCTCTTTGATTCTCTCTCTTTTTCTTTCTTTCCTTTATTTTTCTCTTATATTTTTATATCTTGGAAATAAATTCGACGAACGTCTTTTAATTGCAACAGCCAATCTCAGAATTCTGATTATCTTCGTTAAATGTTATCGATATTTTATTTTTATTCTATTCGTTTTAATCGCATAGTTTTGCTGAATTTGGAATTTAAGATCGTAGAAATAGTAATCTGTAATTCCGCGCGTGCGGATTCTCTTTTTTCTTTTTTTTTTTCTTTTTTTTTTAATCTCAACACGAGTGTGTTGAGCAAGAGCTAAAATAAGTTATGAGGAAATTTTTGTTCCTTTCCTGACGTTCTTTATTTAATATATTATTCTTTTCATTTCTTTCATATGTTTGTTTACTATTCTTTTTGCGTAATATTATCGTCTCTTTGATAACATTTTTTTGTTCTTTTCTGTAAAATTTCTTTTAAACGCTACACAACGACGGAATATTTTTATCATTCGAAATATATATATTTAGATATTTTTAGCTAATAATAAGTATCATTATAAATTCTAATCTATATTCCGTTGGCCTTTGTAATATTTCAGAATATTTATAGATTTCTAGTAATTTGTTTGTTTTTGTCTGTCGATTATATACAAGGAAAACATGTTTGCGAGTTTTCGGATTAATCGAAGTAAGTACATTTTTGTTTTGATAATATGTTAAAATAAAATATATTTCATCGTTGTGAAACGTCAGTTCGATTTTTGTGAACAAAAAATAATTTTTAAACAGTTCAAAGATCTTATTTTAAGAAAAGTTTTGAAACTAATATAATTTAGCATATTTATTGATCGAATAAAGTTAATTTTCTGTGATAACTCGTTTAAATAAAATACATTTGTTGTGAAACGTTAGTTCGATGATTTCTTCTGAAGAAAAGTTAAATATTTAGAAGAAAAAAAGATATAAAATAGTTTAAAGAGATCTTAGAAGAGTTTTGAAAGTAACATAATTTAGCATATCTCGCATGGTTCGATTCTCAGTTCGTGTTTAATTAGCAGAGAAATATAAAGAAAGAAAGAGAAGGAATGAGTAACGTTAACCATCGAAACGAACTGGAAAGCACTTGGTTAACTGCGTCGTACTTGGTGCATACCTAATTATGGTTATAGCTTACCTCTCGCCAATATGAATAAAAATAAAACTAAATTATATTCCTATTTTATTATATTATATTTTATATATTTTATTATATTATATTTTTTATTATATTCCTTTTGTACTTATTATTATTATTATTTTTTGTTTGGTTTCTTTTCATATTTTTTCACTTGTTTATTATCTCTTCCAAAGGAAGAAACGTACTACAGATTAGTATAAATTCGAGAACGTCGTATTTAGACACGTGCCGTTTAAAGTTTTCGAGATAAGAGAAGAAACAAGTTATTTCGAAAAGATCATGAGAAATATTCATGTGAAAATATGAATAAATTGTAAAAAGAAAATATATTAAAATGATACGATTGTAAAATATCTTGAATTTATCTACTAAAGATTATTATAATTAAATATTAATGTTTATTTGATCGGCAAAACTATTGTCTTCATTATAGATTCAATACTATTCAACCCATTGAAATACAATTTTTCTCTCTTCCTTTTTAGATTTTTAAATATTATTTTATATCTTTTGATTGATATATTATTTAAGTTAGGAACAAATATCATACGGTTAGGTCTTTTTACATTTGATATTTGATCACTTATTGTTAGTAGTTTCGAATTGAGTTTAGGAATCAAAAAAAGAAAAAAAGGAACGTTCGGCAAAGTGTAAAAGGTTGCTTGCGTGCGCCGGTATTTTTGACCTTTGACCGATCGGCTCGGCTTCTTATTTCTTGTCGGGGAGAATTCTCGACAAAAACACACACACACACACACACATTCAGGACCATGTGTGTTATCGCGTGCGCGCAAGGGGGCATCTCTACTATCCACGTCGTTTGGCAGGGGTCACCGAATGGGGCACGTCATGACCCCACGAAGGGAACCGACAAATCCTCTTACTTTTTCTCAACGGGATGTGCCAAGATGTTTTTAATATAGTTCGATGCATCTATGGTTTTGTATTATAGTCATTTCTCCATTATAAATTCGATCGGGATATAAATCAAGTTGTATTTTATTTCAATATTTTTCATATCATTTCTTTTTTTAAGAATAAACATAAAATAATTATTCGTATGAATGCTTTACAGGAGGTTTTGTATTTTTTTTTTAGGAATAAAATGTGAAAACAATTTGCTTTATTATCGGTGCGTTGAATTTTTGTTTTTGATACAGATATTAATAGGAATAATTATTTTCTGTCAGAAATGTAGAATTTTTTTTTAAAGAGACTTGGCATATTTGGTTACACGTATTTGAAGATGACAAATATTCGCATTTAAACGAAATGGTTGGATACTAATCGTACTTTCGATCGTTCTCTTTCAAAACATTCTAAGTTTCAGTGAGCAGTCGAATCATGTAGCGTGAAATTCGAGTAGAGAGGTTCAGATATATGTTCACGAGACAGACAAAACAGTAAGCTCTAACCCCTAACAAGACGATTGACGATATCTCGAAAGTGTATCACGTATGATGACCTCAAAGAATGTTTATTTTCTCTTAGAGATTCAAGACGCGTGTGTGCATTTTACTAAAGTGTCGTTCGGGTTAACAAGCCACGTGATTGTGGAAGACTTAAGAAACCCTTTTTCTCTTCCTCTTTCTTCCTCGTTGATATTTTTTGAAATATTTACCAAAATAGAAAAAGAAAGAGAGTGATAACCTAAGATCTTCCATGGTTTTCTAGGATACGGTCTGTTACTTAAGATAAAATAACGGATATTTGTCGCGATAAAAGATACGAGTTGTTTACTTTTAATCTTGTACCGACTTTAAACCTTCTTTCAATTTAATCTTAGATCTTTCTTTATCTTCTAATCTATTTTTATTATCCAACTTATCCGATCGATCCAAATCGATAGGTGGATTAAACGTTCATTGATCGCAGGTAGTTTTGTTGCACGGTAGGAATAGAAAATAAATAATTCAACAAATTCTATATGTATCATTATTTTTATATTCATCTATATATTTATAACATAATACACCGACAAACGAGGTTTTAATGCACTTTCAAAATAAATTGTTCATTTTTTGTTTGCTAAAAATCACGTAGGAAGTAATACAAAAGTTCAATATCATTTTACTTTTATTCATTATTCAAGATTTATATCATGTGTGTCTCTGAATAGAATAAATTAATTCTATTCGCATTATTATATTCAAGCAATGTAGAATTGGATTCCTGAAAGATCGAATAGGAATAATTTGATAAAACTCGGAGAGATGATATTTTGGATCGTAAAATTGGTGGAGGAAAAATAATAATAAAAAAAAAAGAAGAAGAAGAAGAAGAAGAATAAGAAGAAGAGGAACGAGGTCAGCAATCCGAACGGTCGTCCAAGCGGTCGTTCGGGGCTGGCCGGTTGGTTTGGCCCACTGGAGCGGACACCCGGAGGAAGCACGGCCGCCGGAACGTGGCACGCTTTGTAAGCTCCTCGAATCGTATATACGTTGTTGCACGTGCAGCCAAACGTATATATGTGTGTTTATGTATACATATATATACACAAAATATATAGAACTTGTAAATATATAAGTATCTCTCTATCTCTTTATGCATATATATACACACACATATATATTTGTTTAAATGTATATGTAAATACCCTATAGCTATGACCACCAAAGCGCGCCAGAACCGTAGAAAGGAAGAGGCGAGGGTGAATACTGGGTGAGCAGCCTAGAGAAAGAAAGAGATAGAAAGACAAAGCACGAACACTGAAAAGGGAACTGCGCACCACTAGCCGGAACCGTCCATGACGCACTCATCGCGACCATCTCGTCAGTCTATCGCATCTGCATACATGCAAGTTTCGACTTACCATCCTGCTTGTTTGGTTGCTTGCTTGCTTGCTTTTATACCTGCATTTCATTCCTTTCATCTATCTATCCATAGATGTGGGATGAACAGCCCTTCAGGCTTCTTCTTCTTCTTATTTTTTGTCTTTTTCTTTTCTTTTTCATTCTCTTATTTTGATCTTTTAGATAGAAGAATTCTTTTCTATTTTCTTGGGTGAGAGATCTTTTTGGGGTAGGTTTAGAATATTGTTTTGTAGTCTGAGTCAATGGTTCGTATAGTAGATGTTATTTTAGTAGGAATTGATTAAAAAAAAAAAAAAGAAAAAACTGTTAACGTCATCTTTGCTGTTTGTTGTTTTCTATTTGTCACTCCATGGATGGTTGGAATTTTTCGTTAGGATTTATCTCTTTTTTTTATGATGTGAGATTAATTAAGGAACATTTCGGTTACTTATTTAACGTGACAGATTGACGTATCAATTAATTGATATAATTTACGAGAAGAACTCGTTCGATGTTCCAGGTGTTCTTCTTTTTTAGGGGTTTGCGAAGAATTTTAGAACAGTTTGAACGAGTATGGTATGTTAATAGTTACATCTTTAATACGGTCGATTTAATATTGTTAATAAAAAAATTGTAATCGATCGATGATATCGAGATCATAGAATTTTTGTTCTGATACAGAACATTAATTCGTTCCAAATGGTTTCGTTATAATTGCTTCAAAGGAAAAGATAGAAAGAGAGAGAGAAAGAGAGAGAGAGAGAGTTGATCGAGCAAATCTAAACGCCGAGGAAGTCAACGCCCAGAAATCTTAAAAGTGAGTTAATGATAAGACTGAACTGTATTATACTTATCAATATTGAATTAGATTTTATAGGGATCACGTAATCGCGTGACTCGATTTCGTATCTCGCTTTCACGGAAACGCGAGTTAAAACACGTCTTACGGATCTTTTCATGGTTCGGATGATCCCGGTGCTGGTAACTCTTCTTCTTCCCTTTGGTTTAAAAAAAAAGGAGAAAATATACAAAAAAAAAAATCGACTTCGAAGGACTTGCTCGAGTAATTCCTTTGTTCGGAAGAGGTAACGCGAACGAAGAGAAAGGCTTAAGAGGTGCTGCTACGAGTTAAACGGACCGAGAAATTTCTTCGATCTTTTTTTCTATCTTCTAAATTATTTTCTTTCTCATTTCCAACATACCCCCCCCCCCAAAAAAAACAACAAACTTTTAAATATTTTAATTAAATTTGAACCGAGTTTCTACAAATTTTGGAGCTTCACAAATTGTTCGTAAAAATTTTGCTAACAAAATCGTGCAATTCGATTAAATTTCTTTCTGGTGTGTTGTTTTTATTCTATTTTAATTATTGAAAAATATTCGAGGATCTTTTTAGATTTTTCAATTGGCGTGTGTTTTATTTTGTTATTTTATTGTTAGTTCGTTTTGTTCTTCTAATTGCTGACATTCTAATGAGTTTATCAGAATAACAAACATGACGACACGACTAGAGGGAAGAGTGAATAAAAGAAAGATAGAGATGTAAAAGTACGAGGGAAGCAGATGGTAACATGCGCACGTGTAATCGCAGCCGGACGAGTAGGTGGGTGCAGTCGTGCAATTAACCCGAATGGTAACGAGCCGCATCGGCTTGCCTCTTCGAGACTGCGAAATTCGGTGATTCGTTGTTGCAATTTGTTCTACGTACCATGGTATTCTACGTTCTAAAACATATCAAATACTAATTTTACTAATTAATTGCATTTCGATATAAGTTTAAAGGTTTTTCCAAAATTATTACAACCTTGATTAAAGTACAGTTTGGAATTTTTTTATGTTCGAAAATATGTTTCATCAAAAAAAAAGAAAATATATATGTGTACTCCTTGATACAATCGACCCTCTATGATTTTATTTTATCGAAGAGAAAACTCAAAGATTGATGCGTCAATAAAAAATATTATCAAATTTAAAGATAAGAACAGATGAGCCAAGTGCATCCAATCCTTCCAGTTTACCTCCCTTTGAAGTATTTTTATTTAGAAAAAAATAATTCTTCGTTCTCATTAGCTGAAAAAGAAAATAATTGAAATAATACAGATCGAATAAATATAAAATATAATAATTCAATAGTACAGTTTGTTTATATATATACAAAATTTGAAATAACTTATCAATGTATTTAGTTTGCATTTGTGTACTTGCCCACTTTTCAAAGTTGCATGTGTGTGTCTAGTTGTTATACTCTTATCTAAAATCTTATAAAAACGATACTCGTATCCCCTTTTACTTTTTATCTTCACAAATATTTTACTTTATTTGAGAAATAATTTTATATCTAACAATAAGGAGTATCATAGGAAAATACTTTTTCTGATGAATGGTTTTCTTCGTAATACGAATGAAATATTTAGAGTTTAATCGTAGGAGTGTATTCTTAACCCTCTGATTTCGGTCCAATTTCGTATCACGAATCACGAAGTGGAAGAAGAAGTAGAATAAGAATAAGAATAAGGTTTCGGTCTAGAATAGTTCGAGAAATGTTCCACGGTAGCGATTCACGAGAGCAACGCGAAACGAAGCACTCTGATGATTACCGCTTATTAGACCAACGTCTCGAAGAGTTTGCCTTCGGCGGCTCCCATGAATTTTTCTGACGTTCATAAACCGAAGCGCGAAAAGGGGGAGAATGTAAATTCTTTCTCTCTCTCTCTCTAAGTTTCGCTCCGATTTTCTTTATCCTCCAGAAGGTCGAACGCGTGAAATTTATTGCACAAAATATTTAACCGCTGTAAAATAATTTTTTCTATTATATTCAATTATATTTTTTGTTGTTTCGATAAAATTAAATATCTGCATAAATTAGTCAATTCGAGAATATAAATAAATTGTGTCATGTTACTTTTCATTTTTCATACTATTTCAGAAAAGAAGTACGAGGATCGGTTCAACAATTTTGACTCTCGACAAAATATAAACTTATATGTCATTTTTTTAAAATAAAAGTGAGTTAGATCGAAAATAAAACATTGTTTCTATATCAGACATAATATTTATTAACTCACCTGTGTATTCGAGAAATATATAAAAGAAAAAATTGTTCTAATAGGCTCTAGTTTTTAAAAAATCTGTGAAACCAAGCAAGAATGTATTCCCATCAATGAACAACAAAAAAAAAACAACACAATTATTTTTGTTCCTTTTCGTTCTCTCTCGAAACTTCTTTTTCTCCCACGTTTATTTCACGTCGGATTAAAAACAATTTTTATCGGTCAGTTCAACTTGAAAACGTAGTCCTAGTTTTCTTTTCGATTGGAACATAGGATGTATTATAAAACAATATCAAAAAAAAATATATAGTAAATGGGCGTAAAAGGAGGATCATGAAATTCACGGTTGATGTCGAAGAAGAAAAGAGGATAGGAAATAAAAAATAAAATATAGTTGGGAGCTATTGGTTTCGGGGTTGAAATTTGTGGATTGGGGAAGGAGGTTAGAGGAAGAAGGGAAGAGGGGGTTGGATAAAAGCACATGTCTATAATCGCCGACAATGGAGTGTTGTTAACGCCACAACAGCCTGCATTCTTCTTCTCATTGTTCTCCACAATTTCTTCTTCTTCTTCTTCTTCTTCTTCTTGGATCATTTTATTTTTTATTATCTCTCTCTCTCTCTTTCTTTCTTTTTGTTTCTCTAAACTCGTCTCACCTTCTCCTCATTTCCTTTTGTCTCTCAGTGTTTCTGACACCCCGTATCCTATGCCCAATTTCTCGGGGCGGGCCACGGAAAACTCCGTGCAGTAATCGAGATTTCATAGTCTGATGGGGAACGCAGGTAACTTCGATCCTTTCCTTACCTTCACTTCGTTATTTTTTTCTCCATACTTGTTTTGCTTTATTTTATTTTTTTGGTAAATCGAATTACCTTCTTCTTTTTTTCAATCTTGTTGTTAAATGATTCAACGAATTTTTTTATAGAGAGAGGGAGATAATTATATTTTACAATAAATCATAAAAATTAAGGAAATATTATTAGATAATAATAAGAATAAACAAATAGAATACAGTTTATCAATAATATTAATAAATAATTTGACGTTATAGAATAATTAATATTTAGAAATATTTTAATATATCTCTTTCACACACATACACACACACACACACATTAGAGTTAAATTATTATATAAATTTTAGAAGTAGTCATATTCTAATAAGAAAATAAAAATTATAATTATAATTTAATTGTTAATTTAATTATTAAATTATTATTATAAAAATTATATTATTATAATTAAACAATAATTAAAAATTAATTATTTATAAATATATTTAAACTTTATATATCTCTCTTGTAATATATTTTTTACACGTGTGAGAATGAAATTTGGAAGATAAAACAAGAATAAGAAAAAGTATATCGAATAAGAACGAGGATACATTTCGATATTAAATCGATGATATTAAAAGGATCGGCATAGCAATTGGAAGGGTTTGTAGATGTAAAAACTTAGAAAGCTTGGTTCTCAAGGGAGGCTGCTTCTCGAAATAGCCCATTTAATCCATAAGACTCCTCCCTCTCGACGCTTTTGCATTTTTAACCTATGAATTCATCTCCGAAAATTAACAACCCAATTAAAGTGGCCATTAACGTCTTCGTATCTCATTAGGATGGAATCGTTTGCAACTTTTAATGGTGGGGAGAGGTATGAGGTTTTTGTTGTATGGTAACAACTTACGAATGTTTCTACGTAGGTGTATGTATGCGTGTGTTTGCGTGCGTGTGTGGGTGTGTATGTATGTATTTCTATGGTATTAGTTGGTGTAGATTTTCTGTCTTTTTTTTTCTCGATTACTATGTTCTCGTTCTTTGGATGGGTTCTCGTTAAGACGGACAGCTTAGAATATTTTTCTTATTGGATCATTTCGACTTTATATTTTTTGTCTTACTATTGTTATTTATTAATATATATTAATTTATCATTATGGTATACGTAGAAAAAGGTTCTCGAATCGAAAGTATATATTACCACAATTTAATATTATTATAAATTAAAAATAATAATTTTTACATTACGAGAAATGAATTGAGATTGTTACACGTGTAATTAATGGTTTTTGTTTTGTCAAGTTTTGCATGTTTTTCGATGAATATTAAATACGATATCGTGTGGAAGATATATTTCGTTGAAGAAAAATCCGTTTTAGAGGAAAAGAACCTGTTTCTTCGAATTCTGTTGGAAAGAAGCAGGTGAAAAAGAAGAATAAGAAGAGAGAGAGAAAGATCGATTCTTCAAGAAAGATCAATTTCTATTATAATGGAAACGTCTCGAGTTCATAGGACTAATCTTTTTTGCTAACCACGCTGATCCGCCCCATACTCTAAGCGTCGATTTTTCAAATCGTCTTTTGAAAACGAGTTCGACGAAATGCTCGTTCATCGTACTCTTTTTCTCTCTCTCTCTTTCTCTCGTTTATTCTTTTCCTTCATCTATTGTTTCAATTTCTTTTTTTCTTTAAAAAGAATCACTTTTATTTTTAATTCATCACGAGAGATTTTTCCTTCTCGTCGAAAGTGCTTCTGTACGAACACGGTTGCCGACCGATTAGAAAAAGGAAACTAACGTTCCTTGAACCTTTCCTAAATCCATTGTCTTATTTTCACGCTTAATTTCATCTAATAAATGCCTAAAATCATCTAAACGCCGAAATGTTTTTTATTTTCCCCTACAGATGGTAAAACAATGGAATTTCATTAGAAAAAAACAAAATACAAAAAGAACCGGACTGAGAGAAGAAAAAGATTAACGAGGCTTATTCTCGTTTGATCAATTTCTTTTTTTGCGAGAAAATATTAAATGAAGTATTATTACTTAAAATTAGTATTCTATGGGAGGAACATTTCCTTAACCATAAAATATTAACCAAACATTTTCAACAATTTTTGGTCTTTTTATATCATTATTCATATCATCAATATTTTTATTAGTCATCTCAGAAATATTATTAAAATTAAACCGTACACGTCATCTTGCCAAAAAACTACAATTATTTAGTAAAATGTCACAATATTAGCACGTGACCTGAAAGTTTACACACGGGTCCATAGAGGGATGTTAATATTTTAGTAACATAGAAAAAACAAAACAGAACAAAATTCTAAAAAAAATAAAATCTATAAAAATGTAGAAATAGCTACGAAAAGAAATAAGAATAAAAATGAAAACAAAATAATAATTATTAGTTGACCTTGAAGGTAGGAAAAGATTAGTAAAAGAGATAGAATCTAAAATATCTCTTAAAAGGAATGGTGGTCTTAGGTAGGATAAAGAAGGATAAAATAGAAGGATAGAAATAAAGAAATAAAGAAAGAGAAGGCGCGACGCGGCGTTCTCTCATTAACGATATTCATTGGCGGTTCATTCGCGAATAATGCGGCCATTCATCAAGGGCCGATCTAACGATCCGTTCGGTTTTCTTGCGCGAGCCCGAGCGAAATCGATTAAAGTGATCGACCGTTCTCAAGCGAGGATTCTCGCAGGAGGGATCGAGACTGTGACCATCCTCCTCTTTTTCCTCCTTCTCTTCCTCCACCTCGTCTTCTTCTTCTTCTTTTCTTCATTCCACGATCTACCACCCCCTTTTTCGATCCTTCACTTCTTCCAATCCTCATTCTCATTCTCATTCTCATTCCCGTGTGCACACACGAACAACTAATTCCCAAGACAATGCATCACCCAGTTTCGAGACATTACCATCATCAACACAAACACCATTGAAAATGACTCGTCAGTGATGGAACCTTCGCGTTAATGAGCTTCGTTGTTGTTGTTGTTGTTGTTGTTGTTGTTGTTGTTACTCTTGACTAACTAAGCAAAGAAGAATGAAGAACGAAATCAAATTTCTATGTGGTATCTCGCTCGTATCTATAATCAAATGCATGACCGCGTCTTCTTCTTTATTTCTTGTTCTTTTTCTTCTTTTTTTTTTTTCTACCTTCAAAGAGAAAACCTGCCGGTGTGTTAATGATTAATTAATAGGACTCTCTTTCTTTCTATCCGTTTTTCTTTCTCTCTGCTCGTGATGGTGGAAGAGATGGAAGAAGAAGAAGAAGAAGGGTTGGGATCTCGCTCGCACGGTTTTGCTATCTAACTAAACGCCTATATTATGCCGCATTAATTACGCCAACGACCACGTCCTCTCCCTCCATCTCCTCCACCTCCTTTTTCTTCTTCTTCTCTTTATCTTCCTTTGAGATTTAAATTGCTAAACAAGTGAGACGCTTTTCCTTTTTCTTACCATTCGTTCCTTTGCTTACTTGCTTGGTTACTTGCTTGCTTGCTTACTTGCTCCTTTGATTTTTATATTAGACAAGAATGATCATTCGTCTTTCGTGAATACCGATTTCTTCCTTTTCTTTTTTACCACGTTCCTTAACAAGATGAACTTTAAAACGTGCTTGTTTAAGATAATGTTCGTACTTTTGTATCATAGGTTCCTCGATTTTTTCCATTTCCTTTTTTTGATAATATTTTTATGAGATAATTATTAATATATCATTTATGTTCCAATTAAACATAGGTTACTAATGTTTATGCTAATCTTAGTTGTTACTCGTTAAAGAAATTTTTAATGGGAAATATCAGGTTTCAGTAAAATATACTTTTTGATAATTCTCTTATACCCGATACTTTTAATACTTTTTTTTATAGAATAATGGTTAGTAAATTTAAAAATGTAATATTTTCTCGTGAATAAGAAAACAAAACAAAAAATGGAAACGTAGACTGAAGATATTTTTGTATAATAAAATGATCGATTAAATCGACGGATAAGATTATTATCAGGACGATTTTAGCGCCAAGTTTCACGGCTTGCGAGAATATATAAGATATGTATAATGAGTTATACAAATCAAGAAAGAGATAAAAATATAGAAATAAAGGAGTGAGAGAGATAGAGAGATAGATAAATAAATAGATAGATAGATAGAAAGAAAGAGACAGACTACTGTTAGAGTTTCTTTGAAAAAGGCAGGTGAATCGCAGTCGGTGGTGGACGATTATGGAATGACCGAACTCTCACCGTAACCTTTTCGGTTGCTCCCAAACTAAAAGGACTCGAAGGGCTCAACGGGGGGTTTGTCTACACCCCGTCGTGTTTTACCTCCACGCTAAATCACAACGATTATGCGGACGGTTCCACAGTGCCGATTAAAAACCATCCGGCTGGGGATAATTACCTAGCCTTCTAAAGTAACGCGAATACGAGCTACGGCACCTTAAAATCTTATTTATTTCTTCCTTTATTATATCGTTCCGAACGCCTTCCTATTATTTTTAAGATCCTTTGAAAACATTTGCCGTGAATTATACGTGTTCCTTTATTATTTATTTTACTTTTTATTCCTTTTATTTTTACGTACTTTTAGTATATACGATTATTGTTTAATGTATAAGTGTCTTCTTGCTTCTAAAAAGATCGTTTCATTAATGTGAGTAATCTTAGTTGAAAGAATTAATATTAACAAATAGCAACCTTCACACGTGTTAAATCATTTCATAAGAATTATATATATTATGGTTGGCAAAAAAGTAATTTAGGTTTTTTAACATGAATCATTGTGCGCGATACATTTTTACCTTTTTTTTAATCTCTCGCACAAGTTATACGACGACAATATATTAGCTCTACCGGAAAGTTCTGTCCGATTTAAGGAATAAAATTAAATACAAATTACGGACAGAACTTTCCGTTAGACCTAATATATTATTTTTTTTATCATTTTATTTTGTCTCATTATATTATATCATATTCATACAAAATGTTTTAAGAAAAATAAACTCGAAGATGATGGTACACACTGCTTGGTTTCGAAAAATAATAAAGAAAAAAAATAAAAAAATTCAAAGTTAGAGAATAAAATTTCTAAAAAATAGGACTCAACCTTCTTAAAAAGAAAAGAATATTCTTGCGTGGTGGGAACAAGGTACTCTTTCAAAAACTGTTATGTATTATATGAATATAAGTATATATATATATATATATACATACATCGTTAGGTTTTTCATGGTAGCGTGGTGGTGGCCGACGAAAAAGGGCCTTGGTTAAAAAGGGCGTGCCTAAACAATGAAGTTTACGGGCTAAAGCCTGCGGGAGCGGCCATTAAAACAATCGACAGTCGCCCTTACGTAGAAAATAAGGTGAGGAGGAGGAGGTGGAGGTGGTGGTGGAGGAAAGGGTGGAGAAGGGAAGGTAGTGATGCAAATGCGTGAGAGGAGCACAATGGCCAGTGAAACGGCAGGGCTCGGCAGTAAATACCAGTATAATTGCCGGTCTCAAAAGTTAAGTCTCCCCTTTTTAAAAGAGAAAGAGAAAGAGAGAGAGAGACCGGATACCACGATCCTTTTTCGGGTTGGCCTACATGCAAATCCTTCTTCGGCGCGTGTCCTTCCGATTATGCAGGTGTAGGAGGAACTTGAAAGAGGATATATACGGAGATATATGTGTATAGTATTTGTATATATATGTACAAGTCGGAGAATGAAAGGAATTTTTACTGAAATATTTTATTTTCACCACCCTTCTTTTTATCTTCTCGATTTCATCCTCTTCGTTGCTCGCAAATGTTTGCTCATGGAAGATACTCGTAGATATATTTGTCTTTTTATTTCTTTTTTTTTTTTTTTTGTTATATTATATTTATTTCGTTCTCGTGAAAATATTTTGCGTACGTGTGTGTGTGTAAATATTTAAAATTTAATTCATAAACATCGTATGAGTTTGTTCATTTGTTTTCTATAATTGGATTGGCTTTGAAAATCTCGCAATTAGTGAAATGGTTTCGAAATAGAAGGATATTATTATAATCTATTTGTATTGTACGTGAATGCTATAGTAGAGTAGGTATAAGATTTGCGATGAATAAGATTTTAGTTTTGTTTTGTTTTATTTTCCTGAAAGTTTCTTGAATAACTTTTTGCCATTAAAACGTGGCGAAGGAAAGACGACGACAGGTGGTTGAAATTTTCACGGCTCGCAATTGCCGTCTCGGAAGACTTTACTTCGTTCTTGCACGAAGTGCCGAGACGACAATACGGTGAAGATTAAAATCTACCGAGAAGGAGTAAGACAGAACAAGATGTAATATGCTACGAAGAGAGAGAGAAAGTAAGAAAGAGATGAAACAACAGGAATAATATTCGTTTTGACGCGACTCACCGTCTATTACACGACGAGATTTAAACATCTGCGTTTACACGGACACGAGCGGCGTCCAGCAAAAGAGGAAAGAAAATAATACAAGAAAAAAATAATAAAATAATAAAATAAAAAGTAAGAGTGAAAGGGGATCCCCTTTTCTCGGTTGGCGAGTTAACCGATTGTCCTATAATTACTCACGATGCCGCGAAGATAATCGCGTTTAATTATCGTTCCAACTTGAGATAGTGTATTACTCGTTGCGATTAATCGAGAAACTCGATATTTTCTTTTTTTTCTTTTTGTCATTACAAGTGTAGTTCGACGTAAGATACGAATTGATAAGAGGAAAGAGGACCAAGCGATGAGAAAAAAAAAAAATAAAAGTAAAGTAAGAAGAAGTGATTTAAAAAAAAGGAAAAAAGAAATGGTCCGACAAGTAAATGAAAATAAATAATGATTAAAGCGAGGAGTTGTTTGTAAAGTTTTAAAGAAGCAGTTCACACTTTGTACCTACAAGTGTACGAGTACCGTTTATTTTTTTCTTTCTTTTAAGATTAACCAAAAGAAACAGAGAGAGAAATAGGGGGAAGAGGAATGAGCGAGTGAGAGAGTATAAAAATAAAAAATAAAAAAAGATTAGAGAAAGATTAAAAGTTAAACCGAACAAAAAAAAAAAAGAAAAAAAGAAGAGAAGAAGGAAGTTACGGGGCCAAAGGAAATTATGCGAGGACGCTCATGCACGACGCACGGTGCCGTGCCGTGCCACGCCAAATGGCCAATTCGTGTTTGCAGATTGCCTCTATCTCGGCACCCTGTCGCGCGCCCGAGAGATTGCAGTTTCCTCTTTCCACTTGAAACACAACAAAAAAAATATATATATGTTTGCGAAGAAGTAGAGAGAGAGAGAGAGAGAGAGGATAAAAAAAACAGTTTCCTCGAGAGCTCTCGAGCGAGATTTTTTTTTTTCAGAAACGTCCTTTCCTTCGTTCGAGTGCCTCTCCTATTTTTTCTTTTCTTTCTTCTTTATCTTATTTTTTTTATTTTCTTTTTTGTTCGTTTCTTCTTTCAAAATTTTTATTTTTACGTAAATTTGATGCAATTATTAATCACTAACACAAATCTTATCCTTGGTGTATGGTTTCGTTTGGGTTTTCCTTTGTTTTATTTTTTTATTTTTAATTAGTATAAAAATACAAAATTAATTTTGTATAATAAGAATAATTAAATTTCAATTATCGTGAATCGAATTAAAATTTTTTATGAATGAAACATTAGACGTTTTCTGTTTTTGATTTAAATTTCTTGGTATTTATCTTTTTCTATCTTTGTTTTAAATAAAATTTTGATTAGAATAGAACTTTCGTAATTTTAAATGAAGTCGATTATCTTGCATGTGTTCTGTTACGTTGTAACGTAATTTACATTTGTATATTCGTGCATTAGCTCGCACGTGCTCCGATTTCAAGAGGAAATAGGATGTGCCATAGAGTTTTTCAAGACCGTTTCTAAACTTAAGAGGGAAACGTGGTGACACTAAGTTCTTCCTTTGTTCTCGTTTCTTCTAATTTCCCACAAGGTTAGATACCTAATCTTTATTTAACAGAAGTATATATATATATATATATAATAAGTGTACGTGCTTATTATTCCGGGTTCTTATGAAAGAAACGTACGTGCACGATTCAAAGGTACATAGTTTTTCGTGGACTCACGTTCTCCTCTTTTCAACAAAGAATTTTTTTTAAACGCACTCAATTATTTTAGAAATAATTTTAATGTTTAATTACTGGTAAAGTTAAACACCAGTACTATAGAAAATAAATTAATACACTTCGCGTAAAATAATATATAATAAATTATATTAATTAGATAGTGAAGAATATCTTTCATACTTTTTATTAAAAGATAAAATTGGAAAAGATTATTTTCATAATAAATTATAATTATTTCAATAATTCAATTTTTTCTCCACGTTGCTATATTCATGTATGTTTTTTACTTAATTTAAAATATATAAAAAATTAAATTTTAGTTTATACAAAAAGATGTATTAATAAAATATAATTAATTTCACATAAAATGAAACAATAGTAATAGAAGATAATAAATACAATGATACATTTGATATTATAACAATATATCCTAAATGTAGAAATATATATATGTATTAAAAAAAAAAAAGAAAACTGGAAAAATCTTCAAATTTATCGTATAGTAAGTACTTTATCTCTTGGTATTATATAAAATATTGAATATATGGGGGTGAGGGGCACATCCACATACACTTTAGATTTCTTTCTCGGCATACATTTCACGAGACTTTATCTCCCACTGTGGGATCTCAAATTACTCAATGGATATTGTTGGGAGTATTCGAGGATACTCGGTTCGAGGTCGATTTTATCGTAAACTGGAGTAACCATTCCCGTGGGAGGTATAAAGTGTAAAGGTGGGTGGGTGTAAAGAGGTCGAATAAGAACGTAGCCTTATCGGTCGAATCGTTCGAAAATGGTCGGACGTTCGAACGGTCGAACAGTCGTCGGCAATGTCGATTATCCGTCGACTTAGGCCACCTCGAGTCCTTCGAGACCTTTCGATAACAAACGACAAATTGCCTGGCTTTGCGTTTGGCTTCCGATAGCCAATCGCACGTTTATTGGCCCTTGGCGCCAACTGCTACACCGATTATGTCATACACGCAACACACGCATACATTCTTCGAATGATTTCTTCAAAACCACCCAAATGACCACCATTATTTTATGTCTCTTTCTTTTTTTTTTTTTTGAAATTACCTCATTACCTTGTTAACCTATTTTTGCGAACATTAATGATTTTTTATTTCGTATTTTGTTTTTTTTTTCTTACTTGAAAGTTATAATTAATCATTTTGTACGTATCAGGATTAAACGTTACGTCATTCGGATTTCAAAGAGATTAACTTTAATGAAGTTGACGAGATAGGAATGAAATAAAAAAGAGAGGAAACGAAAGAGAGAGAGAGAATCCGATGAAAGAAGAAATCCAAGAAAGATCTGCTTGCTCCAGAAATCTTATCCCATAGGAGATGGTCGCGTTTAATCGCCTTATTTTACGCCACGTAATTGCTCTCTCATGGCTCTCTAACAACAAACCGGTTTTCCATTTGGTATTATCCGTGTCACTAATACCAAAACCTAAGATAAATAGTAGAAATGGTATTAAGAAGACTAAACGGAGAAGACACGAGTTAAGCAAAACGTTATTGCGTGCGTGGATTTTTGAGGTTGAAAGTTTTTCTAGATTTTTTAGAAAGAAAGTGTATATGTGTGTGTGTGTGTGAGAAAGAGAATCAAGTAGAGTTGGAGTCACTTGTTTAGACTACGTTGGAATAACCACGAAAAGAAACCATAGAATGGACGAGAGAAATAACGAACTCTTTCTTCGGTTTGGCCTAAGTCAAAAAGAATTCGTGAAATATTTCTAAACAGGCGCGGGCGTGTCTCGTGAGAAAGAAAAAAGGAAAGGAAAGGAAAGGAAAGGAAAGGAAGGAACGAAATGAAGGAAGAAAGAAAGAAAGAAAGAAAGAGAAGAGAAGAGAAGAGAAGATGGAAGGAAAGCGGAGCTAAAGCACGCGTATAATAATAGCTAATAAAGTGGACGTAAAAGGGGGTCCTTCGTGGTAAGGGCAGGTGGTGGTAGTGGGCCCTTCCTTCGGTCCTCCATGGGGCACACTCCGGTTACTCTTCTGGCCAAAAACGACTTGCCTCTGGGCCCACGCGAGGGAGACTTCCTTTTTTTTCTTTCTTTTCTTTTCTTTTCTTTTTTTTTCTTTATTCTTTTTTTTTTCATCTCTCTCATTCTAGTCTTCACGAAGTGGTTGGCTTTGTCCGCGAAGAGAAGAACGATAAAAGAAAAATGACGTGCCAGGTTCTCTTCTTTTGACAGAGCCCCCTTAACAGTGCCTCGACCTTAACGTTTTACGTATTTATATGTGTTAAACTTTCCTTCCTTTTTTCCTTTTTGGATCATTGTTATTGGTAACACGAATTTCATCGATATTTATTCTTCAGGGTTAGGTGTAGGATAAAAATTGTTTTACCTGTGGTTTAATCTTTTATCCACGATAGAATGATATTTTTTAATTCATCTCAAATAACTGAAATTACTCGTTGAGTCAAGCTGTTTAATATTTGATTTCATGTTTTCCATACAGTTGGCATGAAATAATGGTAAATGCATTAATAAATGTAAAACAAAATTATTTATGCAAGCGAAAATGTATAAATAATATTCGCGTTTGTAACGTTTCGTGCAAATTAGGTTTTGTACTTTATTTTTTTCTTTAATAATTTTTGTGACTCAATGGAGATAAATCGCACGTATAATGTTTTCTTTGCGAATATTTTGAAATAAAAAATGAGAGATATATTTCTATCGAATTAACAGCTGAATCATGCATACATTGTGGAAGAAATGCATCGCTGAAAACAAACCGTTAGGTATTGTTATGCAGGATTTGACGAATCCTACAATTATGATATAAGCTGCGCGTGGCTTGCATGGTACCTAGCATAAAGTCAGACGTGTATGTATACATACGTATGGTATACTACATACTTATGGTCATACGACCGTACAAACCCCATTCGTCAGATACAACGTTATGCCACATTACCGTCAGCGCGTGCCTCAGAAATTCCTCGCTCCTTTTGTACCATAGAATTTAAACGGATACGTTACTCGTCTCGCTTTGCTTTACGATTTTATTCCATTTATTATTCTCTCTACCTTTATCGATGATTTATAATACATGCAATATTAAAACGAAAATAATCTAATTCCGGATCGACGGTGGCAACCTCGACAAATTTCTATTTTTATTAATAAATTGCAAAATTGGATCCAATTATATGATAATTACTTGCATATATAACATTTCTATGTAAACATTTATGCGTAAAATAGCCAAAATACTTCTACTTACTTTGATTATTATATAAACATTTCTGTTTTATAATTATATGTTTAAAAATAAAATAACGCGTGAGAGATTCTCAAAAAGTCTTAATGACATCATAAAGTCACTCTATCATTTGGTGTCCCTAGATTCAAGTCGTTTTAAGAATCATTAAAAATCAATATTTGATCATTCATTCATACGGAACACGTATATGTTAGGTGAATCGAAAATTAATGTCGTTTCTGCACGAGTCAATATTGATTAATCATTTATCAGTTCGTTGTGTAATTCAAAGTTGTGCCAAAGAGAAAAAATATTAAATACTACTTCACTTTACGATCAACCTACTAATATCCAATATAATTGAATACTCGAATAATTCGAAACTGAGTCATTCGTTCGTCCTACTTGCCTAAGAACGTTATTTGCGTAAATAATTGGACCGAGAGATCGGTTTGTCATTTAAACAGCGATCGTATTTCTTTTTTACGTACATACGTGGAAAGAAGATCACTGGCGTAGGCTTCCACGCGTGGATTTAAATGGAAGGTGTAGGTACGCGCGTGGTCGAGATAAATTCCAACCGAGTAATTTCGGTTTTAAAGGAGAGGATCTACCGGAGTCGAGTTTTGTCGTCGCCCCCGCAAAGAGGAGGAGGAGGCCTTCAATTTCACGATCGGCCGCACTTCGTTGGGAGTTAGACGGGTGGCTGGTTTCACGCGATATCGTTCTCTCTCTGTCCCTGTCTTTCTCTCTCATTTGCTTGGATGGAAATGGGCGAAAGGAGAAAGGAAAGAAAAGAGAGAAAAGGAGAAGGGAGATTGGGTGGGGAAGTAATCGGCAAATGGAGATGGCCCCTAAGTTCTTCGAGTCATCCCGCACCCGCCCACGCGTCCAGACAGAATAAAACTACTCGGGGACGGTCGTAAGTACCGAGGAAGTACGCGCTCGTCCTGATCCTTTATATGTGTGTATGAAAGAGAAAGAGAAGAAGAAAGAAAGGAAGAAAAAAGATAGAGAATGAGAATGAGAAAGAAAAACGAAGGGAATGTTTGCCCGAGGGTGTTCAACGTAGTATAGAAAGAGTAAGAGAGTAAAGATATATGCAAGGATATAAAGAGAAAGAGAGCAGTATTAAGAGGGGATGAAGAAGACGAAGGCAACGTAACGCCGCTTTACGGGTCTTTGGTCCAGTTGTAACGTTAATGCTCTCGTACGTATCCGCGTAGGCGTGTGGTCGATCGGAGAAACGCGTGACACGTGGACATTACTTTGCGAGTCTCTGCAATTGCGGGTAAAAGCCTCGTGTTACGTCAGCGAAAAGAAAGAGAAAGAAAGAGAAAGAGATAAATATATAATACTGATATATAGATATTTTAAATATATATATATGTATATGTATATGTATATGTATGTGTTTATATCGAAGAGAATAAAGAGTTGAGAACAAGAATATAAACGGGATCGTTGTTATCGCAAATCGTTACGATAGGATTTCTATATTTGTGTCCTTTCGTTTTTATTATTTATATATGCTTATCACGATATTACGATGTTTATTTCCAATTGACGCGAGTTGTTAGTTACGTCATAGATATTTTACAACACGTTACTTAATTGTGATCTATCGGTATACAACGTGACAGATATATTTTCTGTAATTTAATCTCGCCTGAAGAAACGTAGAATTTTAAATGAAAGAATTCCAATTTTCTAGATCATCCGATTCTTCAAATCATTTCTAATAGTTTTTCTTCATCTTAAAACACGTCAGCGAGTTTACTATCTAGGGTATAATTTGTTCGAGTCCTTATCCTTATTCGTCGAACTGTTAAGACAAAAAGAAAAATATTGTCGAGTTGAGAATGGTGGCGAACACGTACAGAAGAGTGTATCACGTTCGTCTCTTCTTACTCAAAGCCGGTTATATCTCGTCTCGGTGGAAGAGGACTCTTGGGAGAGTGAGAAAGAGAGTGGGCCCTGTCGTTTCTCCTCGCCCCACCTACCCTTTATTTCCATAAATCACATGGCAGCATAGCTCTCCAAGAATGGGCAGGTGCTTTTGCGCGCACCCACTGTCACGCTTCGTGCACCCGTGCCACTGAGATTCTTCCTTTTTTTTTTCTTTTCACTTCTTTCTTCTTCTTCTTCTTCTTCTTCTTCTTCCTTTGTATATAATACTGTATTTATGCATATATGTGCGTGTGTGCGCGCGTATATGTTTGTCTCAGTGTCTTCAGAAACCAAAGCACCGTTTTCTTTCGCATGCTCCGACCCCCTTTAAGTGCTTTTTTATGTGGTTTCGCCGTTTTGTTGCCACTTATTTTTTTCCACTGCAACATCCCTCTTATCCTCTTTCTCTCTCTTTCTCTTCAGTCTTCTTTCGGCGTAATTACCGCGTCTTGCGGTTCGCTAGTGGTTTGCCATCCCGAGCTGTACCGAGAGCCACCGACTGCCTACAGGTGGTCCACTCGAGGAAATGCTTCTGTACGATATTCACAGAACACGAGACTCTTCTTCTTCTTCTTCTGCTTCTTCTTCTTCTTCTTCTTCACCTTCGAATATTTCTTTCCGAAGAAGAATCGTGTGCCTAAGGAACAGGTGGCATCGATTATCACTGGCGGTATGCTGCCCTTTTCAAATGTGCTTCCGCGATTTTTGTTTCTTTTATTTTATTTTATTTCTAGTAATAAATAAAATACTGGTAAAGTCACGACTGCATGACGCCTCTAAATAACAATTTGTAAGATTGTGTAAGTATTTAGTAAAGAATTTATCGAATACCGATATTTTCTTTAAATTTGTTCTACAATTTTTCCCTTTCTCTCTCTCTCTCTCTCTCTCTCTCTTTCTTTTTTTCCCTGACTTTCTTTTTCTATTTTTTTAGATACACTTTTTCCATGGCTTCTTGCCCTTTGACTTTTAGAACCTATTAAATGTTTTTATAATGATGCTGCACTATCTCAAAAAACTCGTTTCGTCCATTAGGTTAACATACACCTGTATTATAGCGGGGGTTAAACTAATTCGAATGAGGGTTGGACCCTTCTTCGATGATCGACCCTAACCGATATCGACCTTCCCCACTGAGCTTGGTGTTCCCCCTTGGAAATATTTTTCCTAACCAAGTAGATCGATTCTTCCTATCAGAGATAAGTCATATTTCTTCCTTTTTATTTTCTTTTAAATAAAAACAATGTATTTCCGAAAAGAATTTTATCGATTGTTAAATAAAATTGTATAATTGAAAAGAAGAAGTGTTAAACAAATAATTAGTGTCAGTTGTAATTGTATAATTTTTAATGATTTATCGATAATAATATTATTTATTTGTTTCTCTTTAAGAAGAGACATCTTTAGTGTTCATAAAAGAAAAAAAATATTTCCCTTTGAAGAAGTAAGGTTGTGTATTTTCACGAACGTTAGATGAAAACGACAAGCATCCAACAAGTCTCCTTGTTGTTCATCCGCTTCCGCAAATGTTCGTAGAGAAAAATTTAGTTCTACCGATAATTTCATGATTTACAACCAAGATCGTGTGGCAGTTAACGAGAGTCGATTTTAACTTCTACGACGAGTATCGTTTGCTTGAGTTACGGTAGGAGAAAAAAGAGAAAAAAAAAAAAGATAAAAGAATGAAAGAGAGAAAGGATAGAGAAAGAGAGAGAGGGTCTTCTTCCCTTTCGCATACATTTTTTTTCTTCTTCTTCTTCTCCTTTAAGTACTCTTTCTCTTTCCCGCCAACCCCTTTTCTCCAGGATTACCGGAATTCACGAAAGAAGTACCGGAATTTATCGTTGTGGGAATATTTACGGTTGGTCGGGGGGTATGAATATTCAGCTGGAGTTTATTTTACGTGCTCGAAGGTTCGCCATAGCTCGCTTCCTCATACCTTTTTTCCTTCTCTCTTTCTTTCTTTCTTTCTTTCTTTCTTTCGTCGAAGAGAGA
The DNA here is from genome assembly GCA_023678845.1 of Mischocyttarus mexicanus. Lineage (NCBI taxonomy): Eukaryota > Metazoa > Arthropoda > Insecta > Hymenoptera > Vespidae > Mischocyttarus > Mischocyttarus mexicanus. Next base: position 1,047,252 of record JACGTP010000018.1, on the reverse strand, counting down.
ATAAGAAAAGAAGAATCATCTCTTTCTCTCTCTCTTGTACTTTCTGTGTATCTCTTTCGTTGGCTATGGGGTCAAGGGTTAATGAAACTTGCTGGAAAAAAAGAAATGCAAATAAGATAAGCGAGAATGAGAAGCGTGCCATGGTAGTTTCTTCCAGTATTGTATATGTGTATCTATGTGTGTGTGTGTGTTGTGTGTTTATAATACTCTGTTCTCGACGTGGACCAACGTACAAGATAAAAATACACGATGGAGGCAAATTAGAGGCTCGTTGCTCGCTTCAAGCCAAAAGTTTTCTTTTGGCGAATGGCAGGAGCCTTTCACGAAGCCTTCCCCTTCCTTCCCTCCTTCTCTTCTTCTCTCTCTCTCTCTCTTACTCTTTCTCTTTCTCTCTTTCTCATATGTTCGTCTTACGTTAGTACGTTCAAAGTAACGACCAACAGCAGTAACGCTTTCTACAAATCGACTCTCTTACCGGTCATGTAAAAGTAAGTGGCACAAAGTGGTACGAAGTTTCGCCTTGAAAACTTTAGCTTTTGATTTCGTTCTCAGATATTTTTTTTTTTTCCTAGAAGTCTAAATGTTGTCTGTTTTTTATCTTTCTTTCTTTTCTTTCGGGTGGGTTCGTAAAATTTTTGTTTGCAGGTATTTGACCCATCGATCGTACGGGAATAGAAAAATAATTGAAATATTCTGGTAGAGTTTAAGGTGAAGAATCGAAAAAAGGTGTAGCGGTGTGGCGTGGAGGGGAAGGGGGTTTAGAAGCTGGAGGAAAGGTAAGAAAGAAGGGGACCAGGTCGTTGAATAGTAACGTTAGAGTTTGAAAGAGTAAGGTATAGGAATAAAAGGGACAGGTGCACGTAACACTGGTAGTCGTTATGGCGAGTGCCATATGGTGGTTTCACGAGCGGAAGAAGGATGATATAAAACGATGTGGATGGACGAGTCAAGCGAGTTTAACGGTGTGTCCCTTACCAACGAATGATATTTCAAACCGATCGATGATTGTGTGCATACCATCATCCTAACATCCGAGATTTTTATCTAACGAATTGAATTTGATTTTTATATTTTTTTTTCCTTCTCTGTGACCGACGTGAGAGATAAAATACAAACGGTGATGAAAATAAAAATTATATCTAATATTTTTCGATAATTAAAAAATAACGCGCTTCTACGAGAGTAAGAAAAGATGTTTGAAATTTTTCTACAGAGTCGAATGATAAAAATTAAAAAAAGAAACAAATAAAACAAATGGGGAGGTCTCTTATCCCCAACACTTTCTCTCTTTCTCTTTGATGGTACGCCATTAAGGGGATTACTCTTGGAATTTAACGAACCGATAAGAGTTTTTTGTTTTTCATCCTTTAACGGGATGTTAAAGTTTATCTCATTTGTTCCGTAAAAATCGAAGAATAAATGGAAGGATGTAAGGGTTTTTTTTTTGTTAGGCGCGAAGTGCACGGTGAGATTGAGGGACCCGTAAAAAGCTACTTTATTCGTTAATTACATGGAAAGGGCTAGTTGCTTACCGTAGACATTGAAATACTTCCTAACCGTTGTCCTTAAATTATAGACTTAATGGGATTTGGGAAATACTTGCTTAGCGAATGTTCGTCGACGGTAATTAACGAATGGTGGAATTGTCTTTAAATTCTCGTTAGCTGTTATCGTAAAATTTCAACTTTGCGATATCTTTTTTCTTTCTTTCCATTTTTTATCTTCCTTTACATTTAGTTATTTTGTTAATATCAGTCTTATTCGTTAAATTGCAAATTATTGATTTCGTGAAAGTAAACAGGTAGTGTACGGTAAACAGGGAATGATCCAAAATTATACGCAAAGGACAAACACTAATTCTAAGAACTCATACTGGACGAACGAACGAACGATCGATGATTTACAAAGCTAATAAAGTTAGCCGAATTAACATAATGCATGGCTTGCTAAGCTTTAACTCACGATAAACTTTCCATCGTAGTAAAGTCCTATCGTTTCGCGAAAGAATCTTGATTTACCGACAGTGAGACTATTATCTTTTTTTTTTTTATTCGAATATCCGAAGAAACTTTCTTTCTTTTATGTTTGTTTCAACACTTTTTCTTTCCTTTTTTTTTTATATTCGATTTATCCAGGAAGATATACTGGAAAACGTTGTCACAATTTTCGAGGAACTTTTGAACTTTATAACACATCGATATATCAGGGTGCTATATTTGTTTTTGTATTTTATTTCAAAATAATTATTTTATTTTATTAAACCTATTAATACAAACGAAATACAATTACAACAAGTCAGTTTATTGTAAGTTATTATTAGTTTTATATTATTACTTATAAGACTATTTCTAATACGTGTGAATCATGTGTATTCCAACATAAACGTGTTAAAAACATGGAAATTTTCAATGACAAAAAAAAATTCGAGTGAAAACGATCTTTCAGCAAAGTCTAACAATTTCATTTATACGTTATGTTACAAAGTATCGTGAAACTCGTGAATGCAAATATAGTTTATAAACCGCCTTTAGGTATTGATTTACATGTAGAATAAACTTTGCTGACGTTAAATTACCATAATACCAGGTCAAATAGGAGAAAGAGTCGAGTATCTGACGTACACAGAGAGAGAGAGAAAGAGAGAGAGAGAGAGTTTACTTAGTAAGCCGCTCATTGAACTTCGTAATATTCTCGGCCAAGATTTACAACCACTCAGGAGCGTTAGCAAAGTATATACTTCGTAGCAGGAGGACCTCGAAATACGACGACGACGAGAACGATGATGATAATGATGATGATGATGACTACTACAACTATGACTCTTACTCTTGTCCCGTATAATTCATGCTAATTCACTTTGCATTGTTTTAATTTCTACGTACGCGCGTCTTATTATCGAGTTGCACTGTGATTTATGACACTAACCGGTTTTCCTCCTTTAAACGTTAGCCAATTGGCCATCGTTAAAGTATGATTAATAAACCATTCTGATAACTATTAAAATTATTAATTATCGGATGACTCGTGGTAATTATAATAACCAAAAAAAATATATATACATATACATAAAAATCTTATCCGCGAGTGGAAGTACAAATTTTCTTTGACAAAAAACCATTCGATTGTATTGACATTTTCCTTTTTGTTGTTTAAATTACCATAAAGATTATGCAGTATTACGTAATATTGTATACAGAGACCGTAGATGCACGGCATGCGTAATATTTTTTTTTGTTTATTCGTAAAAGAAAATCATATTCAATACGTGTTTTTCATATGGCACGAATATCTCGAATATTATGCCACAAAAGTGATGTCGTCGTGGTTATGCGTTTGCCACGTTCACCCTTCCACCTCTCTCTCTCTCTCTCTCTCTCTCTCATTTCATCGAGAAGCGTACAGGTATTCTCACGGTTCACCTTCTTTAAGATTCCTTTCGGTGAAAGCAATTAAAAGTCTTTCCCTTTATAGTATGCACGCATAATAAACGAACGACTGAGAAAACTGGTAGAGAGGAAAATTTATACTATCGTATTTATTCGACAGGGAGTCTTAAAAAAAAAATAAGAAGAAAAGGAAGAGATATGGGAAGGGGAAGGGGAAGGGAAGGTTCCTTCGAGTCTCATACGACGACAACAACGTTACTGCATTTTGTACGGATATTATGTCTGAGTTTAACGGGCGTGCCATTTTGTTTTGCTGCGAGAAAAAGAGTATAAAAGAAAATGGTGAAAAAGAGAGAGAGAGAGTGAGAGGGAAGGAGGGGGTAGAAATAAAATGGTAAAGAACGATGAGCAAAATCAAGTTTCGATCTTTGGTTTTTACCAGGACCCACGGGACTAATTAGTTATAATTATAATCCATAGTATTGTATGCTTCGGTGAACATCTGCTTCAAAGAAGGATAATGAAAATTCGGAATTGAATTACCCCTTCGAATTATAACTTCGTTCAGTTGAATTTCTATTACACTCACTCTTTTGACCCTTTATTTTTTTATTTTTTAAAGTCGTGGTATAATTAATTTTGAATTTTCTTTTTTTTTTCCTCATTTTCAATCTTTTCATCTAAACTTTGTATTTGTTTTTACTCTTTGATAAGAATAGATGAAAATAAATTATTAATTAATTGTTTCACGTATAAGTGTATCTCGATTTTATCTGGGTTTCTTTAAAAGAACGTAACTTCTGTGATCGTTCTCTTTCTTTTTTAAAGAAAAAGGAAAGAAAAGAGTTAGAAAGGGAATGAGAAAGAATTTCCACGAGAAGGCGAGTTTTAAATCCCAAGATTTATGCTCGAAGATTACGTTCTTGTGTCAAGCGTGCGGCAAGAGAACGTATTCTTTCGTGGTCGTTCGGAATACGTTACGAGTGTCCGACTACTATGATTTCCGAGTAATAAAAGAGAACCAGAGAATGTTACTTTCGGTCCAAGAAGTCTCAAACACGTTCACCATATTTCCTTTTCTTTTCTTCTTTTTATTTCACTTTTTCTCTCCCGCGTTAACTATTTTTCTCCAATTTTTGTCTGTCGCAATTATGTCATGGTATTTGCTTCCGTACGATACAACCCTTACCCCCTTTCTCCTCCTCCTCCTCCTCCTCCTCCACCAATCCTAATCGTTATAATTATCGGTTTTTGTATTGGTTCTATATATGAACATACTAAATTGATTTGAACGAAAATATCTAAAAACTTGCACGTTTAACGAATTAAACTCATTGTCAGCCGAATAAATCTTACGATTCATAAAATTAATTAAAACAAATAATTCAAAATTAATATAATTATTAACGTGTAATTGTTTATTAGAAAAATTCAAATAATGTATTTTTGTAATAAAGTTACAATTATTTAAAAGAAAACATTGAAAACGATTGAAATTGTGGTACGATTTTTTCTCGAATCTACTGTAAGAATTTGAAGAAAAAAAAAATCAGAATTAAAAGAAATGAAAGAAAAAGGATGAAAAAGGAAAAGAGAAGGTGGATGATATAAATAGAAATTAATTTGGCAAATTACTCGGTGAGGATAAGAAGAAGTGAGTGTTTCAGGTAAGAAGCTTCTTCGGAGGATTCTCTTTGAATCTTTTTCTAAAAGATATTCTCGACTATAAAAAAAAGGGAGGTAGGGGAAGGAAGGTCGCTTGGTTTCGCAGTACAAGCTTTTTAAACGATATGGAACGAAGGTAACACGGGCATAACCGTTGGTTATCGGAGCGCAGGAGTAACATTCCAAACATCCTACGAACGGTCACGCGATATCTCTGTGAGTTTGGTTTTTCAACGTTTATTTCTATAAAGAAGCCCCTGCATTATCCTTAGGAATCTGTTTCGATTCTAAACGAATCTTTCTTTCCCACGATGATTTTATTTCATTTTTTATTTATTTTTTATTTTATTTTATTTTACATCTCTTTCTCTCTTTCTCTCTTTTTCGCGTATCGTGCATTTTTTATTTTATGGATTATTTTCCAAAGACCGATTAATTAGTGATTCGCCTAATTGCCGTATTAATTATGAGCATGTAACGTGCGATGCTTCGTAGGTAATCGTGCGAGACAGGCTCGTGCTCCATTACAATTTCCCTCTCTCTCTCTCTTTCTCTCTTTCTGCTTTCTAGAGAAATTCGAGACGGAAATAAAGAAAAAGAAAAGAAGGAGATGAGGAAGAGAAAAAGGGAAGATAGAAATACCCGAATTTTAAAGCAAATTTACGAATCGTTTATACGATGTCGTTAAATTAAACCTCGAAACGTTCCTCCTTTTTTTATTTGACCACACACATTGAATTTATATCATAACTATAATTAAATTGTATTTTATATATATATTACAATTAGATAAAATATATTAAAGATTAAATATATTAAAATTAGATTAGATGAAATATATTAAAATTAATAACACAGATAATTTTGTTTTCTTTTCGTCTGATTTTGATAATCTGAATGATTTATATTTCGTCAGAAATATTGTAAAACGATTTATCAGGAAGTAGAATATAGGTTTTTTTTTTCTCTTCCATAACCACCGGGGGAATACCTCGAACATGATCGAGAAAATAATTTTTGGTAAATAAGTAAGCCCGGTGGTATTCGAAAGATTTTATTCTTTTACTCACCTTCCAAACCTCGTATTCGTTGAAGTGCCACGACTGGAAAGGCAGTAATTGTTTTGCCGAAGGCGTCAACACAAGTTCCAATCATTCTTCTTCTTATCCACCTTTTTCTTTTTTTTTTTTTTGCCATTATTTTCCATTATAATTTATATTTCACACATTTGGTACATAGTCCTCTCTTTTGCTTTTCTGTTCCAAAGATTTATCTCGCATAATAATTTGATCTTTTTTTTATTCAAAGAAGTTAGGTGAACGAAGTACAAGTAGCTCTCCTAAAATACGGCATCTTATAACACGGTTTTGCTCTAAACACGGTTTTGCTCTTAACACGTTCCGTGTCAAGACATTCTTACTTGACTTGTTGTTCAGACCATTTGATATTTTGACTAAAGATTGATATATTATCACACAATATTTAATTACGTAATCAATGCCTCATTCTTTTGTTAGAAATATATTTTACATTATTAAATTTGTCATATATTTATATTATATTATTTTATAAACATATGTTTTCAGCGCATTAAAAAAATATGTCTGCGTTAGAGGAGGGTTACCTGTACACCGTTTTGGAATTATTCTTTAAGTTTGTTCATTTTTTTAACGTATGGAAAAAAAAGGAACAGATAGAAATAGACAGAGGGATCGTTTGTTTCTTCTTCTCACGGATTTACGATTAAGTGATTTTGCAAATACAGTTTTAAGTGTTTCGAACCTAAGACCGTATCACTTTACGATTTGGATAAATATCGTGGAGAGGATAGATGAAACGAGAAGGATCTGAAGAGGGAGAGAAGGAAGAGGAGGATCATCGAAGAAACTCGTAAAACGCAGGAACGACTATACAACCGTTGATACGAGAGACGCGCCATTTTATATTAATTTATTACCATTAATAACAGGTAGTGTAATTCTTTTCGCTTTGATCATTCTTATTTCTTTTTTTTTAATTCGCTTTCTTCCTTTATTTTTTTCTTCTTCTTTTTCTTTATTTTTTCTCTCTAAGGCTCTTGCTACTGGAGATTAATTTAACTACAAGTCAGCAGGGTTATTTCTCTTTGACATTCGGTTTTATATAAACGAATAAATGTTTCGTCATTATTATAATAAACATATTTACAAATATTAGATTTAAATTATTGTTAAATACTACAATTATATTAACCAAATCGAAATAATATTTAGTTCTTTAAAAAAAATCATCTTTCATAAACGAATTTTATTTCATAGATAAATAATTCTTTAATTATATTAATATAAATCAACTATGATATTTATTTTTCACTGAAAATAATAATAAAAAGAAGAAAAATACGTGAAAGCTTTGGTGAGAGTACGTACAGAATGAAATCGTCACAACATTAAAGCCACGTAATTGGAGATGCAATTTTTTCATCTTTCTTTGTTTTCTTCTTATTAATAAAATAAGACTCACTCTTGTGTGCGTGGAGAAGAAGGAGACTAACGGATTCTTTTCCTCTTCTTCTCCTTTAGTCTTTTTATCTTAAACTCTTGAAGAACGAGGATCATTCTACGAGATGGAGATTTCCGAGACGGATCGCACGCTTTGCACGCGAACGGAACCTCCGGCCAGAATGTGCGTGTCTGTTAGTCGTGTTTCAAAAAGAATGACTGAGTGAGGGGAAATAGAGAGTGAGAGAGAAAACGAGAAGAGGGGTAGGGAAAGGAGAGGAGGGTAAAATTGTTACGACTTCACGCTGACTTTTGCACGCGCTCGTCACTCGCATCGTATGTTATTCGCCCTTTCTCGCTTATGCGATCGAAACATTACACGTCGTTCTTTGCGAGGAGAGAAATAGTAGCCGGAAGAGGAGGAAAGAGGAAACTAGAGGATAAAGATTAGTTTGGTTGGACGGGTGGACGAAGAGGAGAAACAGGGGGGGAGTCAAGGAAGAGATGATACAACGAGTAAGAGAAAGCCTCGAGCCGATAAAAGTTAAATCGCATAGGCCGATTACTTAAGTCGTTATCTTGTGTATGTATCGGTGTGTACATTACCTTCTGGTAATTTCTTACCCTTCCCGGTAACATCGATTGATCCAAAATTCAACTTGCAAATGCTAGGTTTCTTTAACTTCGTTGCATTAATTTTATCTCCCTTTCGTGATTCACCAATGAAAATGGATTATACAATCTGTAAATTGGGTTTACTTTTCTTTATAATTTATAAATGAATGAAAACGAAGTACGAATACAAAAAAACATTTATGAATTAATTAATGATTTGTTATTATAATATTCGTATTTCAATAATATCGTGTATAAATTAGACTGAATAAAAGTAAAATTGATTAGAAAAAAAATATCTATGGGGGAAGAAGGAGTGGGGTTATATTTTATTTATTATCTCATCGAATATATGATTTTATTTAATCGTAACATGCTTAAAGTAATTAGTTCGAATACGTTCGTGTAAAAAGGGTAATAATATTGTTATTTAGGAACACAAAAAGAAGATGAAATAAAAAAATTATTATCTCCTGTTCGTAGATCGACGATGCAATTAAGATCGATATTTAACTCGTGTAGAATTTATCATAATTATAACTCTGTAAGGATATCATTATCATCATCATCATCATCATCATCTCTGATACTGTATTTCATGAGTGTACTGACGAACAGAGCAGTAAAATTTGCAACGGAGTTTATTACCTTGTTATTTATATACTGTTCAATGAGAAAAACAAAAACAAAAGCACACAAAAAAATTATTATTTATATTTATCCCCCTTTCTCTCTTTCTTTCTTTCTTTCTTTTTCTCTTTCTCTTGATATTTTTTTCTTCGATATTTTTCGTAAGCGAGTTATCGAAAACGGGGTGTCGTTAAGCTGCCAACGACGAGTTGGAGCGTTTAAAATTTCTTTCCACTGCCACGGGTCGCGTTCGATTTTTAATTAGGCTCGGTTACATAAGCATAAAACGCGACGACTCGGCACTCTCGATAATTAAAAGTAATTACCAATTACTGTGAACCAAAGACTCTTCTCTGCTTCTCAGCCATCCCTCTTTCTCTCCTCCTTTCCCCTCCGCCCCCATGCCCCACCTTTCTCTCTGTCTCAAATGATTGGAGGAATGAGTATGCGCGTGTGCGTAATTGCGACGAACTTGTAGAGTTTTTTTTCTCGGTTCTCTTTTTAACTCCCCATCCATTTTACATTCTTTACCTCAATTTGGTTGGTTACGATAAGATTACATTGTGAAACATTGATCGATTAAAACGTTTAACAGATATTTATGGTCATTTTCTTCCAATGCAATCGAAGAGATTCGTGAATCGTTTAAAATCTTAAAAAATAAAATAAAATATATAAGTCTCTCTTCAAACTAATGATAAATAATTTTGGGTAAAGAAATATGCAATCGATTCTCGGGGAGAATTATAAATAATTTTTGCTAACGTAGTATTAACATGAGTTGTGAGTTAACGATGATGTTATAATGAAAACTTGTACATTCTCGTATTTATGATTAGAAGATCAATATCTGGTCAAAAAAATATATTATTTTATAGACAGGTGTAACGGGAGAAGAAGGAAGATGGAGAAGAAGAAAAAAAAAAAGAAGGAAAATGGGAGAACGATTCCAAGTGTAAAAATCAAAAGGACCTTTCCTCTCCTCTCTATTCGTGATCCTTGATGCGAGACGAATTCTACATCCTAGGACAATTTTCGATGATTTTCAACCACATCGAATTGTGAGATGCGGTCGAATACGATGATTAAGCCACTCGTTCGATTCGTCGGCGAGTTCTTCGATCTCTCAGACGTGATTTTTCTTTAGAAAATGAGAACAAAAGGATCGATAGTTAAGTAGAGTAAGAGGATACCGGTTAGATCTAGAAGATACGGTTTATATGGATCGTTCGTGTTTTATTACGTGAATCGAAAGGAAATAGGAACTTGTAACTTGTTAAACGTGAATCTGGATGTAGGTCGGGGTTGTTGAAAGAATTTCTACGATTAAGGGATTAGACCGCAAGTAACATATTCCTCTATGTTGAGATAAATGAGACATCGTTTTTAAAGAAAAAAAAAAGGATTAAAGGTAACGAAAGAACAGGTGCAATTAAATGAATTAAGGTGATAGAACGAGATGAATAAAATAAAATAGAAAGAAAACGATATAATTAACGAATGCATGAACTGCAAAATGAACGTGTTTGCAAAACTAGTTCTAAGATAGCGTGTTTGCTTCTACGAAATCATTTCTAGATCTTCTCGATCTTTATTATTCATTTTATTTCTATTTTACGTTATCTTTGCTGATATTTTGCAAATTAGAAACAAGTTACTCTTCTTTCGAATCATTTTTTAAACACATAGTTCTTGTTTAATTTTAATATGAAAAAATACTTTCGTAGTATTTCTTTTTTTTGTGTTAGGGTTGGCATGATGGAGCTTAACTGTTTAGAAAACGTAAAAAAATTATAAAACTACAAAATGTATATTTATATTTTTTATTTTAATCCAGTCTTTAGAGAAAACTAACAAGCTTACTATACGAACGAGATGAAATTTACAGTAAAAGTTTAAATTTTACAACTAACACATATCTAATTAAATTTGTTTCTCTAAATCGAAAGGTCGATTGATATAATTCACAATTAGTTAAATATCTCGAATTGATGTTAAAGTATTTCGCACCTGTTCGTTCAATGGCAAAAAGAGTCGGAGAAATATTCTCGAATTTTGCTTCGATTAGAAATAGTTAAGTATTTTATTTTTTTGGTTAGAGTGTGTAAGACCAGTGAGAGGTTAATTCGTTTGATAGATTCTGAGTGTCATTCGGTGATATGCGTAAAAAAAAATAATATAAAAAGAGAGAGAGAGAGAAGGGAAGAGAGGGGAAAGGTAGGAAGGATAATTTGAACGAGGATCGTCTCGTTCGGTCAGTGCAGCTTTTTATCGACTACCACATTTTCTCTCTCTGGTTCTCCTCGCCTTTTTTTTATTTTTTTTTACTTCCATCCTTTAGCTGGTCTCCTTCCGATCCATTTCCGAACGAGCACAACGTGTTTGATCTTTCCAGTTGAGAGAAAAAGTCGAGTGCGAGAGTGGCATAGTGTCCGAGAACAGCTCGACTGTATATCGATCTTGATGGATTTCTTCTTTTTAATATCGTCATTTTATAAGGGCGTGGTTGGTATCGAGGCTTCTACGTGATTTCTACGATCCGGGTATTCGATCAAATTGAAAAAAGTTCTTTCGTTTTTTGTATGGTGTCTATTTCTACGTCTGTAGGGAATACATTGATTAAAAAATATATCATTTTTTAATTTCTCGTGGTTGATAAAAAAAAAATCATATAATATATAATATGTAGTAATATAATATTAGGTTGGTGGAAAAAAAATGTTGGATTTTCCTATTGAATTGTGGTTAAAAATATAATATAATATAATATAATAATATATAAATACATATATAATTTATTATACAATCAAATTGTATGAATAATCCTTCCTGTACTAAAACGACCTATATACCCATACGTATTATAAATCATGTACCATGAAACCACTAAAGGATTATTAAAATTTACCAAAAAAAGAAAAAAATGTGGAAAGAAAGGACATTAAATGTCAGTCGATAAAAGTCGAAGAAAAGTCAGTGGTTTTTTGGGATAATCTCTTGGAGAGAGGAAAAAAAAAAAGAAAAAGATGGTGCGGGAGGAAGAAAGAAAAGAACCATACACTATGGTCAACAACACCCGCTGCGAGTAGATTCTTCAGCAACTTATCTCCCGCAGGGTTTAGAAACGAAAGAGAAAACAATTTCCTTGTCATGCGGAAATACTTGGAAGAAGTTGCTTTCACCGAAGAGAGTTGACGAACTAACTCGAGGCACGTGCCCTCCACCTTCTTTTCTCCCAACCACTTTTCGTCCGAGATATATTTCTTTTTCTTTTTCAATTTTTCCAAGCTCTTTTATCCATCATCTGGGAACATCTTTTTCCATCTAATTGCAATCCGAACCTTAAAATCCCTCTTTGCTTCTCGTTTTTTTTATGTCTTCCGACCGACATGTGCGTCTAACTAACAAAATATAACCATCACTAACTATATTTCGTTACATATACAGGTAACCCTCCTCTAACACGGTAGATAGGTTCCTAGAAAATTCCGTGTTATGTTAAACCGTATTGTATGAGACCCAGAGCCAGTACAAAAAGGGGGGTTACACTGTATCTTGCAAAGGTTTTAGCAATTTTCTTATCGTGTTAGAGCGAAATCGTGTTATAAGATGCCGTATTGTAGAAAAAAAATATGCTGTATATAAAAAATATGCATGTTATTTTAATTTAGAAAAATAATATAAATATATTTGTAAATGTGTATTTAAAAATAAATTTCAAAGAAATTGTTCTCTCTCTCTCTCTACGCTAAGATGTGGAATAAAAAAGAAGAAAAAGAAGAAGGAAAGGAAGGGTTAAAAAAATATGATAAAAATGACAGCGTTGAAACGATCCCTTCCTTCTTTCTTTCATCTTCTTTTAGGTGACACTGGAATAAGAAAAAGAGGGTAAAGAATATTCGGAGTATAAGAAGAGAAGAAGCAGGTTTTCGAAAGAAAGAGGGAGAAAACGAGACAGAGAGAGAGTGAGAGAGATAAAAATATTCTCGATATAGGGTGGACGTTCTCGCAGCTAGCAAATCACAGCATCATTTATCATCAAAGGCATCATCCATCTCGGACAACTGGAAATCTCTATTTTGCATTCGACTTATCCTGGTGTCAAGACGTATCGCGTTGCTTCGTCCCCTCTTTCTTTCTCGTTTTTTAATATTCTTTTTTCTGTTTTTTTTTTTATTCTTTCTCCTTTCTTTCCAGTACAATATTTTTATAACCGGAATTGAATTGCATACACGATACATCAAGAAATAACAAAATAAATATAATAAAATGATGGACAAATTTTTAATGCACTTAAATGCATCGATGAAAAACAACCACAAGTTCTTCTTTAATTATTTATTACGTCAATTAACTTATTTTATTATGATATTTGATTAGAGGTCCTAAAGAGAGTCAATATCATTCAATCAAATTCTTTCACATTATTAAATCAAATATCGTGAAATGTGTTAGCGTTTAATAGGCTACTTCAAAACGCATAATAAATATTGTTTTACTCTTTCTCTCTCTCTCTCTCTCTTTCTTACACTCTCTCATGGTCTTTCACATAACGAATCACTCGGAAATTAACGGTCTTCTGGCACACCGGCACCGCCCCGTAACTGCTAATGGTAATGCGGTAATACTCGACTTTCCATTCTCGTTAAAGTTTGATTTAAGCGTCTCGTCGAGCTTCACTCAGTCGAGACGAGTCTTGTAGAACGACTGACTATACTTCGATCGTAGGCGATGTTTCATGAAAGACTGAGAAAGAAAGATGAAGAAGAATGTCTTATGTCTAAATTTACATACGTAGGTCTATTTTGAAAATTAGTTAAAAATTACAAACATAATAATAATTAATATCTCTCTTTTTTTATTTTTATTATCAAAGATAAATTTGTCAATTTTATTTAGAAATTTTTATCACACCTATTCATTTATCAATATAAGTCCAAAATAATTAATCGTTCATTAGGTATATGCAGTTAAATTATTTTTTTTTATTAGGTCGAGTCATAAGTAACTTATGATCCAACTAATTGGCTAATACATAAATTAATATAATTCTTATCTAATTCGTATTGGAGTATTGGTAAGATCGTATTGGATCTTATTGCTCCCACAATGTACTCTTTTATTGGACTTCAACAACTGTGTGTAAAATTTAAAATAAAATTTGGTGTCCCCTTACAACATGTTTCTTCCCTTATTAAACTCAGAATATTAATCATTCCTTTCCAGATTCCGACAAGATTAATAGACGTTAGGAAGGATGAAGAGAAATAGAAAACAACTTCGTAAGTTACATTCTAGAACGATAAATGTGTATAAGGAACTTGAGATCTATAGATCGTCAGTATGATCGATGCGATCGTTCGGTTGATTTTCATATAACTTTATCAATCAGATTATACTATGCTAGTTTTAATGCTAGTCATGATACGATGACAGGATATCACTTATGCTAATTGACACGTGAAGATTCTACCGATTAAGATCATTAAAACAATGTTAACATATATTTTTAAAAGATCAACAAAGTAATACCAGAGAATGGTTATTAATATTATATTGAATTTCGATCATGAAATTGATTAATCGAAATATCATTAACTATCCCCTCGTCCTATAAAACATCACCAAACAAGAAAATCGGTCGATGTACCATTCAGTTGTTCAATTACGTGTAGTGTATGTTCTTTACCACGAATCAGACTCGTTTTTTTCGCTTATGGTACAAATTTTTTACCCTGAGTGAGACTCGTGGTTATAGGAGTAAAGGGGTTAAATACTCGTTCAAATAAAAAGTCATAAAAATTCTATTAGAACCTTAAACAAGTTCTCACCATTTCTTCACAAAATAAAAACTTTATTTAAAATATAATTTCAAGCACGGAGTATTGCTAATGCCATTTCTTAAGAAATAGCGAGAACTTATTCAAGGTCGATAATAACTAGCGTGAATAAGAAAACGATTAATCCAGATGTAAGTATTATCAACAGGATGATGGGATCTGAATTGATTACCAATAACGAGGGATCAATTATATTCGTTTAGATCAATCTAACGGGTTTATGTTCTTAATAAAAAGATCTAAAGAAGCTGGTAACCTCGATTGAAAGAATAAGGATTAGCGGAACTTCTACTTTTTATTTGCTAAGGATTCTTAAATGATTACTCTGAAAATTCGAAGCAACTTTAGATCTAGAATTTCATAGTTTCTTTTTATTTATCTTCTTTCTTTTTTTTATCCTATTCTCTCTTTCTCTCTCTCTTATTCTCTTCAGTTTATCCTGTTACACGTGACGTAAACGACGTAGGTCACACTGAGGAGAAAACGGAAGTTGAAGAAATAGTAGAAGCTTTGGTTAGCCGAGAGTTAGTCCCAAGTCACAGTAATTAGTCGCTCGTCGTTGTTTTTTAGATGATCGCCACTAACGATCTACCACTATAACGATCAAATATAATATTTTTTTTTCTTTTTATTTTTATTAAGTTTCTTCTTAGCTTAGTTTTAAACGCCGTGCCGGATTCCGATCTGTCGTGTAGCGTTTCGTGACTAGGATTTGTTATTGATGATCCTCATCTCATTCTTTCTCTCATACCTTTCATCCTTTTTCATCTTTGGTATAATAACAATTATTATTGACGGTAGTTAAAATTTATTTATTTGCAANAATAATAATAATAATAATAATAATAATAATGAAAGAAAGAGATAAGCTTTTATTGTATCGATTAAATCGAGAAAGAAACTACCGGAATCTTTCAGAATTTACGATTAATTAATTTTCTTCGGTTCAATTTTACAGATAAGAGAAAGATTTGAAAGAGAAAACACTGTTTTCTTTTATATTTTTTTCACGAATCTCCTTTATTTCGTCATCTCATTCTCTCCCTCACCCCTATTTCTTTTCTGTTTCTCCCAGTCTACGTTTCCATAAAATATCAAACTGGTAATAAATTTCAATTTTACAAGCCTCTCTCTCGTATATTTGCAATTGGAATTCACGATCGTTTCTACATTGACGATAGAAGAAAGGGGAAAGAAAATACAGAAAGAGAGTAAAGGGATGAACCAACTGAGATGAGAAAAAGAAAGAGAGAATGAAAGATCGAAATGAGAAGAGAGGAAGAACGTTAATTATTTCAAGCTCGATTGCAATTACTCATACCGAGTAGAGTAGTTGGTCGTTAAAACACGATATTCGAGACTTCGAACAATCTTCATGAAGCTCGTTAACGAAAGGATAAATATTTTCTGATTGGTGGTTTCTTTTATTTTCTATTACACTTTTGTACATTCTTTCCTTTTCTATTACTTTATTTATCGTTATATTTTCTTTTTTTAATCATTCGATTAAACGTATCATCATTTTTAATATTTAAGAGACTTGGTACCAAATATTTAATCGTAAATCCGATAGAAAATTATTTATAATCGAATTAAAGATATGACAACAAACTAAGAAATTGTGTATATGTCGTTGTTATAATCGTTTTATGGTATCGATGTTACATAATATTTTTTTTACGAGGTCAAATGTAAAGATAGATAGATTCCTTTACATGTCGAACTCTAAACCATAGATACCAATCTGACTAGGTGAGGCATAGGATAAAAGAAGAGAATAAGAACTTGATCGAAATCTATCGATGATCATTATTCAAGGTTCAATTAAAGTCACGCCGTGATTCTAATTCGAGACCTTTCGTAAGATTATATCGATATTTTGTGCTTGTGTGTATGCGTGTTATTTTTTTTTCTTTTTTTTCGTATCGATTCCTTCTAGGTGGGCCTCGAGTTTCATTATAACGCGATACGCAGGGGCGTATTCTTCTTATTGAAAATTAAATTACGTTTTATCATTCCAATGAAAGTTAAATATAAAATATAATTGATAAAGAAAATTAATTAATAAATATTTAATTTGAATCATTTGCACGTATAAAACGAATACGTTTATTAAATTGTTATATTTTTGTATATTTTATTAAATGTTATTATGACAATGTGCATAAATGGGTGATAGGGGAGTTGAGGTTAACTTAAAAAATAGATTTGAAAATGAATCCGCCCCTGACTGGTAGCATCGTCTTGGTCGAAGCAAAAGTGAGCGTGGGCGCGCACCACGTCGTATCGATCGTTGGATTTTTCGACGACCGTTTCAGAGCAGGATACACTGGGTGGTCCCCATGAGATGTACATACTACAATGAATCATACCTCGGAGAAAAGGATTTCGGTGTGACACAGTACCAACTCTCTTCGTATTCCCTCAAGGTGATCTATACGAGCCAAGTATTCAACCCGGAACCGATCTTTCTAAAGATCCTTCCTTCCTTCTATCGATCGTAAAATATTTCAAATTTTTAAAGTTAAATAATAATATTAATATCTCTATTTTATATTTTCTAATAAAATTAATATTTCAAACTCTGGAATTTATTTTTTTAGGTTCGTTCTCTGTTATTTATGATTTCATTTTTTTCTCCACGAAATTCGTATATTTTTAGTTTATTATTGTTCATATATGCATATATATGTGTGTTTGTATTTTAAATATAATACTTTTTAATTATATACAATACAGTACTGAGAAATAACACTGGTACGTATTTTTTGAACAAAAACTATTTTATACCAATTTAATTTGTTCTGACAGTTAAAAATATGGAAATAATTTGTACACGTCAGAGTTGATTTCGTAGTGCAAAAGATCAATATTCTCTCTCTTCTCTCAATTTAAATCATATTTATTAATAATTCGTTTAAGACAGGTTTGTTTATTACATAGAAAATAGAAAATAAAGTGAAATTCGTTGGTAGATATTTGTTGAAAAATAGAATGACACAAGTGAGATAAGTTGAAAATAAAAAAACAAATAAATATTGAACGCGAACATTCGAATTTATCGAATTTAACCACTCCCCATTTTCTTGTTGAATGAACATCTAATTAAATTAAACTCTTGTTGATAGATTTCAATCAGATTCGAAGGGGCCACACCGCGTCGAGTGTCGACGTTTCTTGTAGAGGGAAGTTTCGATCTACACGCCCCTAAAATTTAACAAGCCACCTACCCCATGTTCGCAGCATCCCGCATGTTATCTCCTTTCCTTCTTTCACTTCCTACAATTAATTAACTCGATCCTCTTCCTCTCTCTCTCTTTCTACTAACATCCTAAGTCTTCTATTGAATTCCAAGTAATTCAACATTGTTATATACGGGTTCATATATAAATAGAATATGAATTTATTGAAATTAAACAAATTAAACATTTCGTTATTTTTCTTTTTTTATTAATAGAATTTTATTAATAGAAACAATCAATTCTCGTGAAAAATTATATGTGATTTTTGCTGATGTAATACATTATCATGATTTTTAGATTCAAGATGATATTACAATAATAATTGCAAATGTATATAATAGAAATAGAAATAAACCATATTATAAATTAATTAAATCTAAGTTTTCCAGTAAATTATTTGCTAAGGAGCTCGTATTATTAGTTAAATGAATATTGCAATTAAAAATTTCTTTCTTTACTGTAACAATTCTTTCATTTTTTACTTACCAAAAGTCATTGCAAATATTCCGTAGAAGAATATTTAATTGAAATTATTGCAAAATCTCAATGTTTGGTATTACTAGAACAAATTGAAAATAATAGTCAAAATAATTGAAATAAATTTCAATAGAATATCTCTACGATTACATATATGAAACGTAATCAAACGTACATGCTTTCTTAGCAATTGAAATTTCCTTTGGTCAAATTCGTATTGACTTAAAGCAGAAAGTGAGGAATATAAATACAACCGTGCACGTGCGCTCGGTCCTCCCCGGTTTGATAATAATCTCGAATTACGCAATCGAGATACCTTGGACGTATGTGAAAAAAAGTCAGGAGCCAGGGATACGATCAGCAAGGTGTATCGGCAAAACGATTATTATCCGGGAGTCTCCTCCGGGCTGTCCGGATTCGTGCTCACTTTATTTCCTCGGTCGTTAGCCTTCGCGTGCGTTCCGAAAAATCATGAGAGTTACACATTCTCACACACATACTCACACACACATATACACACGATAAATATACTTACTATATACACGGATATATATATAATACAAACGGTGATGCAACAGAAACGGCTAAACGTTCTTCTTAAATCCTTGAGAATAAAAGCTGCTTTACTTCTTGTACAAGCCGAAAGAGAGGAAAAGGAGGTGGAGGAGGAAGAAGAAGAAGAAGCTGAAGAAAGAGAAGGCCAGTTCATAGGCAGCTGGCGAAAAGGCATTTATTACCTCTCGCTACATTTTACGGGTTCTTAATCCCTTTCCTGCCGTTATATCCTGGATTGGAGGAGGATTTCGAGTAGCATGCCAAAGGATTTTGACGTTTCTTTGAGAAATCCATACTGATCTCTCCCTCTCTCTTTCTCTCTCTCTCTCTTTATCTCTCTATCTTTTTATCTATCTTTCTCTTTATATTTATTCCTTCATCCTCAATCCTTTTCTTTACTCTTAAATATTTCTCTTTTCCCCTTTTTTTTCCTTTCATTTCAACTGTTTGTCTCTACGTCAGCATTTTTATTCCTTTTCCTAACATTTTTCTTTTTTCTTTTTTTTTTTCCCAACAAATTTGTCATAAACTTTCTTTTTCTATCGGACAGTATATAATTTATTTTGTTTTTTTTTAAAATCAATTTTTCTCATTTTTCCCACAGTATGAAATTTTTCTCAGACGTTGGTTACACCTCGAATGGTCAGAAACTTGTTCGTCGTCGTTCGTCTTTTTAGAAAAAGATTTTCTTGAGAAACGTTGAACATAATCGGTGTTCATATTCGGTTAACCAGCTTGATGGCAAAAGGCGACTTTTTCATACGGCTAGACAGATAATCGTTTAGAAGGAAGTACGTGATAAACGTGAACGATCAGGAAGAGTTATGATCTTAGGAAGTGACAAGAAACCGGTGAGATACCATAAATGGAGTTCTCCTATATGAACGTACTTGTTACTTTGCTTTGATAAAATCAGAAAATTGTTAAGATT
This sequence comes from Mischocyttarus mexicanus, assembly GCA_023678845.1. NCBI lineage: Eukaryota > Metazoa > Arthropoda > Insecta > Hymenoptera > Vespidae > Mischocyttarus > Mischocyttarus mexicanus. The sequence goes on along the minus strand of JACGTP010000018.1, from coordinate 1,027,431 downwards.
TTTAACGACATTTGTTAAATATTAGATTGTCAAGTATGAAATGGAGCAAAAAAATGCACTAAATTGTATTGAAATTTGCTCCATTTCATGGCTTGACAACCTAATAGGTTTTTTTATTAACAAATTTCATAGAATTTTTCTACGATTGAATTTTTACGCTATACCATTATTTTTACATTATAATATTAGACAAGAACACTAGTATAGTTTCCTATGAATTAATTAAAAAATTGCAAATAATTAGTCTAAAATTGAATTTGTACGCTGTTATCGATATTTTGGTTAGATAAAGAAAATCATTTGTATTTATTATTGATAGAAATATTTCATAAGAAATAAGAACGAAGACGTTAAGTTATTGTTCACTCACGAGAAAGTACGTTGCGTATCTTCGGTCAGAGAGAAGAATAATAAAGAAATAAAAAAAATGATCGCACATTGGGTGCGAGCAAAGTCGAGATAAGAAAGCATTCAGTTCGAGAATCCTCGAGTCCTCGGAGATTATTAAGAGCGAAATAAAATCGCGAGACAATCGTTCGAGCGTACCATTTTATCGAAGTCATGAGATAGAAAGAGAAAGAGAGAGAAAACGTGCACTTCTTCTTGTCGGATTATCTGAACACAGAGAAAGATCAACACAGTGAAAGAGAATGAGAGAGGGAGAAAGAGGTTTGAATGTAAAAAAAAAAGAAAAAAAATATCGACCATCCAATTCGTTTCGATAAGAGAAAAAAATCGATCCCATATCTTGAACATATTCTTCGTATCATTTCTACAGAAAAACTTCGGCTAACCTACGTGCAAAAAAAAACGCAATACTTCTTCCTTCCATAAATATATTTCTATATACACACACACACAAACACACACTATATAGAACGATTTCCCATCGAATTATTTCGCCTTTTACGATTGGAAAGATCGTACATTTTTGAGAAGGAGAAACGCGATCGAAACTCTCAATATGATGGGTTTACGTTTCTCCTCCCAAACGATAAAACTTCGATCTGATCGACATTGGAACACAATGGGATTTCGATTTTTATTATGACCAGCTGCAAGAAAGAGTTACCAAGAGAGAGAGAGAGAGAGATAGATAGAGAGGGGAATAAAAAAAAATAAAGAATAAAAAAAAGAGATAACAACCAATGCCGAAGGCAATCGTAACTCACGCGGTGTCTTTCAAGTTGTCGTCGCTCAGTGAAACTGTGTCAAATCGATGAAATAGCCTCTGGACTTACTCCAAGAAACAGAGAAAGAGAAAGAGAGAGAGAGAGAGAGAGAGAATGCTTTCCTTCGGAAAATAACTTTTAAATATTGATCATGTTCTTAAGTTATACCGTCAGGATTTTATAAGTAAGCGACATTTGCAGGTTTTGCAAAACCAGATCAGAAATCGTGGTTTTTTAGCTTGAGAAAAAATTATGTATCAATAAATATACGTATTCGTGTTTATATATATATATATCCTTCTTTTTTCTTTAAATATAAATTACATTTTCTTATAATAAGTTATTCAGAAAATATAAAAACAACAATTGTAGATATTACACGTGTGAAAAAGAAATTAAAACTCGAGAATAAATCAGAAAAACAAAAACGATGGTGGATCGAAAAATTGGAATATTAATAATCCAAAAAAAAAAGGAAAATGTATGAATTTGTTTAAAAGAAATGAGATAAAATTTGTATAATTAATTTGTATTACCTTTTGTATGAAGAAACGTGGTATAATATCAAATCAAGCTCGGGTAGTAATCGAAGTAGGGTTTGAAATGGTTTCGAAGCAAGCTGAGTTTCTCGATTAATATCCATCGAAGAAAAGGGTTCAGGCACAACAACAACAACAACAACAACAACCTATCTGCGTTAGTAATGATTGTAATACTGTTCTCAACGTACGAGATATGCCTCGCACCACTCGAATACAATAATAAATAATTAAAGTTACCGAACCGGATGAGATTCGTTCCTTGAGACGTACGACCGAAATTACTCGCGAACAAGAAAGAGAGAGAAAGAAAGAGAAAGGAACGATGTGTCCCGAGGAGATTTCGTGTCGTCGGACTTAATTACTTCTGCGCAAGCATTAATGGTATACGCGAACGTAGTTTTACGTTCCATGGTGTACACTATACTGTCCGCACATTTGCCATTTTATTACTTTCTTCGGCAGGTGGACAGATACTGCTTGCTGCTACTCACCAACCCTCCCCAGGCTCTCTACTTTTATTTATTTCTTATCTTTTTTTTTAATTTTATTTTTATAAGTTCTTTTTGTATTTTAAAAACCCTCTTGGTAGAGTATACTTCAACCCTTTTATAATTTATCTACTTCAACTACTCGACTTAATATTTGAAGTTCTCCCTTCTTTAAAAGTTCAATGTTGTAAATTTAATTTCTTCTATTTTTCTTGTCTTCTTCTTCAACTGTTTTTATAATTTATCTACTTCGACTACTAGACTTTATATTTCAAATCTCCTATCAAATTTTATTATCCAATATAATAACCGTGTATAAGGTGTTTCGAATATAATAGAAAATTTTTCATTGGAAATGACATAGTGCACGTTCATGTTGTCCTATTTGTATTCTATTGCAAAATTTGATCTTGTAATGTTTAGTTATTCTCATTGATTTTGATTAGTGATTATACGATAAACGAACCAGGAGGATAATCTTATTTCTAAAGTAACGTGTCATAATAATTTGTATATATTTTTATTTTGTTTTTTATTTTTTGTTATCTTCTTGTCTCATACACGTCAATTTTAATTTGAATCTATTATTTTGTTAATTCTGCCAATTTAAGTTAAGTGATCTAAATTTTCTTTTCTTTTCTTTTCGTCAATTTCGAAGATAGTGCAATGATTGTGAAAGAACAGAAGTAATATGATTCCTTTGAAAGGAACGAGTATAATAATGAAGATCATAGGAGAGTTCATTATACTCGTAAGATTTATTCAAATGCAACGTCATTGAGATGAAAGATTTCCTTTTCTTTTTTCTTTTTTCTTAATTCTTAATTCTTCTTTTTTCTCTTTTACGTTATGCACTATTCTTTGAGAGGAACTCGCAACGTCCAATTTGTCTTGTCCGCCTCGATGTCATCTGTCGTTTCACTGGCCTTGCTCCTTCGGTTCATTATTGCCAATTATTTGTCCGGTCTGGGACGAAATTGCACCCTGGTCAGCATCTGCGGGCTTTCAAGTTGCTCCGATGGGAGCTTAATTGCCAGGCCTGAGTCGTTGTTACGTGAGCGAACACTCGTTTATACTTACGTACTTCCAAGAGAACTCATTTCTTCTTCGTTATCCTCTTCCAACCCTTAAAATAAAACAAAAAGTAAAGAAAAATCTAAAAACAAAATTTTCACGAAGTCTCATCTTGAATTTCCGAACAATTAAGAAAATTTGTCTTCTCAAAATTTCTCTCTATAATTGTGTGTGTGTGTGTTTGAAATTTTATATTGCATACAAGAATTAAATATAAAATATTTTTTTGATGCATTTATATATATTTATATTTATTTATTTAATTAAAAAAAAAATAATCATTTCACAAGAGATAATTTAATTCAGGAAAGAGATTGGAAAATTAGATAACGTATATCTTCCATCTCTCTCATCAAGTTTAACGACGATCCAACTTAAACAAAAACCTACCACATCTATTTACATAATAGCCAGACCCAAACAAACGTCACTCTAATCGTTCACCCTTTTCAATTATCAAAGGTGTTCGGAGAGATCTCTGAAAAAGGTGGCTTTCATCGAGTCAAAAATTCCATTCTAAAATCTAAGATAAGGTAAAAAAAGAAAACCTGAAACCCTTTAAGAAGGGAGATGATGGTAGACATCGTCGAATTATTAACAAGAAAATTTTCTTCCTTTTCATGGCATGGAAAAGAGAAAATAATAATAATAATTATTATTATTTTTTATCCTTTGGTTTAAATCTATTTCTTTCTACGTCATACATAGAAAAGAAGAAGAAAAAAAAAAGAAATAAGATGAAGAAAATACGTGTATGGTATTTGATGCACGGCAAGGAGAGAAGACCATATGTAAGATTCAAACGCCCACGATGATTCGACGCTCGATAAGATCGGCCTAAGGCCGAAAACGTGGGCTCTTAACTGGACGATGTAATCTTCCATTCGTAATACCGTGAAATCAATAAATTATCGTGCACAACATCTATCCAACATGATTAATAGTCACGAACTTCGTTTATTTTCGTTCAATGTTATTACGTACACACATAGTAAAAAAAAAGAAGAACAAAATAAAAAAACAACGAGCATCGATTAAATAGAATGCCTCTAATATCTGTGAACATTCAAATATATCCAGCTACACATCCTCGAAGTATAATTAAAAGAAATAATCTCTCGAGATTATTAGAATCGATAAGATCGAATATAACAATCCTTTAAATATCCCATCCAAAATTATAAGATCGATCTCTCCGGTTGATCCTAATTTTAAGAGTTCCAATCAATGTGGATGAATCAAAACCATGGATAAAAAAAAAGAAGAAAAACAAACATTCGATAAGTGGATTCAAATCATAGAAATTAGAAGACAATGATGAGAATGAAGATGATGCTGGAAATGAAGATGAAGATGAAGATGATTAAAAAGAAAAAAGGGGGTTAGAGTAGAGTCTTTTTTGAAATCTTTGAAGTTGCTGTTGGCCAAAGCGCCTACGAACGTTTCCGCCCACGTGACTTGGTACATGCATAGGGAAGAAAGTCTCGAGGATGAAGATTCCTTTGGTGGATTCATTAAATACGTCCGGTTATTAATAGAGGACACGCTTTGGTATAAAAGGATCGTAAATACGTTAGAAAGAGAGTGTGTAAGAGAGAATGGAAAAATGATAGAAAGAGAGAAATAGAGGGAGAGAATAAATGAGAAAAAGAGAGAGAAAGAGAGTGTATGAGATATACGTGTGGGTGTTCAGTGGCCGCCCATGTCGATTGGCGTGCGGTCCGCCCGAAGTAACAATTTAATTACAGCACGAGCTTCGATATGTATAGCAGCCACCCACGGTAAATTGATTTTGCCACGGTATTAAGGCTATCTCTATCTCTCTCTCTCTCTTTCTTTCTCTTTCTCTTTCTTTTTTCCTATCTTTCTTTCTTTGGCTTACGTTCAATTCTATCCGTCTGTCTTTCACTCCCTTTCTCAATTTTTTTTTTCATCATCTTCTTTATCTTCTTCTTCTTCTTCTTCTTCTTCTTCTTCCTCTTCCTCTCTTTTTTTCCCAATCTCTTTCTCTTTCTTCGAACTCGATTTATAGAAGCCCATGGCTTATAAGCCCGGCAGCGCTAAACGGTAGTCAAGAAATAGAGTTCGCAAGGCGTCGTAATTAAGAGAAGGGTCCTCCCCCCTCACCCCTCCTACACCCCCTGTTCACTCTCTCTCTCTTTCTCTCTTTGTCTGTCTTTCTTTCTTTGCAAACCTTTGAATTCGTTCCACTTTTTGCATAGGAAGAAGAGCTGATCTTAGACTACCATGATCTTGGACCGAACGAAGATGAAAATTTTCGATCTTCTTTCATTCGACTATATTTTTGTTTAATTGCTTTTTCTTATAATTATTTTTTCTTTCGATGAAATATTGTTTTAATAAGAAATGAATCTTATTGTTGGTTCAAAAAAATATATATACATGCTGTTATAGTGATTGTAAAGTTGAGTATTTTTAATGGGTTTAGAATTTTTTTAAGAATTTACTGGAAAGAGACGGTGTAGTCATTTGACCGCACGTGGTAGAAGTTTAGGTTTTAAAGTTTCTTCTTTAGAAAAACTTTTTCGTTAGGGCAAGTCTCGTGAAAGATGTTGGTCTCTTTGAAAAGCGTTTCGTTAGAGCGAGGGTATTATTTCACCAGCTCGCCACCCATAACGCGGAACAATCGCCCTGTAGCAATAAGAGAGAAAAAGAGGTGGTGATTCAAGATACTTTCTTTCTTTCTCTCTCTCTTTTTGCAGCCGCCACGGAAGAATCAGTTTCGCGTGCCAGAGAACAATGAACATGGTCACGATACGTCTTCGTTTTACGGAAGAAACGTTCAAGTAACTTCGAAGAATGAGCTTACGTTTTTTAACAATTTATATCTCTTAAAAATTATTTCATTTTAAATATTAATATAATCTTATTTAACCCATTTACGTTATTCGAAAAAATATAAAAAGTTGCCTATTATTTATTCATTTTACGAGATAAATCCATTACTGCAGGATCAGGTAAACGAAGTTGTGAAATAATATTAAATAAGGATTATTATAGATGATTGAAATACTATTTTATAGATGATATAAATTAATTAAATTATAAATTAATAAAATTTCAATTCAATTATGTGCAGTTTTTGCTTCATTTCATACTTGACAACCTAATATATCAATATGCCGATTAGAAGAATTTACATTGTAAGAATGTTCTTATGCACAAAAAACTAGCACTCATATATGCGTTTAGAATGCAAATGGATTAAATAATCAACAATAATCACAATCTCTAAATCAATGTTATTTAAATAACAATATTTGAAATAACAATTATGTTAATTTGGAAAATCTAATCAATTGTATCCCCATATGAAATATATATTGGAACAAAACTTGACACTTAAAAGTACTTAACTTTCGAAGAATAAATACTTAAGCAAACTTTAAAAGAAAGTTTTTCTTCTAACGTTTAATGAGACCATCAATAAAGATTAGTAGTTTTACCTGATATTTCGTCAGAAATGTGTTAGCCAACCGGTTAAAAGTTTAGTGATCGTGAATAGCCAGGTTATTCTTATTGTACTGAATTTCAATGAATAGCCGAAAGGGAATAAGGTCTTAAACCCTAATCGAGTGGTATTAGGTAAAAACCGTCTGCGTGTTTCCTGGACGAGAATCGTAAGATGAAGTAAGAAGGATAGAAGAGAGAAAAGGGTAGGAAGGGTAGGAAGTTGAAAAATTGTATAAAAAGGAAGAAGGACATTGAGTAAGGTATTAAGGCAGGTAGTTTCTACCGGGTACTTACACGTTTGGTGTAAGATTTCTATATCCTAACACCGTTCTATTTATCTACACGAATTAGTATTTGGTATTTGGTCCTTGCTCGTTCGAGTAAATATTTATCCTTGTTACGTTCGGATCGATGAGAAACGTGTGCTCCAGTATTTTCCAAAATCTTCTCTTTTTCTTTTCCGAACCGAAAAAAAAGATAAAATAGAGAGAGAAAGAGAGAACACGGGAAAAGGGGGGATGGATTTGTAAAAGAGGGTTATCCGAGTTCTTTCGAGCGAGAGACAAGCTTAGAAAAGTGAAAGCATCATTTGGAATCTGTTCTTCTTCTTTTCCTTGATAAAAGAGATCTTTTAAAAGAGAAAGAGAGAAAGAAATACTCACCTTTGTAATTGAATATCTTCGTTTCGTGTTATGTTACATCGGATTAATTACCATCTTGGATAGTTGACCTACATTATTTTGGCATAATTAAATATACTTCATACATATATGTATATTTCTTATTTGTTCTAACATTTTGTTTGAAATATTTTAATGCATACAAATAAAACTGAAATTTTTTCTTTTCAGTTTATGTTCTTACTGGGAGAGAAATACAGGTAGCCCTCCTACAATGCGGCATCTTATAACACGGCTTCGTTCTTAACACGTTCTGTGCTAAGATATTCTTACTTGACTTTTCGTTCAGGCCATTTGATAATTTGACTAAAGATTGATATATTATTACACAATGTTTAATTACATAATCAATGCCTCATTCTTCTGTTAGAAATATATTTTACATAATTAAATCTGTCATATATATTTATATTATATTATTTTATAAACATACGTTTTCAGCGCTTTAAAAAAATATGTTTGCGTGTACCACCGGAATGTGTTAAAGATACAGTGTAACCACCACCCCCTTTTTTTACTGGCTCTGAGTCTCATACAACACGGAATTTACTAGGAATCTATCTACCGTGTTAGAGGAGACTTACTTGTATATTTAAATAGGTTGTAATAATCATCCATCTATTTCATAGACTAAAGTATAATAAGAAAAGGAACCTGAAGGAATATTACAACAAGCTTAAAATAAGGTCTTAAGAAATTTAATGAACGTTTACCTTGTATTTCTCAAAAAGGAACTCGAAACAGCAATCAAGTAATTATAGGCTTATGAAGAGATTATTATTCCTGAATGAACGAAAAGACGAAATTTGACAAGCGTTTTTCCAGGACAACAGACACGTTAAGATGTTTACCCTGGTGCCATCGTCTCTTTTTTTCTCTCTCTCTCTTTTTAGTAAATCTGTCTAGACTGTCAAATATGTGGTACATAATTACTTTGTTTTAGACTCAACAAGAAACAGAGTGGGAGAAAAAGAAAGGTAACGATCTGTCGTCTGGTCCTTCGAAGGGATCATCCACTTTTCCCATACGTTACAATTTTGGATGAAACGAAAGATAAAATGTGACTGTAAAATATAGTCATTAATTTTGGATAAGCTTTCATTATTCATAGTCGTACGTTGTGACGTTATCTCGAAGATAAAGTTATCTTAGAAAATTAAATAAGAGAAACAATACGAATTGTTTGATTTTATTATTTTCCACAAGTTGAATGATAAATATTTTTTTCAAATAGAAAATAAAAGTTAGATTAGTCTTCATAGAATATTAATTGTTTTTTTTTTCAAATCGTTGAAGATAACTTTAGGAACATTTGTGAATATTTTTTCTAGATGAAATAAAATATTATTGTGGGGTAAGATTTATGTAAATTATATAAAAAATTAAATTTCTCTTTTTAAATACTGGTCTAATTGACGAATTATAACCATCATTAACTATATTTCGTTACACATACATAGGATTTTATTTATATATGTTAAATTTCTTTTCAGTTACAGCTAATTTTATTTTGTTATTTTTAGAAGAAAAAAAAAGAAGAATAATTATTATTGATATTACCTTTTGCCACAAAATTTTTATACGTTTAAATTATACAGTAGACTTTGTTAGATATTTTTATGTCATTCATTGTGTCAGATTTAAGAAGAAAATTTTCAACACTATTCAACGATCACGTGTTCCCTATTCCCAAAGTGCTTAATTTCCAGGAAATAGGCAACTAATAAGTAGGCCAAACGATTCGGGAGTTTGCAGGTAGCCTTATGAGGTTTTACACAGAAGCTACCGACAAAGTGTATGAACAAGAATACACAATAGTCTGATTCAGAATCTACAAGGGTGGTCCCATTACTTTCTATTTCTATTCATCATCTGACACAGTTTTTCTTTAAATCTACCTTCAAAAGATATTTTTCTTCTTTATTACTACTTCTATACTTTCTATACAAAATTTTGATTAATCACTAGACCACTTATAAATCAGAAATACATTTTTTTTTTTCTTTATAGATCTGCATATAAGATACAACATATTTTAATTTATTAACCCTGCCCTTATATATAAATGAATTAGAAAAAGAAACTCACTCATGCGTAGTGTAAATACAATAGCGTACAAATGAGAACAATAATTCTTGCTTGAGCGAAATAAAAAAAAAAAAAGGAAAGAAAAGCATTAGCTCGAAGGAGAGAACGATTTTCGTTTTGAAAATCATGCAAATTCGGGAAGATCATTGTAGCCGTTATGTATTTGCGTGTTAAGGATTACTCGACAGTAATTTGTGGCTAGTGGAAATCTTTTGAATAATCGAAACGTCGAAAATTCTTTCTCTCTTTCCCTCTCTCGAAACCTTCGTTTCGATAGCTTCGAGCAGTTCGCTTGTTACGGACCATGAAAACGAGGAGAGAAAAGAAGAAGGGAGAAAAAAAGGTGAAGAACATGGTGAAGGGGGTGAGGTGGAGGTAGGGTGAGAGGGGTAGACATGGTACTTTGGTCCTTTATCGTTCACCAAAGAAGTAACCGGTTAACGAAAGGCAAGCAAGAGTCGTGAAATTGTGCGAAGGTAAGAATCGTGACTCGTTAGCCCTTCTAAGGGCAACGGATGCCACGTGGCTACTTGTGATTCTATAAAAGCGTATCTGATGATCATTTTAAACTGGGGTTTTAACCGTAGACACAACGCGTACTACACACACGTTGTCGCGTTAAAAGGACTCGAATAACGAGAACTGTCCCTTACTGATTTGTTTCGATCGTTATACTATACTCGATCGACATAAGCGTCCTAGGTAACTGACAATCTTCCTTGTAAAGCAAGAAAACAAAAAAAGACAAAAATATTGTTCGAATTAAAAGAAAGTATTATTCCTCGGTGTATGAGAGGAGGATTGGTTTTAATTAATTGTAACCACTTCATTTGATAATCAACTTAGATTTGTTATCGTCGTTGTTTTTTGTTGTTCTATACGATACGAACATTTTTCCAATTTGTTCGAGAAATAATTAACAGGATATTAAAGATTACTTTAAAAGGTAAACGTTTAGCTTTTTTTTTTCTTTCTTCTTTTGGTTTGATACGAGAGAGATAAAATGAAAGAAGTGTAATAAAATGTATACGATGAAGAGATACATTGTTAAATTATTTTTTCTTGATATAGTTTTCTTTTTTCTCTCTTGAGTATTTTGTTTAAATATAAATTATTATTAGCATTTAAATTAAGTAATAAAATTGTTGTTATTTTTCCATCTCGTTTTAAGAGAGATATTTGTTAAAAATTAGAATAATTTAAGACGACAGATTAAGTTTACGGTTCGTGCATAAATTTAATAAAAAAAATGTATAACCAATGAATCCGAGATCATGCACCAGTATTCGTATTTATGGTAAATGCGCAGGTGCAGACAGGTGGTTTATGGAGATTTTTTGAAATGAAATTTTTCTTAGACGACGATGACGATAAAATTTTATGAAACGACATGAAAAGAGAGAGAAAGAGAAAATTAACAGAAATATACATTGTGTTTATTACGAACATTATTTTCGTTATACATATGTACCCGACCTTTAAAAACTCATATAAACGTTAATCAATAAAAAATATGTAACTGATTTTCGTAGAGGACAATTTAACAGTTTATTGTTGGATTTTGAAGAAGACGGTTACATTGAACTTATACTTGGTGTTTTTGAATTACAATACACATTTCCTTCGATTTATTATCAACCATTTAAGGTATATTGTACATTCTATTAATATTTAATATATTTTAAACTGAAATACATTTGTTTAAACGTTCCTGGCTCAGTGATAATATCGAACAAAAAATTGTCATCTAATAAAATATCTAATCGAAATTTCAAACAAATGTATTTTGTATTATTTTTACTTTAATGAGTATTAAATTGATTCTAATATTAACAAATGTTTAAAAAATATCGATGAAAAAGGTAAACGTTAGATAGGATGTTCCATTTTAAGTATGGGTGTTATTCTTTACATTATTTTCTTATTTCTTTAATTCTTTTATTATAAATAAGACTTTTTAAGGTAAATTTATTAAATATGTGTTTAATTAAAGTAAACTAATATGTTTATTTCTAAATTATTCTTATCTCAAACATACTTAATCGATAGTTTTAAAAGAAAAAAATCTAGTAAATGTAACGGTGTATGATTTTAACAGACCCTCATTGTATAAATGAATGGATTTCATTATTTTTGCACGTGATTTGATTTTTTATTTTCCAAGAATTTAATTTCTATCGCGCATGGAAATCACGTAAATTTGTTTTTTATTTTTTTTCTTTTTTTTTTGAGACGATCCTTTCCATAAGAAAAAATATAGAAAAATCGTAACGATCCACGCTTTTACAATGTAATTTAACAATCGTATAATTTCGTACTATAAATAGAATATACCAAAACGTAAAATTGCGTTTGACCATGAAAATATATACTTTCGTTTAATTGGCACACACACACAAATGCGCACATAGAGACAACGGATCACGTCAATGTAGTTTCCGATAAACATCGAATTAAACCTTTTATAAGAGCTTGCTATTAAAATATTGATCTTTACGATCGGTGTTTCTCGAATGCTGAGCAAGTACACATCGAGTATCATTAAATTCCATAGTAATTCTTATTTAATTGATGATAAACTTTCAAAAATGTTCGATCAATCCATATTTATTTGATCATCGATTTTTCTACATTGAAATCTATCTCATCGATTAATCAAAGAATACAATTCAATACAATTTCATATAATTACTGCATATTTTCCTGTATCAATAATATTTGAATAATGTTTCATAGGGGTAGGAAATAAAATTTTTAAATTGTTTTTATTACACTCTCTTTTACGGGTTTCAAGGTTCCATTCACTTGACGATCGTTTAACAGCAAATCCTACAATCTATTAGGTTGTCAAGTATGAAATGGAAAAAAAATGCACATAATTAATTGAGAATTTGCTTCATTTCATATTTGAAAACCTAATTTATCTGCATTACTATACTACTTACTTATTGTTAGTTTAATAATATAGAATAGAAAAACCATTAAGTTACAATAAAAAAATATCCACGTAAAAGTAAAGTTAACCAAGAAAAATTTGGATAATAAATAAATATTATTATTATTATTATGTTATTTTCCAAAACGTGTTCTTAAGATTACGAGAAAAAGATGAATCTGGTTTTTCGGTCGGTATGGAACAAAGAGAGGAAAGGAAAGGAAAGGAAGTATGCTTATTGAGAGAGGTCCTCGTTGTAAGAGGAGGAGCACGACGTAAAAGTCTCGACGTTTCCACCCAACAGTAGACGCCTTTAAGATCTGTCCCAAAGGATGAGAGTTGATGTTAGTCGAAAGAAAGAGAAAGAAAGAGAGTAAGAGTGAGATTGAGAATGTGTGGAGGAATCTTTGGTGCCAGGATTCTTCCAACGGTCTCGTCTTCTAGTCCTTTAGGATTTCATTCCACCTAAACTTTTAGACCTACAGCAGAGGTTCTTCTTCATCCCACTCGACGGTATTTACGTGTTTTGGAATGTTTTTATAAATGGTAAGAAGTTCTGTCGCCGCGCAGACACGTAAAAAGAACAAAATAGAAGAGGCTTACAAAAGGCTCACTTATGCGAATTCAACAAAAAAAGAAAAAGATAGATATTAGTATTGGTTTAAATAAGAAGATTATGGGGGAAAGGAGATTGGATTAATGTATTATTTATATATCTAATTATATTTTCTTTTTTTTTTTCAAGAACACATTTATTTTTCTTTATGCAAATTTTGTAGAAGGATAATAACGTTTTTCAAAGTATGTTTCTAATTATTGTAATAATTCGATTAATAATTAGAAAATAAGTAGAGAAGATAATAGGGATGGTTAGGAGTACCATAAAAGTCTACTTTTTTAATTCCTATTTCGACAAAAATTTAGAAAATATCTAAGGAAAATAATAAGAACGTCAGAAATATTATAAAAATCCACATTCGTACTTGCCCTTTAGACAAGATTATTTAAATCGAAATTTTCACTTTTCCAACAAATTTTCTAGAAAGATAATGTTTTTCATTTCTCATTTCTAATCATCGTAATAATAATTTGACTATAATTATAGAAAATGAATAAAAAAAGGAATATAATAGGTACGGTAGGAGTATCGTAAAAATCCAGGTATGGTATTTTTTTACTTGCGCTCTTTCGGCAAGATTTTTGGGTTTTATTTTTTTCATCTTTTTTTATTGGAATTTCGTTTTGGGTAGATATACTGGAATAACGGGCAAGACCGCCTTAGGGAGCCGCCTTTTAACGAGGCATACACATCACCAATGTTTTTCTTCTACTCTTTCTCCGTTTTTACGTTTACCCTTTTCGTATGTGTACACTTAGGTGATTACCTGCGTGCCGACTTTTCGCAAAGAGGCTTGCAATTAGCGCTTCGGTTTACTCGTCGGCAGGATAAACCACCAGTAAGTTAAAGGAGGCACCGATAAAACTTTTATAATACGATTATATTCCTCTATCTCCTTTTTTTCTTTTTCATTATTATTATTTTTCTTTTAAACACACGAATTCAGAATAATATCTATCCATATGTGTGTGTAGTATTTACTTTTCATAACTATTTTTCCTTTTGTTACTCAACCTGGGCGGTCGAGAGAACACACGTGATCGTTGATATAAAAATGTATTCTAAAATCTTTAAACTTTCGTTTCTTTTTTTCTTTCTTTAACTCTCTTCAATATATTACATATATTTTTTTGTTATATTATTTGAGTGTTTTGCAAGAGTCCGGAATAAAAAGCGATTTCTGTCGATAAGAAGCGTGAGTTAATAAATATGTCAAGCGTTTCAAGATCGAACATTGCCACAGCACGCGTGTGCATTCGCCAAAGATTCTTTACCTTTCCTCTCTTCTTCTTCTTCTTCTTCTTCTTCTTATTTTCTTCTTCTTTCTTTCTTTTTAAACGAGACACACCAAACGTGTCATCGACGAAGAAGAAGAGAAAGTCTGAGTGAGTTTTGTAGTAGTGTTAGTGTATTTGTGATTGCCTTCGGACGCGTTCCCTTCGAACAGCACCTGCTGCTCGCTTGCTTCTGTGGCTGTTGCTTCACCAGCTTCCTTCTTCTTCTTCTTCTTCTTCTGTATCCTCCTCCTTTTCATCCTTTTTCTTTTTATTCTTCTTCTTATTCTTCATCCTCTTCTTCTTCTTCTTCTTATTTCCTTGGGAGGCTGATTAAAGTAATACGTAAGAGCTACCGTTCGGTTCGATCGGAGATTTTGCAACGTCATTCTTGAACGTGGCACGAGCTCACGACAAATTTCTGGGTAAGTGCCTCGGGAGCAGATGCGCCACGGCTACTTTTCTTGGATTCCATTGCTCGTCTTAAGGATCGTAAGAGCTCCATAAAATAAGATGAGAGATAGAGAAAGATAGAAAGATAGAGAGAGAGAGAGGGAAAACAAAAAGACGGGATTAAAAATACGATGCGAGAAGCGAGGAACTTTGATTACTTGCGTAAGAACTTCTTGATAACGCCTTGATTTCTTTTTTTTTATTCTTTCTATTTCTTTCTTAATTATTTTTATTTCTTTTTTATTAACTCATTAGAGATTTGTTAAAACACGCATATTTAGATTTATATTTTACATAAGTGATTGAACAACGAAAAGAGATACATTCTTTTGTCAATTCTTTTCATTTGAAATATAAATAAATAATTATAATAAAGATTTAGACAATGTTTAATTTATTGTTTCTCAAATTACGATAAGTTACGTTAATTTTGGTGGTATCAATTTGTATACGAGATATTTAAATAAATGTTAAGAAAAGTTTATGCCAATATTGGGTAAAGAGTTTCATTTTTACGAGTACATAATGTTATAATTAAAATTATTGTTATAAATTATTAATATAAATTTTATAAAATATAAATTTTTAAAATTTTTACTCATATTCTCTTTAACTATTAATCAGAAAATATTTTTTTTTAGAAATAATGAATTATCTTAGATCACTTATATACCCTTTCTCAAAATTGTACATTAAATTCCAGAGCTTTTATATATCACGAGCTCGTTATTTTTTTAGATCTTTTTTCTTTTTATACACTTTTTTTATATTTCTTTATAACATTCTTGAGATTTTTAAATTATTTTTTCTTTTGTTTTACATAATAATGTTCTATAACAAGCAGATAAAAAATTGTAAATATAGACTATTGAAGATGCAACCTGTGTGGTCCTGTGCGTGGTTCCGAGCAATTTCAAAGTTCACGAAGATTCGAATTCGCAGTAGGTATATGGAAATGGACTTTACGCTTTCTATCTCTCTCTCTCTTTCTCTCTCTTTCTTTCTTTTTCAAGAGGAATCGTTAAAGCGTGCTCTTTCGAACGACTATCGCACGGATCGAAATTCTTTATATACCGGGATAACGTATCCCAGATACGTACCACCCAAGACGGTAGAAACTTTTGAAAAATATCCATATAACTTAAACTAACCCTAGCCATGAGATCGCAACGATTAATCCTCCCTTTTAATTAACGGCAACATTTTATTTACCTTCGACAATTATTATGAACGATTGCTAAATCCGCCCCCCGCCTCTTTCCTTCTTTTCTTCCGTACTCGAATGACTTTAACGCGAGCGAAGAAAGAAAAACTTTTAAAGGATACTAAAAGAATCGACCAGAAAAAAAATATAATAAAATGGTTCGACGTATTTCCAAGAGCCTTTAAGACTGTCCTGAGAACGGAAAGAGAGAAAGTGAGAGAGTCAGAGAAAAGAAGAGAAAAGAAATTCTTTTTTACCGCAGTACAGAAATTAGCCTTCGAGAATAACACTGTGTTTTTCATCATTAACGTTCATTTAGATAAGAATGAAGGCACGATGAAAGAGAAAGAGAGGAGGGTGAAAGAGTGGTGAGGGGGGGAAGAGGAAGGTAAGAGTAGGGATAAAGTTAAGCTCAAAGGGGACGAGAATGAGAGAAGTTTAAAGGCGGTTATGTAGGTACCTGTAATCAAAGCAACGTAAAACCGCAAATAAAAATGAACAAGAGAGAAAAGAAAAAGAAAAATAAATCAAAATAAGGGAGAGAAAAAAAAAAGGAAGCGTAAACTCTCGCGACGGTCGAGCTCTGGGAAGCAAGGTAAGAAAGTTAATCGTGCGATCGAGAGACTCTCTTTCTCTCTCTCTCTCTCTCTCTTTCTGTCTTCCTTCCTCGCGAATAATTCCCTCTTTGAAGTTTGTAGGAGAAGTAAGAAAGTGAAAGGTAGGACCGGAAGAAGAAACAGGGTGGTTCGAGTAGAAAAGGGCTTGTATACGGTCATCATCATCATCATCATCATCATCGTCATCATCATCATCATCATCATCATCTCCTCGATAATGTTAAAACCGTGAAATTTGCATGCGTTGAAAAGCGAATACAAGCGATAATTGTCTTCAATATTGCAACGCTATTTTTTTGCGAACTAAAGGGCGAGACCTTTTAGAAAGAAGGGAAAAGAGAGAGAGTACGAAATATTCGAACGGGGGTTCTAAAAAATGAAGTCATTACGTATTTTAAACCAATATCGATTAATACGAGATGTTGCTACACGTAGGTATAAGTTAAAAGTACTTCGTTAAAAATATCTAATCTATTCGAAAGACTTCAATATTTTGCTGAATTATATTTTTTATAATTTGCTTTTTAAATAAAACAAAAATATAATCTTTATTGTAAATTATAGATAATTAGAGATTGCGAAATATCGTCGAAACATTGTAACGGTGTAATTGGTATTTCGTTAAATCGTAAAGTACCGTATAGAGCGAAAAGTGTCTAGACATTAAATAAAATAAGGTTAATAACTTTTTGGGATAAGATTCACGTAAGAAGTAGTAGAATCAAGGTTGGCCTAATTTTACGGCATTCGAAATTAAGAATCAACCCACTGGCCTTGTGAACCGTCTTCTATGTTTTAGATGAGGGATAGAAAGAGTGTGTGTGTGAGAGAGAGAAAGAAAGAATTAGAAGGAAGGAGGAACCAGGACACATTTGGTCGACTTAGGGTCTTCCAATGTCCCGCAGGAAGAACGATCTTCCGCAATTTGGCAAAATTACAGGGTGGCCATGGTATTGATTAGGTCAGGGGGGTAACGATTAAACAATCTAGGAGGCCTCCCTGGTAGAACTTCTGGGAGGGCAAATGCATATATGTATGTGTATGTAGTAGGTAGAAAAGAATAACTTCTTCGTGTCCTGTCTATTCGCAAAACTACCTCTCTTCCTTTACTCTCTTTTTGATTTTTTTTTTTGTTTATTTCTTTATACTGTTTTTTTTTGTTATCTTTTTTCTCTTTCAACTCCTTCCTATCTTTTTACTCTTCTTCTTTAACCTTCGTTTTTCACAAAGTCTTTCCTTCTTTCCTTCCTTCCTTCCTCCTTTCTTCCTCCTTCCTTCCTTCTTCGCGAAGGCAGATGATTCCCTTCAGGCTATGCACTCAAAATGAAGCAGTTATACGACCGAACTAATAACATATTTAGGAGGGCAAGCGTATACCCACCTGTATAAGCTCGCGACCTCCCAAGATGGGCGCACGCTTCCAAAAGATCCAAGCCCTCTTGTCTTCCTTTCTTTTCCTTCAAGAAAGGCACAGAGAGATAGTGATGGAAGATATTTTCAAATAGAACAGGTGAAATAATATTACTAGATGCATTTAGAATAATTTTTAACGAAAAATATGGATTATTTATTTAATTCAGATAATTATTTGCATTACTTTCAAATCGTTTAACTATGAATGGTAAAATGATGGAAGATGTTTTCAAATATAACAGATGGAATAAAATGATTAGATTTGTTTAGAAAAATTCTACAAAATATAAAACGATTTATTTTTATATATTTGCATTTCTTACGAATAGTATAATATTGGTTTTTTTATTAACAATGTTTAATTGATGTCTCGAAAAAAAATAAAGAAGAAGAAAAATAATACTAGAAAATACTAAATTGCTTCAACAACGGTTTTAAAAAGTTGATCCCCTTTTAACGGGATAATATTGAAAATGGAATTGGAAATTTTAAATAGAAAATGTCTTTTACATTGGAAATAAAGAAACGGAACTTAGGAGCGTGACCCACAGATTTATGGAAAAAGAAGATCTAAGGATACCTCCTCTAACTTCTTTTCTACCTGTCTCTTTCTATCTTTTTTCTATTTCTAAATATTTCTTTGAAAGTCAAGCCAGTAAGGGAGGCTCTATCGTGCGTGTCCAAGAAGAAACAGGTACGACAATAACTTGGCTTTCCATGGACATGAACTTTCGACAATGTAGCAGGAATGGGAAAAAGATGGAAAGAGAACTAGAAGAAGAATCGCCTTTGTCGGCTTTTCGAATGTTAAAGCAACAACGTGCTTCTTTACAGAGAATACCACACACACACACACACACATATTTACACATTTACATTTACACATGGAACTTAACAAAATTAGAAATCGAACTGAACCACATGTTGTATTTTTCTAAACCCACAGACACGTTAACTTCATTATTTTTATGAGGTTTGCTACTGGTTACTTTAAATTCCTTACAAATAAAATTCTTCTTTTTCTTTTTGTTTCTTTTAAACAAAAAGTATAGGAGAGGATCTTTGAAAGACGACACTATATATATTAGGTAATTTATCAAAATTCTACGGTACTTTTTAGATTAATCTTTTTATATGAAATACTTTTAGCAAAGATTTCCGCGGGTTCCTACTGGATCCTTTGATCGCTCGCGGAACGACACGCGAGCTCGTTAACGTCCCAATTTCGCGGCTAATGCGAGCATTCCCCGAACGATCTTCTCGTCTTCCCATATGCCCACCATGGGTGACTTTTTCTTTCGGTTCTCTTCATTCTTCTTCATCTTTCTTATTTTTATTAGGGTTACATTGTCTCTATAACATCTACCAGTTAAGTAAAATACAAAATAAAATAAATAAAACACACAAGAGAAAAGAAAAGAAAATATTTTTGTATGTTAAGTATGAAATGGAGCAAATTTACTAGACAACCTAATATTTATTAAATTTTGTTGAAAATTACGAGTATTGAAAATGTAGATGATTTCATTTTTACATACAAGATAATAATTAAGATAAAAGAAATATATCGAATAGATATTATTTATAAAATAATTAATGCTTGTCTGTCAATTAGCATAACAACTCTTTAATTCGTGTTGAAGTAAAGAAAGTCGTAAGATCTTTTAATCCAGTTTTATTTATTTATTTATTTATTTCATTTTTTTTGTCTTAAAACGTCGTAGTTGGTTCTTACGAGCCCTCGGCTCGACTCAAAACGAAATTCGAGGTAGTTTCCGAACTGCTAAGGGCTAGGGGAGGTGTCGAATAAATTGAGGTCGCGTGGGGCGGACGTCTGCCGGAATGGTGGACCACACTGGCGCGATTTCTTTCTACCCTCGAGGCTCCTGGATAGGCTTTGAGATATCGTCGGTCTCCTGGTTTGAAAAAGGACAGATACGAGGAGGGGTAAAGTGAGGGGAAACAGAGGAGGTTAGAAGGGACAGGGTGCAGTAGATGAAGAAAAAGAACTGGAAGAGTTGTGTGCGGTATTCTTTGAAGTCGTGTGCCATTCCTGGTCCAAATTTTCCAGAGTCGGCCTTTCCTTTTTGGAAGATAAACGAATGTGAGAGAAAGAGAGAAAGAGAGAGAGAGAGAATAAGATAGAAGTAAACCGGAATCAGCCTTGTTCCGGTCTCGACGCACGTGTTTTTTTTACAGAAGGTACAGTCAAACAGGTCGACTAAGATTTTTCATGGTCTATCCTTTGAAGGGACTTTTCTAAATACCATTTATATTTATAATATATATGTGTATACGTCTGGTTAGTATCAAAAGTTATTTTTTGACTCACTTTTTCAATATAACTTACAATTAGAATGATTTAGTCGTGTTATCTTTAAACTTCTTTGCTTCACGAACCTCTTATGAGTATAAAAATATTTGATGGAACCCTTCCTCGTAAAAAAAAAAATGATATATTTACAAAAATTTTAAAGTCAAGCAACGGTAGGCATAATTAGTACACGGATGAGTGACTCGTTTGAAAATATAAAAAAAGAACCGTGTGCTGTTCACTAATAAATTTTGAAAAGTATGTATTCAATTTATTTGAAAAAAGATAGGCGAGTGTGTAGGTAAAAGTAAATGGTGTAAGCATCGGCTATGTTTAAATGTTTCAGTAAATTTTAGAAAATTTAGATTTCAAGAGAAAATTTAGATATCGGCACGCACATGCGCATAAAATAAGATTTCTTAGAAGTGGTGTTAGTATAACGAGAATAATATTCGAAATAGATAGAATTAATCCCCTCCGATAATAATGTAAACAGCTTTCGAAAAAAAAACTTTAATAGCTTATTTCAAACCAGTCTAACAGCGGATTTCGAGAAGAAAGGTACACAAAGCTTACACTTATTACATTTAAATTATAATAATTATTTCCTATAATAATTTAACAATAATTTAGCATATGTCTACTACTCTAATGCACCCTTCTTATTTTTTAGAATATTGCAACACGTACACTTTTATTTAATCATTACAGTCTTTCAAACGTAATTCAAAATATAAAATAATTTCGATATCTTTTTATTTAATATGTTTTTAGATTTGAATTAAATCATCATTGATATATTAATTCTACTGGAGTTCACTCCCTGTTTTAATTTTGTCATTTTTTATTCATATTTTCCTCTGTTTTATCGATAATTATTTTAATGTTTCTTTTCAATGAGTTTCTTGTTATCCAGCGAAAGACTGCTTACCATAAACATTGTAATTCTAATTAATTTCTTTTCATTTCGTAATTTTAATATCATATTTTTAATCCATTCTCTTTGATTCCTTCTATCTACCTTTTCTATAGAAACTAATAACATTACAATTTTAATAAATAAATTTTATATTTTTACAGATACCACACGAAAAATATAAGAACTTTCATACGAAATTTATCTTTTCTTTTTGTTTCAGAAAAGTATTAATTCTAATAAGTATGTATAGAAGAATTTTTAAATAATCGATTTAATACAAACAAATCATTTATAAATATACTTTTTAATTATCTAAATATTCAGAAATAAAATAAAAATCAGTCATTAGAAATACAAAAGAGCTGTTCAAAAGTAGGTCACTGGTAAGAAAAATAGGTCATCGATACAAAAGGGTCAGCTGTACAAAAATATAGTAACAATCCCATACGTACTGAATGTATTGAGAGAAAGATAGGCGAAGATGTACGTCCAAGTTAAACGAGCTCAACGTCGGTACTGTTTATATTTCACGGTGACTTCTAGGAAATTCGTTAAATATGAAATACATAGAAAAACATTCCTTAACTACCGGCTTAGTTGAGCGTTCAATGTTTTGTTTACGTTCCCTTCTCTCCGACACTCCTCGGCCTTTGTCATCTCGTCGTTAGATTTGTAATTGACCTTCGTACATCTTCGGTACTTGTCGTATGTATTCGTAACTACTTTTCGATAATAATCGTTAGTCTTCTTCGAGCGTCGGAAAGTGTAACAAGGATATTAGATAAAGTGACATTTATTTCGCGTCGTGTGTACATGTGTGCGTGTTTTCGTCGTATGCAAGTGATATGCATATGTAAACGAGTGTGTGTGTAGTGCTAAAGAGTGATATACATATATGGATAAGTGCAGTTATGGATATGGATTATGCAGCATTGGATATAAGAACAAAGTACATCTAAACGTAAGCTAACCATAATTTTTCAACCTTTTTAACATTTGACAGCTCGTGGTAGAATTTTCGATAAAAAAATCTAATAGGTAATCGTAACGTTGTACAATTTTTTTAAACCAGACACTGTATGATACGCGTTCATAATTCACTCGAATAACTTTCGTTGCATCTGTAGAACTGAAAGGGTTTAAAATATGATCTCGTGTCAGATTTATTTCGTAATGATGCATAATCAACTACATCTCGGCAAGTGACCGGTCTCTTCTTTTTATTCATTTTTCAAACACTCAAGAGTATTTTTCTTTTCTTTTTTATACATACAAACGAGTCTTGTGACTTGCAGTCGAATCGAAGAAGAAGATATCCTAAATAAACGCGCACATATACACATTTAAGTATTCATAGTCCCGTTGTTTCATATCAGATGCACGTGTTCATCCACTCACTCTCTGTTTCTAGGACTTACTGTGTTCTCTGTTTTATCAATCATTATTATAAACACTTTAAATAATTATTATAAAATAATTCAACATTTACGAAAATTGTATCGGGCGTGTGATAAACAACTCATTCAAATTTTATCGTTATCGGATAAATAGTTTACTAATGCATACGATACAACATATAAACATTCATTTATATATATAAAGAGAAAAAATAACAAAGTGAAATAAAATTGCTGTTCACTTAATAATGAACGTTAATTTTTATTATGTACGTTTAGAAACATACAAACATATAAACATTAATTTTTATATAAATAGATATATAAAAAAGAAAGAAAAAACTTAAAAAAATGAATAATAAAATAAGATAAAATTGCTGTTGGCTTAATATTGAACGTTACTTTTTATCATGTACGTTTTTATAGTATTATATGTATGTACAGGAGTTCGATAATATCCATGATCAACGGTGATCATTCGCGAAGAAGCTCGATTCTGAAAGGTAAAAGAAAAAGTCGACTACTTGCGTGTGGTCGCTCTAACGATCGACTAAAATATGTTATTAGGGAGAGAAAGAGAGAGAAAAAGAGAAAGAGATCGGTTCGGCTGATGCACACCGGTCAGATTAAACGAGAGAACCCCTGGCCACGCGTATTTGCATTTGACGCGTAATTGCATTTGACGCGTAATTGCTCGCACGCGATTTACCATCATCCCCCCCTTCCCCACCACCCTTCTTTATTTCTGCTTACTCCAGTACGCTTCTTAAAGATTTGACTCTTTATTTAAGATTGCTTCAGGAGGATGAATTTTTATTTGGCCCATTATTTTAATGTTGTCAGTCGCGC
Source organism: Mischocyttarus mexicanus (assembly GCA_023678845.1). Classification (NCBI taxonomy): domain Eukaryota; kingdom Metazoa; phylum Arthropoda; class Insecta; order Hymenoptera; family Vespidae; genus Mischocyttarus; species Mischocyttarus mexicanus. Next base: position 1,003,919 of record JACGTP010000018.1, on the reverse strand, counting down.
GAAAAGCCTATACGTAAAAAAGGGACGAAACTTTTCGATTAATTATCTTTCCTGTCTCACCGATTCTTCTTCTCAATATTCACCCGTACACGTGTTGTATGAGAATATTTTAAATTATTATATTCGAATCGTGTAGATGATATATTCATTTTTCATCATAAACTTTAGCGTACTTGTTTCTTCGATACGACAATCGTTCCGGATAAAGAAAGTGTCACATTATGATTTATGTTGTATTATTAATTTTTGTATATGAACGATCAATCCATTTTAATAAACGAATGTAAGTAAATATGTGCCCATAATTATAAAAATGGTCTAAGTCATATATTTCTTGTTTCGATATATTTAATTAATTGCATTTGATTTTGTATTTGAATTCCATTTAATGTTGAAATTACAACCACTATCTAATGGTTCATTTCTGATAATATCGTAAAGATTACATTGAATTAATTTAGTTTAAAATAATGTGATGTGAAATAACTGGTAAATTCATTCTTTTTTTAATTCTGACTTACATTAGACACTTTCATAATTATGCATATATGCATATATGCATATTACATACCATATATGCATCGTATATGTAACATTCTTTAAATATTCATTTAACTTATACACATAATTAATTTATACACGCGTAGAAAAATATATATAAAAATGATTTAAAAAACTTATTATTATAATTTGAAAAGATTTTCGTCGATCAAAGATGTTAGATAAAACCTAAATCTCAATTCTTATTTTTTTCCATACTTTCTTATGATTTTATCGAGCACCAATTTAGTATAAAACCACAGGATACAAGATCCCAATCTAGGATGGTTTATTTTCTTTCCCCTTTATCGATACACCTGCCGTATTCTCGCGTTAAGTTCATGTGCAATCGTATTTCAGCTTCCCTTATGCATCTCTTATTCGTCACCTTGTTGGAAAAGGAAAGGGGGAGGAAAAAGAAAGGGATGGAGGATAGTGCTCTCTTTAAACAGCTTCAAAGAACGATCTTAAAAAATAAAAGAGATGGAATGAGATAGAAGATAAAAAAAAAAGAAAAAGAAAAGGGATCGAATATTATGAAAAGAAACAACAGACCTGTTCTTTCGGATCAAATCGAATGGGACAAGTTCGAGATGGTTGTACATATAAGCATTGAGTGTCAATCAGAACAACTGATTTCTAAAGGGATTCTTCTTCTTTCTTTCTCTCTCTTTCTCTCTTCCCCTTTCTCTCCTTTCTCTACCTTTGAACGAATACCGAAAAGTATTATCGTTCATTCGAAAGTTCTCGATTAACCCTCTTTCCTATGTGGAACTCTCCCTTTAAATTATAAAACCAATTTCCGTTGGTGCAGTTTATCGAGGTCGACGAAGGTCGGATTCACAACACACACACACACAAACATATATACATATGTATAAATAAAATGTAATGCGTGTGGAGGATTCGAATCGAACGGATGTCGCGTTCTGCTTTTGCTTTCAGTCGTGGGACAACCTGCTCTACCAGAAAGCTTCAGGTGCAAATAAAGGATATCCTTTTACGAGTAGAAGCAAGGAACTTTTATAACAGGAAATTCTTCGATTTTAATTGGAAAGTCATTTTTCATGTAACACCGAAGGCGTCGGCTTTATCACTGAAAAGACTTTCGAGAATTCAAACAATTTTCTTCTCTTTGCACCAGGTTAAAGAAAAAGACAAGAGGTAGGAGGGAGTATCATTAGTGGTTTGCGTATATCGGTTTTCTTTAATTTAACTGTTCCCTTTTATTCTTTTCTTTTTTCTCTTTGTTTTTTTTTTTTGTTATTATTATTTATATATTTCGACTTTCACGACGATCTTAACCAATTAGCAATCGATCGGGCTTTTTTTCTCGTTGTTTTATATTTGATACTTGGAAAGATTTCACGAAACGTGCCATGCTCGAACGGTGAAATGACGTTACTCTCTCCGTGGAATCTTTCGCGGGGCCTTTCTTTGAATCCAAAACAACAAAGATAAACGAAATACACGGTCAATTTGTTTCGTCCAATTACAGAATTCCGTTGGAAACCGACGATATATCGCACGTTCCTGCGTTCCATGAATAAATTAGAAAATATTATAAGAAGTTGGACTGTGTTCGATGTGTGGGTTATTATACGTTCCTGTGTGTGTATGTTTGTGGCTACCCTTGACCTGAATATGTTTCAATACTGCGAAGAAATATAAATGTTCATTTTTTATTTATTATTATTTATTTAATCTTATATAAAGGATTGGAAATGTCGATAAATATTAATAACTATTTTTTCTTGTTGCAATTAATAGAAAAATTCTTAGGTATGTCGTTTTATAAACAGATACTAAAATTAGTTTTAAAAGTTAAGAAAGAGAGAAAGAGAGAGAGGAAAATATTTTTTAATAAACTAAAAAATTATTTGCATACCTTGTATCATATAAATCGTATTTATATCTCGAGCAAAATAACGTAAACGTTTGGAATATAACTATGCATACTAATACACAATTTAGGTCAATGTAAACATATTTTGTTTTTACTTACACAGATCGAAGTCTCAGTTTGATTTAAACAATCGTTCTGTTTACAAGTTTCTAATCAAATTTCTAAATTAAAAATTCTAATGATATATGATTTTATAGAGATAAAAGTAAATTTAATATTAAGTTGAATCATAAGCAACTTTCGATGCAACTAATTGGCTAATACATAAATTAATATAATTTTTACCTAATAGAAAAAGCATGCTTAATGAACGAATTGAATATTATTAATGTTACTTTTACACGAACCAAGGATGAATTATTAGTTTTTGTTTGAATGATAGACAATCATTGTTATTTTTCGAATACTTATAATCAGTGTTTCAGTACCAATCATAGTAGTGATGCATATATGATTTTATAATTTAATTAAAGTAACATAAATGTCTGATAAAACAAAACAAAAAATTGAAAGTTACTTTATGACTCGACCTAATACATTTAAATCGATACGTGTATTGCAAATTGATTGAATAGAAATAATTTGTCGAATAGTTGTAAACTTTTTCACGCAATGACTTATGTGTTACTTGTTCGTAAGATGTTAGTCAAAGTGATAATAAAAATTGAAAAGAATTGTTATCCGTTGGTGGTCTCCTTAGTAGAATGATCGGTTTTCAACACTCGTATCGATTCGTTCGGCGAAGAAACGAAGATAGAAAAGCGAGAGACGCTCGTACCAGATCGTTCGAGCGTGGCAAAGAAACGTGTCGATGGTAGGTGCGGAATGCGACGAGAGGTAAGTTTCTTCCGTGACAGCGTTAATTAACCGTGACGCCAGCGTTACCAACAACTACTATGAATCGAAAAGTTCATGAAGGTGCAACTTTCTCGCTCCTTGCAGATTCTTCTGTATAACTTAACAGCAATGCTTCCTTTTTTTTTCTCTTTTTTTATTTTTTATTTTTTTTCTTAGCTTCGTCAGTGAAATTTTCATCGAACGCGAGTAGACATTTTATTTTGTATTATTCTGATCATAAATTTTGCTCTTATTTGTAAAAATCCAAATATTAAATGACCGATTGAAATTTCCAGTATTTTACTGATACAAATCATACAGGAATATTTTATATTTCATTATTTTTATATTTAACAAAATTTTATAACTTTGATTAAAGAAAGAATCTTTATATTCCTATCATAGTTTTGCTCGTATTGATACGATTGTTGTAATAAAATTTTTAAATATAAATCCGGTACTTTCTCAGTGTAGTAACTTTGATTAATAGTTCATGCACATTATGTGTTTATAATTAAAAGAAAATTTGATAAATGAAAGAATCTTTTTACTTAAAGTTCCTTTACAATATTTCAATATTCCATGAGCCAAACGATATAAAAAATTAATTGGATATTTGAACGATTATTTGACAAACTATTAATTTCTGGTTGACAAATACCACCGAAAGATTCTCAGATAGGATAGATTCTCCAAGAAGGAGCAACATCGCGAGAATTTCACGATCGTGATCTATGCTGTAATTCATCTGGTAGTTGGCAAATCTTGGAAGCTGGTTCATCGATCGATCTATCGATCAAGGAGGATGGAACGAGAATGATCGAGATCCAATGATCAAGAAACGTTCCTGTACCGATCTGCGTGAGTTTACGATCTGTTTCTTGCGCCCTCGGGCTTTTAAAGCGAGGTCGTTCGAACGAAAGATAGAAAGAGAAAGAGAGAGAGAGAGAAAGAGAGAAATCAAAGGCTACCCTTTCGAATGCAGTGCTCTCTTTGTGTCTTCTACGGCGACGCATCGACGCGCACTTGGAATGTTGCTTTATCGTAACGAGAAAAAGATTTTTATTTAACTATACCACTCTTTTATATCTACAGGTTGAGTCATTGTCGTTTATCATTGATTGATAAATAATGAAAATACGAAGAAAATCGTTTAACTCGATTTGTGACATAAATTCTACACCCTTTCCCCCTTTTTTATATTTCTCATTAAAAAATGATTCGCTCGAGTAAAAAAATTATTCTGTTCACTTAATTAATTTAATTAAAGTTACAACACCATTTGGTACAGGATCGTAGTTAACACGTTCCGTAGCACGTATACCACCGGTGATACACGCAGAAATATTTATTTAATGCACTGAAAACATGTTTATGAGAAATTTCATTCTGTAAACTATATTTCTACCAAAGGAATTAGGTATTATACAAAATAATAACTAAAATTGTAACTAAATAGATAACTACTTATGGATTGATGATGTAATGAAATATTGTGTGATAATATAACAATCTTTAGTCAAAAAATATTAAATGGCCTGAACGACAAGTCAAGCAAAAAATGAGTTGTAATGGAACGTGTTAATTGTTTCACTCGAGTCTCAAAAGAATTATTTGTTAAATTATTTTTATTAGAGTTACATACACACTTATACATACTCGGATACAGGATCGTAGTTAATCATTTGACTGACTCTTTAAGATATTATTTACGAGATTCTTCTTTGACGTAATATTTAATCTATTTAATTGAGAATATTAACCATATATGAAGGTGGTTGCGACAGGATTGTTAGAAACGTATCGTTTAATATGATTTATTAGAATAAAATGTAACCACGATATATGTATATGTATATGTACATATATAGTCAGTGTTATTTAAAAAGAAAATATTTCGAATGAGTCGTTCAGCAAAGACGATTTCGGAGAACTTAATACAGCGTGCAATGTTGGCTATTAAACGAACAGAACACTCATAAATATAAATCATATGGAATTGTCTTGTTGCACTGTGTCCGAAGCACTCCGCGACCCTGGGAAACAGCTGTCCGTTTGTAGTAAGAAGAAGAAGAAGAAGAACGTTGAGATAAGGAGAGAAAAGAAGTTAAGGGGAAAGAGGAGAGAAGAACTCACAACGCCGCCAAATTTGGTCTCGCGAATGTTGGCGGAATTACAGATCGTCGCCTCCTTCTTGTCCTTTCTCTCGACCTTCCTCGTCCCTTCAGCCCTTCTTTCTCTATCTCTATCTCTCTTTCTCTTTCTGGAACTCTTTTCTTCAAGTTAGACCTTTCCACGTGGAACCACGTTAACTTTCTTACCTTGAAATTCCCCGATGAAGGGGAAGAGATCGATTCGGCTATCTCGATTATCGATTTCGAACAAATTTTTACTCGTATATTTTACTTTCCAAGTGAAATGATAAGATTTAACAATCAAATCAATAGAACATATATTTTTTCTCAGCTAATAAAAACTATACGTCAATTTTAATTAATAATATTTTACAGGTGTGTTGGGTAAGGGAAAACTGAACCAAATTAATAGAAAATATTTTTTATTATTTAATTAAAAATGTATGAGGAATTAAAAATAAGATAATCCAACAATTCGAACAATTCTTTTCGTGTTATATTTTTTTTTTCTAGATTCGTATCTTAAAGATTGGAAAGCTCGATACAATTAAATGAAATGACAAAAAGTGATTGAATCCATGAAAGAATAACTTTCGAACGTGTCTGTACATAGAATGGTTTATCTTTAGAGTCCTCGATCGAAAAGGTATATACTCACTACGTATCGTTTAATAGAGCGAGCCTTTGATTAAATTGTTGGCCGATTAAAAGACAAGAATCGCATTGGCGATAAGTCGGGAAAGATAAATCGGTTGTTCGTCGGAGGCTATTCAAGCAACTCGTCGAATTATAATCGAAGAACTCTCGCCGCAAATTGACTCTTTCTGAACATCAATTAATCTTCTTTCTCTGTTTCTTCCTTGTCTTATAAAAAAATTAAAAAAAAAACAAAACACAAATGAAGAAAATCTAATGATTGAAGCGAAATTTCATAAGGCAAAATAAATCTCTTAGAATGAATTTTATTAAATGGATCGTTTATTTTGAAAAGTGTTTAAGTCCAGTTTATTTAAAGAAAAAAAAAAGTGAGGTAGATATTATAAATAATTCGTGATTAATTTAGTGTAAACTTGTTATTTATAATATCTTTTAAAAAATGCCAATGCTATATTCAATTTAAAATTGGCCTAATAAAAGAAATTGCGTATAACGATTGATTATAAAAGTGGTGTAAGTCTAATTTCCATAAACATAGGTGTCGCAGACCTATTACATATGAAAAACATAAGTATATGGAACAGTTATTACCTTACATACCTTCTATGCATTATGAATATTTCAAAATGTTGCTACATAAAATGTATAAATAAATAATAACAATAACATATTTTTTGTATATGTTAAAGTTAACTATATATTAATATAATTAATATTTAAAATATAAAATACTACTCTTTCATTTATTTATCTTATATTACAGTCATTTGACCACACGTGGTAGGTTCAGTTTTGAATAAAAACCATTTTCCAATATTTTTGTTTACATCCATTTGTAATTCGTTCATTTTTCGTTAAATTTTTTTTATATCGTTCATTTATTTGAGAGAATTTGTATATAATTAGGAAGAAAGAGTTTTATAATTCCTGTTAGTTTCGCAGATCGAAAATTGCTTATCGTTTTACCACCATCAGGTTTTGTTTATGTTCGATAGACTGTCCAATCAATGGATTCGACACGGTGGGCCTATTAATGAGCATATACGGATAAAATGTTTTAGCGAAGGTAATCGCGTTTTAATTAATTTTTTATCATCCGATAAAAAGAATCTTATTGCGTCTGGGTTACGAAAAAACAAATTTTAAGAAGAAGATTAAGAAGAAGAAGACAAGATCGCTAAGTTTTTATTTACATATTTAAAAATATATACCAGTTATTTTTTTCCAGTAACCTGTTCGTTTTAATAATAATTATAAAAGAACGAAATCGAATTTTTTTGGTTGTTTTGTTTATATGAATCCTTAAAAACGTGGAATTCACGATAAATCGATAAAATAATCATTAAAAATACTCGACTCATAATTTTAGTTATCGGTGATCATTTTTCGTAAGATAGAAGACGTCCTTGCAAAAAAATTTCTTTTATTTCATCTACCTATTGGGTGGTCTTCCAAAAAGCCCGATCGATTGCGAATTCTCAACTAGACGAAAAGATATAGAAAAAGAATGGGAAAGATAGTAAGAAAAAAAGAAAGTAAGAAAGTAAGAAAGAAAGAAAGAGAAAGAAATAATCGAATTTTTTCCAAGAACTTCTAAGTATTTTAGCGGCAATCATCCGTTCTCGCTACCGGTAAACGTCGACTATCGAACGCAACCGCAAAAATGTCCTGCGGAATTTCTAAAGCAATTTTTCGGTGGCTCGTTCCATTCCTTTCGTAATCACCGGTTTCGCACTACGATCGGTTTTTCAATACTTTGATGAATAGAAAAAGAAATAGAGAGAGAGAGAGAAAGAGAGAAAGGTAGAGTCAATCTAGGCTGATTTAAATTTTTAACCAACATTTTTTAATTTTTTTTTTAAATATTCTTGTTTTTCATCGTCTAGCTAACGCACAATTCTTCTCGTAGTTTCGACGGTGATTATAGACTCGAGAACTGATTGGAGTTTCGCCACGAAGTGTATCCCGAATTTTTATAAGTCTATCTATCTCTTTCTATCTTTTCCAAAAACTAGTCTCCGTAAGAGTATCGCAGTTTTAATATAAAAAAAAAAAAAACAAAAAGAAAAAAAAGAAATAAAGGAAACAGGGTATATCTCGCTTTCATCGCGTGGGCTATTTAAAATAAACGAGTATGAGAAGTAGGAGGGGGGAGGAGGGCGATAGTTCAGAAACAGGAAACGTGCCAATTAAGAGCGCCAAAAAGTCACCCCTGACATTTCGAAAGAAGATTTTAGATTCGTGCCTTCGGAATTATACCCTTTCCAGTCCCACCTCTCTCACTCACTCTTACTCTCGCTCTTTCTCTTTCACTCTGAGGTATCTTTCCCTTTCTCATATTTTTTTTGTTCCTAGTTGTTTTTTTACCTTTCATATAAGCTACCGCTGCGAAACGTACAATTCGAATCCTTGGTCACCGTTCGTAATTAGTACACGCCTACTTTTGTGAACGTGTTAGTAGACGACAGGTATACGTATATGTAAATCCGTGTGAATCTGTGTGAGAATGTGTGTTAGTTACTTGTCCACATGCAGGGGTGCGTAATAACTTATTTCGAGACACTCGTTATTAAGAACGACGACTGTGGTGGCCCTCCTGGGAGAATATGTTCGCTTGCGCTTGAGTGCTTCATCAACATTATTACGTCGTCGTTTGTTAAATTTATTCGATGTTTCTTTTCGTAACATAAATTATTATTCCTTTTCTATTTTTTATTTTACTTTTTTTGGTTTTCTTTTTTTACGTAATTAAATCATCACACATACACACACACACACACACACGGACACGTACACATTATCGTTATCATTATCGTTATCCCTTTTATTATCGAGGAGAATTGAGAAATAATTTTTTATCTGCATTAGGAAAACGAGCGTAGAAAATATAAAATGTTAACGTGGATATAAAAGTTAAAAAAAAAAATTAAAAAAAAGATAAGAGAAGAGAAGAGAAGAGAAAAAGAAAAGGGAAAAGAATAATCAAAAAGTTAGGCGTCGGGACGCGATGTATGGTTTCGTGGGCGCACGCGACCGCCTCGTTGAGATACGTGCGAGAAACATGTTCAACCCGACCGATATAGAAACAGAGACCAACCAACCAACCAACCAACCAACCAACCAACCGACCGGTATGCGAGGAAAGTGTGGACGCGTGCGTGTGCGGTTAGACGTGCGTCGGTCGTTGTCGCGTCGTCCGGGCAAGGAAAAGGAGACTGCCACGAGGAAGAATCGAAATGATAGAAAAAGAGAGAGAAAGACAAAGGTATGAGAAACAAATAAAGAGAAAGAAGAAACAAAGCAAGGATAAAAAATAGACGTAGACGATAACGTGGGTAGGTGGGGAGGAGAGGAGACAGTATGGTAAAAAATAGATAAAAATAGTTACGAAGAAGGTAGAAATAGACGAAAAGAGACAACTAGATAAATGTAGATAAAGGGGAGAGAAAAGGAGAAAGAAATAAGCAGAGAGACAGGCATATGAAATAAAGGATAGACAAATAAAATCAAGAATAGCTTGAGTGTTAAAGAGAAATAGAGAGATATATGAAAATAAAAAGAGAGAGAGAGAGAGAAAGAGAGAAAGGAGATGACTGTTAAGTAAAGGATGCGTGCGTGAGTGAGTGTAAGAAGGAAAGAGAAAGAGGGAAGTGGTTTTAGTCCCACGCGACGGCTCGTGGCTCCTCGTGGCGGACGCGCGTCACCCTCTCTTTTCCCTTTCTCTCTCTCACTCTCTCATTCTCTTTCTCTTTCTCTGTTCCTCACTGTTCCTCTGTCTGCTGTTCTTCTTTCTCTCTCTCTCTATCTGTCTCACTCTCTCTTTTTCTCTCTTTCTCTCTTTGTTCCCGTCACGAGGCGCGCGCGCGCTCGGGCCTCTCTTCCATGGAGTGGGAGGGGACGAAGAGACGTGGAAGGAGGGAAGGAGATAGAACCGCTTTAAGGTCAGCCACGAATGCCAGCGGCTTCATGCGCCAGTCGCGATATCGCGAGCATACACTACTACTTCACTACCACTCTCTACTAAACACTATAAGACTACTTTGTAGTAGTAAACTACTATTGTTAATACTATATTCTATGGTGTGTCTATGGCTTTTACTACTGACACCAACACAACATAAAAGAAACTATCGCTAGGCTGACTTTGCAACCTCGGCTCACGCCTTTCAATGGAACGTCGAGTTGTCTGCCAATTAAGGACGCATTAATTCCACGTCGTCGTTGTATTCCATTTAAAGTACCCTTCGGTAATCATATTCTATCTCTTTCTCTCTCTCTTTCTTTTTTTATGATTTTATTTTTACGTTTATAAAGTAATTTTCTTCTTTTTTTTATATATATTTTTTCTTCCTCTTACAATTAGTTTAACTATGATCGTTTATTAAGTAACGTTAAATGTTTCATATTTATATCGAGTTTGTATATTTTTGTTAACATTAAAAGATATTTAATAAGTAAGATTAATTTATTTCGTAATATTAGAATTTTTTTTAATAATATGACGAACGTAATCGAGAAATATTTGCATCAGTTTGTGCATCGTTTATACACATCATTACAAGGTCGACTCGTGTGAAAATATCTGCTAGGTACGGAGCCAATCATTCGCGAATAACATCCTTTTTCTTTCCCTTCTCTTCTTTTTCTTTTCCTTTTTCATAGGTTTTCTTTTTTTTCTTATTCTTATTCTTTTTCTATCTCTCTCTCTCTTTCTCTTTTCTCTGTGCATTCTCGTACGACCACTTCGCGGACTGGCCCGGGCACAATGGCTAAACTAATATTGAAATATTGCCCGGCGATTGGGTACCGCATGCGTTTTTCAACGTCAGACCGTAGAGGCGCGCCCGCTAACAAATGCGCCTGACTTATGGCCCGGTATCCATTGAATGCCGATTGTTAATACGAAATCATTTATTTACACGAGTCCGTAGCCCATCCAGAACCGATCCGCGAGATCGTTACGTATTCTTGGCCGATCGTGACGTTGTGTGCGTGTCGCACCCAACTTTTCTCTTTCTCTCTTTTTCTCTCTCTCTCTCATTCTCTCTCTCATACAAACACGCTTTCTTTATCCTTCTCTTTCTTACTTCTTTAATCTCTTCATCTATTCGTTTGACTCTCTTTCTCTCACTGTCTCTACCTACTTCACACTCGCTCATTCTTTCTCTCTCTCTCTCTTTCTTTCTTTCTTACTCACTCTTGTTCGATATCTAAACGAGTCGAGCATTCGAAGGTGGAAGATTGGATCGCGACTTCGAGCTCGATGAGTTTATTCCTTTTGAGAGCCGTAATTTGACCGGGAAAATAAATCAAGAAGAAAGAGGCGAGAAAAGGAACTCAAAACTTTATCTACATGGTGTCCTCGAATTAACGATCTAGAATAATATTTAGATTGGTTATAAAGAATTAATTTATCCAAATGTTAATTAAAAATTTTTATTATAATTTTTCTTAAATATTAATGTACTGTTAGTTATTGTTTTGTCAAAATTACAATACGAAAGAGTTAATACTTATAGGTTTAGATTATAAATTGAATTAGAAATATTTCAACATTGTATCGTTGTGATACTTTTTTGTACGAACACCTTGTATTTATGTAACGAAGCAACTCTCGTAAGCAGCCCTTCTCTCTCGTGATTTATTAGATGACACTTTTTTAATGTCCATGCGCGACATTACATGCAATTAAAGGGATAAATGTTTCCAGACGAATTGGATGTGTAACGAAAAGTGATTAATGCGAGATGTAATAAGTTCCTAATAAGTTTGTGGGGATATCTCTGTGAGATTATATATATATATATATTTTAACTTACTATCCGTGTAATTGACTCGTAACATCATTCTATTTTAATATTCGATATACCTCTCGCAATTTATTCGAACGTACGAAACGTGGACAAATGACTCTCTCCTTCGCTAAGTTATTATTCGAGTTAATCTAATTTTTTTAATTTGATATAAGAAAAACGATTTGTTTTTTTTTTAAATAAGAAAATATTCGACTAAAGTTTAAGTAAGAAAATACAAATAGGTGGTAGGATTCAAATGATTTATTTTATTTTATTTTTATTTTTTTAATTATTTTAACAAGCAGCGTTCTCTTTAGAAATCGATAATAATAAAATATCGAACCAAATAATATATCCCTAATTGTTTTAGAATTCAGATCGCAAAATGACGGTTGTTTTTCGCGAGTAATAAAGAAGAAAGGTAATGCCGAATTTTCTCCATGAAGGAGACAAACCATATAAGTAAGTAGTAATTGGTCATATTTTTAATATTCCACAGTTGCGAGCAAGAAGACGAGTATTTCGCGCTAATTCGTTCGGTCGGCAAGCAAGCAAGCAAGCAACCAAGCAAGCGAGCAACCAAGCAAGCGAGCAAGCGAGTAAGCAAGCAACCAAGCCGACTAACCAACCAGCCGGATTCTCTTTCACCCTTTTCTTCAGACCCATCAGACGATTCTCCTCTTTAAATCGTCCGGCCCGCTTTTTGCTGACTTCGAGCGGGATATATTCCGGAGCTCGTCCTCGTCCCGACCAAAAGTACATTCAAATCGAGATTAACTCGAACTCGACGTCACGTTCAAAATCTGACCGGTATGCTAAGGATAACGAACGAACTTACTCTACACCAAGATTCACTCTTTTCAAATGGCCTTTCTTCTTCCCTTTTTTCTTTTTTTTCAAACGAGATTAAGAACATTCTCTGGATTGTATTATTTTGCTAAATTTTATTCGTAAAAACAAAAAGATATATTAGAAAAATTATTTTTTAATTTTAGCATATCCTATTTCTCTCTCTCTTTCTTTCTATTTGTACTTAAAATATCTTTACATAAATATTATTAAAAATTTATATCCAAAAAAAATTAGAAATTTTTGGTAGGTTTGAAAATTAAAGTCAAGCCAAGTTAGTCAGTCAGTAAGTTACGAAACACGTTTCCGTAGTAGATACTCGTAAGAGATTCCGCTCACGCGTGTCGTATGAAATTATGCATCTCGCATTTTTTCCCTCCTCCAGGTCCTCGGTCGAGTGCGACAATGGCGGCTTCGAACGTCGTCGTCGTCGTCGTCGTTCATGCTCTCCTCAGGGATGCCATTTGTGGGAAAGCCACGCAATTATCCGTCGGCAAATCTGAGCGGCAGCTGTGTTCTCCAAGTTTGGTTGCTTCCTACTCTTTCGTCTCCTTTCTCTCTCTCTCTATCTCTCTTTTTCTATCTTTCTACACTTATATGCACTTCTCTTACCATCTCCTTCTCTCTCGTTTCTTTCCTCAACTCTTTTCCGTTGCGGTCGTACCCGTTTCGCGGTTTCTCGCGGAGTGTTCTTCGTTTAAGGAGCGCTTTGACGTCTTGATCGTAGAGAGACTAGTTCTCCTTGAGGTCACAAGAACCAAGAAGAAGAAGAAATTCCCTACGCACCGTGAAACTATCTTTAAAATCAAACATTTTCCTACCGACTTGGAAAAACTTTAATACGTGATCATTTAAAAACTTCGACATAAACCGAAGTAAAGGAGGTTTAAATTTTGTCTTTAAAAGAATTTCATTGATATTATATTATGTCTTATATAAAGATTGATAGAAATATTTTATACTCTCGTTAGAAGCTTTTAAAAAGATAGAAAAAGAGAAGATGATATAACGCACGTATGAAAAATTGCTTATTTCTTTTCTCACATATATCATCGTCAGAATTCTAAAGTTTATTTATTAATCATTCCTTATCTCGGTTCTTATACCTTGGACGATATTTATATTGGTTCGTATATAATATACACTCTCGACGAGAGAAGCGAAGATAAATAAAAAAGACAAAAATACAAACGAACATACGCGTGAGCACGTGAATCATCTCGTGTCCAAGGCGTACACCGCGAAATCAATAAAGAAAATAAAGTGTAAGAGAGAGAGAGAGAAAGAGAGTGATGAAAAAAAATCGAATGAAAGAAAGGCACACGGGTACCCGCAGCTCATTTCGTTCAGGACACTCGACGACGCCCAGTCTGGCTTTCAGTTTATTTCAGACAGCTTTCCTTCTTCGTTCTAATCCACTCCCCTCTTCCTCTCCCTCTTCCCGCCTCTGTCCCCCCTTTTTTTTAGTATACACGTATAAAATAGACGTAGGGCAAAAATCAAGGATACGAATCATAGAAGCGTATATAAGCGATTTATAATTAAAGGTTTAACAATTTCTGAGATCAAAATTATATCCTAGTTTGCTGATGAAGTTCTTCGTAAACCACGTTGTATTCTTCTTTGGAACTATTTGTAGCAGGTGCTGCTGGTATCACAAAAATTCTGCGCCAACGTATAATTGAGAATCGAAATAGCGCGAGTTAGTAATTTATAAAAGATAATATCTTCTTTTTCGTTTATTTCTTTAAGACGAAACCGAAAGAAATTCTAAACAAAATTGCAATCAAAATCTTGTAAAGTATATTATTAAAAAAATATTTTACCAGAGATCTAGTTCAATGTTTCGTTAGAATTATATTAATAATATAATTTCATTGAATTTTAATGTTTGATGTGTCGAATTTATGGATGAACATTTTTAGATTTTTTGTTTTAGATATTCTTATAATAGAAAGTAAAAATTGTAAGAAGAAAGAGAGAAAGAAAAAGAAAGAAAGAGAATGCTCGGAAGTGAATACTGGCGAGAGTGCAGTCTCGCGAAAGAAACGGTGAAAAGAGAGGAAAGGGTGGCATTCGAGAGCGAACGTGGGACGTTGTGTGTCCGGGCATTGCGTCCGCGTGGGATCGTCGTTGTATGAGTCGACCGCCGGCATCAGGTCGTTACCCAGATAGCCGGCACTCCGTGTGCGTTCTTCCATCACGAGCATGCATCGAGTTATCGCGACAAGAGGTGTGGGAGTCTTCGTAGTATATCTTTCTTTCTCTTTCTCTCTTTCTCTTTCTTTTCATAATAATATATAGATACATATATCTATCTTTATCAGAAAAATAATGTTCTCCTTCTTACGGTACACGTACAACACTTACATATATACATCGAACGAATACTTGATTATTTATTTGAATCATTAAAAAAAATGGTAATCATCGATTTCGATATCTGAAAAGTTCACACAAATTGCGAGCGACTAAAATGGCAAGACTGTTCGTACGAATTGGTGATCGTTAACACCTCCGTGCACGAAGAAAACGAACCCAACTGTAATTCCGTATTATTTGCATAAGACGCGTTTTTACTCCCCGCAAAAATAAAGACGAAATGGTACGAAGATAAAAAGAGAAAGATAAAGAGAAAGAAAAAGAGAGATTGGTTTTGCGTGCACGCACACATATACACACTTACACACATGTGCATTTAGATGCACCGATGGTGGCTGCTTGTGTACGCGCGACTTACGACGTCCCACAACGCATCGGCCAACTGAGGACGACGACGACGACGACGACAATGTGTGGGCATTGTGAAGTGTGGGTTCGGCCAGCTTTTAAGCGCACGTCGTATTTGGCGATACGTTCGACTAACCGTGTGCGTGTGGGTTCCCGAAGGTGGACCTTTAGTAGCTTTCTCAGTTTCAGAACTTCAAGGAGACAATGTTTAACTTATTCTTCGCAATTTATTTTCTTCCAAGAATTTGTCGATTTTATTGACTACCTTTTCGTAAGATCGATGATTCAATTTCGCGCGAGAATTCGAGATTGTTCGTATTCTGAAATATATTTTACGAGATTGATTTTTTTTTCTTTTCAAATAGTCTCTATTCGTTACTTCGACATTTTTCTGATATTTTTTGTTTTGTTTTTTATTTATATATGCAAGTTTCGTGATATATTCGTCAAACATTTGATACATCGTAAAATGAAATAATTGACATGTTCGTTATAAAACAATCGTGTAATAATGTTCGACGATATGACGGATATATCGCGGTTCGATACTTCTCGTTCCTACACACGTGCGGCATGCAAATTGGAATGCGTGTGGGCTACGGTCTCGAGACGTATACACATATATTCAAAAAGTTTCTATACGTGAGACAAACGTGTGACTTGTTAAAAAAAAAAAAATGTCTTTGGCGCCGGTGTATTTTTACCCTCGACTCGATGCTAAATCCGTCATCGGAAATACGAGTCATTTGTTTTCGGACCTTGCTAGGTAACACAATGGATCACTATACTTGCAAATGATACTCCAAAAGATACCATGTTCCTGTATGCAAGTATTTACATGTATTTTATATAAAAAAAAAAACAATTATTCAATTCTTTCACACAGAATTAAATCATTTTAATGAGACTATAAAAATCACTTATTCGTTTTTTCCTTTTTACCATAAATTCGCAATTTATAAATCGGAATTGAAAATATATTAGGGGAAAAAGAAAAAAAAGATGAAAGTAATAAAATTCGAATGAAAAGTTTCTTTAAAATTATGTCAATAAATTATCTTAGAAATTTTGTGTGGTTATTAGATGTAAATGAATAAAAGATCTTAACACATCGACGACTGGTTTAATGAGAAACGCGTAAAGGAATACGATGAAACTTGAAGAAAAGATAGAAACGAAAGTGTTGTAAGTATGTCGTAATTCAAACTATCCTCTTCTTTTTCTCCCTCTCCTTCTCTCTTTTTCTTTCTCTCTTTTTCTCTGTGTCGTATGGAAACACCTGTTCAAATGTGGTGGCTCTGTTTGAGGCGCCAAAGGTCGGGGATCGAAAGGCGTTTGTGTGTCGATATCCCACGCGACGAATCGAACAGGACTTTCTTTCTCTCTCTCTCTCTCTCTCTCTCTTGCAATCGATTTACGAACGAATGGACGAAGAAATTCAGACTCTGGCATGAGAGATATTGTAAGGAAAGTATCTGCTGTGGGTTATCGCGTACGTACAACATAACATAACATAACAGAAGAGAACAGAATAGAATACAACGCAACGAATGAAGGAAGCAAGGAAAAAAGGAAGGAAGGAAGGAAAAAAGGAAGGAAGGAAGGAAGGAAGGAAGGAATGAACGAAGAGATAGTAAATACGATGAAGAAGGAAAGGACAAGGAGTCTCCTTTAAAGCCTACGCTAAGAGTATAAGAGCCTCTACGTTTTCTCGGTGTACCGGCCCACTTGAAGTTACTGCCAACTAAAACGGAGATATGTTGGTATGCATGCATGCATGCATGTATATATGTATATGTGTATATAAAAAATATATATATCTCTATGTATGTAAGTACGTAGGAGAGAAGCAAGAGTAAAAGAGAGAGAGAGAGAAAGGACGAATAAGACGCTTAAGAAAGATCCAACGTTGGAAATTGTCGTTCGAAAGACCGCCGAAGGCGATCCCACGATTTGTCGTTTAATTGGACGTCCTTCGGCTCTTCTTCGTCCATTTCTTATCCCCCTTTTTTGTTCTCTCCCACTCTCTCTTTCTGTCTCTCTCTTTCTCCTCCTAACTACTCTTCTCTTTCATTTCTTTCACACTTTTTACAAACCTCTATAAATCGACAATCCAACAAGTCGATTACAGGGAACAACCCATCACACACTTTTATATATTATTATTATTATTATCCCTTTATCAATGTAATCTCCCTGGTGAATAATTTTTATTGAATAACGTATCCATAAGATATCTGTAAGTAAAATATGGTAAACGAAAGTTCTTTTCGTATGTCCTTTTTTTTTGCATAGATTCGAGGTAGAGGAAGAAGTAGGGAGTAGGTAGGGTAGAAGGGAGGGAGAGAGCTGCCAAAGTTGAAATGAACTGTCACACGTAATAAGAATCACAAAGAAGTAGCAGCTGCGAGAGAGCAGAATCGAGTCAATATTTGATACACTGACTTTCCTTGTCCTCTGGCCAGTTTAGAAGGGCTGCGCCGTTCTCGATCGACCCTTTCCTCTTCTTCTACCAAAATGGAAAAGATGGGGAATGGAGTTAGGGGTGGGGTGGAGAAAGGGGAGAAGAACGAGGAGTTCGGCATCGAACTCGCATTCCTCCTACTTTTTATCAGGACGACAGCGGCCATATCGCAGGAAACGTTTCACGATCAAACGCCAATACAGAAGGTTCCGATCGGACTTAGGGATCGGATCGGATCGGCTCGTACGAACGACGACAAAAGGTACCTTTGCTTGTGTGTTGCCTATTCTGAAGAGAGAGAGAGAGAGAGAGACAGAGGGCTGCTATTTCAAACGAAAGGGGAACCTTTGGCGGGTGGTAAAAAAACGGGAAGACATTAATAACTCGACACACTGCTCCGTCCTACAAACGGCCAAAGAAACGACGGATACGTCCATGCCCGATAAATATCTTTCTCGTGTTATCGTCAAGAAATTTGTATCTATCTTCTCTCCCTTTTATTCGTATGATATTTCGAAGGGTTTCTAACTCCCTTTTACCATCTCCTCTTTCTCTCTCTCTATCGTATTTCTAAGAAATGTATACAAACGAGAAGAAAAATAAAATCAAGAAAATAAATATAAAAATTTATATATCGTTTACAGGATCAATAAAAATGATCGAATTTTTATTTATTAACATTTTATTAATAACATATATCTTCTATAATTAATAATAGTAATATACATACATTTCTAAGCAACAAATTTGTTTCAATAATTTGAAAGATATATCTATTAGAAGGAAAGGGAAGGAGGAAAACATTGAGAATATTTTCAATATATGATTTGCATATTAGTATAGATATAAATAAGAGTAAAAGAGAAATAGAGAGAGAGAGAGGGTGGTGGTGTGGGATGAGAGAAAAGAGAGGATAAGAATTCAGTGAAGGTAGACGCGTGACGAATCCGTCCTCGAAGTCCGCATCTAGATTCACTTTTTTTTCGATGCACCCCGAGCGAAGGAACGAACGACCGTGGGACGTCGACGTTCGCCGAGCACCAAATATGTCCGTTTGCGAAACCGCATTTTCGTCCGTTTTTTGCCGCCGGATGAATTATCGAAGCGGTCGCGGAATCCCGAAAGCCAGTGACCCGCGGTGACTCTTGATCCAACCGGATCTCACGATCCAGCTGTGCCTACCAACCTCCCCTACCCTTCTCCTCTCTCTTTCCCACTTCTCTCTTTCTCTTTCCGTCCCTCACACCCTTTCTCTCTCTCTCTCTTTCTCTCGATATATACGTCTTGCCTTCGGCAACCACTTCGATTACCCTTTTCTTTCCTCCGACATCGAAAATCAACGATCGTGCGTTTCTTCGAGCTACAAGTCGATCAAGAAACTTTCCTTCGCGATATATATATTATATCGATCTCACGTTCGATCATGTTTTCGTCCTTTTATAAGATTCAGTTTAAATGGGTTAATAGATTAAACGTTTCTCTCATTGTAAATCTTATTAGAATATATATTATTTCGTTAAACCTTCCCTCCTCTTCCTTCTTCTCTCATTCCCCTATTCGTGAAAAAATTTAATACTAATTTTAATTTTAGTTATAAAACGAATTGCGAACGAGTGTACACGTTTATCAAGATAAATTGATTAAAATTCAATGAAATATATTTTCGAGTAGATTATTTCTTGAACACGTCGGACTCCTTGTTGACTCGATTCACTTCAACGAGTGTATATAGTATACGCATACACAAACACAAACACATACTTGTACCAGCGTGTGTATAGAAAGAGACAGATTATTATCGTTGAAGCGGTTAACAAGTCGGCGCACCCACGAGCGTCGATGCTCGCGTTAAAAGCTTGGCAATGCGGTCTAATAACTCTCGAAGGCGCGTGCGAGAATATCGTCGAAGGAGGAGAATGAGGAGGAGGTGGAGGTGGTGGAGGAGGAGGAGGAAGGAAGAGGAAGAGAGCGAGGAAAAGAGAAAGACGACGACCATGTCGGCGTTTGCTTATGATTATTAAGATTACCATTTATACCACCTCAGAGTGGATAAGCTTAATACATGTATATATGCATATAATACACTTTTCAACATATAGAAAACGTTTTATATGTGTTTGTGTGCGTGTAGGTCGAGAAACCGGAGTTATTTATGAAGTGTGCGAGCCAAGGCGCGGACCGTACCAAGTCGCATATCTGATGCTCTTATTTCGTAGTTTGCTCTCGACGCGTACTACACGTACCTTACTTACGTGCGTACGCGTACGTACGTGCTGGGTTAAGTTAAGGTACGAGTGACACGTGTGCGATTTGCCTCTCCTAAACTTAAAATTACAAACTACAACGCGGATTTTTCCTCTTTTAGACGGCATTTATAAAATTCTTATTTAATCGATCAAAATCTAACCCAGATTTAGATTTATTTCTAGCTGTGATATTTTTTTTCATTGGAACTAATGTTACCTGAAATTCGTTAATTTTTATTATCTAAAAAAAAAAACATACTATATTATAATAATGGATACAAAAATAAATAATAATTATATTTATTTATAAGAACACCATGCACGCTCAAAACTCAATCGTATATTTTCTAATTTTCATATTATTCGTCAAAAAATTTGAATTTAATTGTTTTGATATATTTGTCAGCAGTAAGTGTTAATTTCAACATAAGTAGTCGGATGTAAGAAGAAAAAAAAATTGGAACAGTCTTGAAAACATAGTTAACGGATCGTAAAGACCGACCACTAATGGCAATTTGCACCTGGTCCAATAAGTATTAATCCCTTCTTTTCACTTTCTCTCTCTCTCTCTCTCTCTCTCCCTTTCTCTCAAGCGTTAAATCTCTCCAACGAAGAAGGATCGAATTCGATCATAGCTTTGCACTCGTAAAAACGTATCCCCGGTAGTTAATTAAGATCTCCTCGCACAGCGGGACGCGTACACGCGCCGAGCTAATGAAATTCTTCATTTCCACGAGAGACAGTTGGGTGGAGGAAAGTGGGATGGAAGGGGGGGAGGGAGGAAGGAGAATCGTACCGTTCATTCCCTTATATCGTTCGTTCGATCAATCGATCAATCGATTTCCCTTATAAAGTATACCATTACAACGTTCATTCCTATGGATCCCTGAAGATATCTAAAATAAATCTAAAAATCTTTGAAGAAATATTACCACGATTTTTTTCCTTGTTTCTTGTATCGAAAACAAACAACCAAACAAAAAAAATAAAAAAAATGTGAAAGTAAATAAAGATAAAAGTAAGAAGAAAAAAAAGAAATACAGATAAAGAAAAAGATGTTCTAAAGATGGACTAAAAAGGAATATCATGGGGAAAGAAGATAGAGATAAGCATCAAAGGGAAGGAAGAATGAGTATCAGTCGTCTTGGATCAAGGTAGAGGAGGTTGGTCTTCTCTCGGAACATGCGTCGGTACGTACGTACATACGTCGGTACGTACGTACATACGTCAATCACTCTGTGAATTCAACGGCAAACTGCAACGGCAACACAAGAAACTATCCTAACTCCTTCCCTTTCCTTTCCACATCTGAATCCAACGAGAATCCTTCTTACCGTGGACGTAGGTACAAACAGACAATCACGACTTTGAACGTTCGGAATAAATTTCACGATCGTAGGTATTCGTCTTTATATATGTATGGATGGATGTATGTATGTATGCATGTATTCACCTACCGAAAGTTCAAAGTCCGTCAGAGTCTTCGGCGTAACATCAATTCGACAAGATCTTACAAGTTCGATCGATTCGATCTCGTTTATTTTGTATTTTTTGTTTTGTTTTTCTATTGGAATATCGATTCGATCGATAAAGAAGATTTTGGAAGTTAATTACAAGAGAAGATGCCGGATGCATATTCTTAAAGAGTACAAGAAATCCAGACCAAGCAACAACGGTCTTTTTCCTTAGTCGGATACGCGATTCGCGATTACTCAGCGTCTGGCATTGAATACCTTCGAACGTTCCTTGGTATCACGTAATACCGTTTGAATCGTTGTAAAAGCAGTCATCGGCAAAAGAACATCGATGAGTGTCTGACTCAAGAGAAAGAGAACTATGAGAAACTGGTCTTGATCCTTTCAATAGAATTCCATTTGGATTCTTCATTAATGATGAACACTCAGCAATAGCTAGGCTCTTTAATACGTTTTGAAACTTTTCTAAACTTTTCAAGTTATATCCAAGATTTGTTGTGATATTATATTTCATCGTAAATTATATCAAATTATGGACCCTTTATCAAAGAATTGGAAAGTTTCAAACATCAATCCTATCTCTCTTTTCTTTGTATTTTAAATACGATTATATTTGTGTGTGTGTGTTTTTGATAAAAACAAAAAAAAAAGAAGATAGATATGATAGATGCCTTTTTTTTATTAATATTTATTATAAGATATTTATATATTATTTTTTTTAAAATGACATTGTTATTATTTCAAGTAAATAAATAATTATAAAAGATGCCATTTAATTCGATCGAATAGTTCGAACATAGTTTGACGAGACATCTAAAACAACTTATATGAATAATAGAAAAGAGAGAAAGAGAGAGAGAGAGAGGGGGAGAGAAAGAGAAAGAAAAAGAGAAGGATCGCGTGAGACCCCCCACACTTGTGCCGTTCACGAGCGACGGCGCGTGTCAACCTTGCCTTGTCCTTGAAACCACGCGACCGCGACCGTATGCCAAGTCGAAGTAGCTTGCTACTACTAAACGCGCTTTCTCAAGAGACATCCAAGTGAACATCCAACATATTTCCTCTCATTTCTCTTTTTATATTACCTATTTCACTGACTTCTCTGTTTTATATTTATTAAAGGGAACATTAATACCAATAAGTAATTAACATAAAAATTTGTTACAATTTTTGTTTATTGTTTCGAATCTTCTAAAATCCATCCTGTTGAAGAAATATTAGGTAATTAAATATGAATCAGATTAATCGTATGTATAATATTCAATGACGTATTATTTAGACTATCATTAATCCGAATCGTCGTTATCTAAATAAAGGAAATATATTTAGGTAAGGATTTTTAAATAAAAGGATAAATGATAGAAATAAACGCACGTGTGCTATATGATGATATTCGTGTGACACTGGTACAAATTTCCCTATCGTTTGGTTAACCACATTATCGAGCAAAGTACGTGGACACTTTATTCGCGATCGTGAAACTTTCCGTTTCTGTCTATCGGTATTTGACCTTTGCGTTTGCCCGATTATAGCAATGATAATTTCATGCCGCGTGATGCGTCTCTGGTTGGTCATTTAGAGGACTATATCAATGTACACGGTCAACATACGTTGTGTCCATTACTCCTGGCAAACAGGTGGGAATTATCCGATACTGTAATAGCGTTCTGTGCTATCTTCTTCCATAGCTAACGCACATACATTCATACACACATGCACACGCACACACTACACTCTGTTTAAGTCGTGTTTAAATAAATATCTCGATTCTTCTTCTTCTTCTTTTTGTTCTTCATCATCTTCTTGTTTTTTTTGCATAAATAACGAACGTGTTAAAAATTCATGGAAAAGTTAGGCCCCCGTTAATCCGTTTCTTTGACATTTACAAATAGAAATAACAAACACAAATTGTATTAGATTGAAAAAATGTATTCGCATAAATTCGATTACTAGGAAATTAAAAGAAAAACATATCAAGATATGCAATTGAAACTGACACTGTATTACTTTTTTAATCTTACCTACTATTGTTTAAATTTACTTGTACATGTGATAGATTTAATCGGTCACTTTAATTAGACAAATGTGATATGTATCGGTGAAATGTTAAAAAGAAGAAAAAATTGATCGGATGATAAGAAAGGGGGCATTTCTTCACGTAACAGTTTTACTATCGTAATTAATAATCTTCGAGTTCGTTTACTCGAAACTCTATAATAGTCATAGAGAAGTAAAAGGCCTTCGTTATATCAAAAACGAACGAACGAACGAACGAACGAACGAACGAACGAACGAACATACATATGAACGAATGAAAGATCAAATAAAAGAATAAACGACCGCCTAACGTAATTGCGGTTGGATCCGTGTGCTATGCAAAGAACCAATGACGACGCGTTCGACATACATTAAAGAAAATAGTTGAACGCGTAGTAAGTAAGTGTATACGTGAGAGGGTAAAAGAGACACATAGATAGAGATAGATAGAAAAAGTCAAAGAGAAAGAGAAAGAAATAAAATGAGAGAGAAAGAGAGAGAGAGAGAAAGAAGTAGAAGTAGGGTCTTGTCAGACATCGCTATCTCCTTCCTACCATCATTTTTTCTCATTCCGTCGTGAGACCTGTTTGTCGGAGACTTTACGTAATGCACGATAACCGACGCGAGTGGTCAGATAAACATGATTCTAACTTCTCGTTGCTTACTTGCGAGAATGGGACGCGCATGGTTAGCCGCCGGCTAACGCGTGATCTACTCGTTTCTTATTTGCCTCAATAATATACCTTTCTCTGTCTACCTTTTGAGGGACACATCGCTAACACTCGAGATAATATCTAAGATTAGGTTCATCGTACTTTACTTTCTTTAGTTTCTTCTTCTACTACTACTCTCTCCGATATAAGTGGTTATTAGAAAATTATTAACACGTGTATCTATCGTTGTTACGTAGTTACAATAATCTTATTTTATTTCTATCGACGTATAATCATTTTATTTAATAATAATCTTTTTTTAATATATTTATAATATTATTATATATATATATATATATATATATATATATTGATTCAGGGATACATTAACCTACCTAAATTAAATCTACGAGAGTACACAATTTTATTTTGTGAGATTAGGTATCATAGATTATAAAAAAAAAAAAAAACAAACATAAAACATTCTAGTAAGACTCGTGCAATGTAATTTTTCCTTCTCATTTCATATTTTTTTAATTTTTTTATTTGTATACCAACTGACAGGAAGAATTTCTCGTAGACTATCAGAACTCGTATATTTCATCCTTGACCCTCGTTTACCTCGGTAAACGTGGGAAGAGGAGTAACCAGCTAGACCTAAGATTATCGCTGCTGACGACGATAAATGATGAGAGAAGTTCGTCAAAGAAACGGAAGGTGCTATGCAATTTGTCATTAGTATGTTTTGCTCACCGGTAGCCTTCCCTTGTCGTCTTCGTTCTTTCGTTCAGGTAACGAATCGTTAAAAGATCGGAAAGAAATAGAATCCCGATGAGCTGCTGTTATTACTCTTACGGTAGTAAAGGAAAAAAAATAAAATAAAAGAGATAAAACAAAAAGACAGACAGACAGACAGATTGACAAAGACGGAGATTGAGAAGAACGTTATGGTAATGAGCGAGCCTCGTTGATTTTTGCTCGTACTACGTTTGAACAGCTCGGTTATGGACTTTACCACTTTGAGATTCGCTATTCGCCATCTGCTCAAAATCATTATCATAAGCATTTACGCTTAGTTTCTTAACACGTACGTGACTCTGAAGCATTTTAATTTTTCTTTTCTTTTTCTCGTTGTATTTTTTTTTTCTTTTTTTTTAAATAACTATCGGCAACACTTTAGAAAAGAGCTAATAACGCATCTGTAATCATTAATTTATCCGGATAATGGATTGGAAAATATGAGAGGAGAAGAATAATGGTTAGTCTGCCATTAAAAATATTTTGTTAAGCTTCCTGTGGAAAATCTTATCTTATTGTTGGTCGATAGACGGCTGACGTTTTGTTGGAAAATTACTAATAGTCGTAAGAGGAGGATTGGTTGTTAAGACTTAACGCGTAATAATTATTAAACCTGGTCGATCGGTCTTAGAAATCTGTTCTAGAAAGATACGATCGAGGAGAGTCAGATAATAATCGGTTAGACATATTAGGATTATCTTTTAATCTCAGCAAATGCGAAATAATAATCTAGATACCGAGATCGTTAGATAATAAATGTCGATTATTTATAAAATGTACCCAACAACTTTCTCTGTAAATTTTGGTTATCATAAGAGCTAAGAATTCGAGACCCTTTTTCAAGGGATTGACCATCCCAAAAAGGACCCAACGGTGTTCGGAGAAAGTCCACCAGAAGGCAGCATGTTCTGAGGATAGCAGCCCTTTGGACCAGTACGAAACCGTGAAGAGAGGGGATTGGGGCTGAATAGATTTTGGGACCCTTGTTAAAACCCAATACCCAGGATCTTGCAGGAATATCACAAATTCCCGTGAGGTGGCAGCAGTGCTTTGGTAGAGACTATTTCTTCAATCTTGGTCAGTTGGATCTCGACGTGCAGCGAGCAAGATGTTAAGCTTTTCTCGAGAATCATTTTCTTTAGAAATATTATCGTTTAGAGAGAGAAAGAGACTATAATTTAATTAATCATCTACAAGAGATAGAAATATTTGATAAATAATTTTACTTTTTACTTATTTTTATTTTTTTTTTACTTTAGGAAATGAAAAGCTAAGGGAATCGTCGAGAGGATTATTTGGAATTGATTTAAGGTCAATTTGTAAATGACAATCGTATTTTTGTTTTTGTTTTGTAAGAGATCCCAATTTATTAGACATTCTTATAATAATAAGCGTTAAACCTTCATCTCTATTTTGACAAATAAGAAGGTAATTATAATTTCGATATCTTTGAACTTAAATAGGAATATAAATAGGATCTTGTTCATACACTCGCAATCAATCAATCAACAAAATCGCTGTAAAGTGTCTCTTTCACGCTACAATTCATATTACATTATTTTTCTTGTTATTTTTTTTTTTTACAATCGTTTCTAGTTTTCGCATAATTATTTAATCTATGGAGTTGTATTATTTTGTCTATTGGCACCGTGCTTAATCGTCGACGGTTACAATAACGCCGTTAGGATTTATGTATAATTTAATACAGAGATAGATAGAGAGAAAGTGTGAGAGAAGAAGAAGAAAATGACGTATTTTCAACGTAATCAAACAGAATGGAAGACTTGGTTGATCTTGTTGCGTAAGGCACCTTAAAATTACAATTTTTTCTAATCCTACAAAAGATATGTACACGCAAAAAGTAAAAGAAAAAGAAGAAAAAAACGACCGAACTTAAGAATTAATCTAAAATAAATTAATCATCAGTGGTGGTAAAATTACCCTCTTTGCGTATTTTTTTTCTTTTCTTTTCTTTCTTTTTTTTCTTTTCTTTTCTTTCTTTTTTTTCTTTTCTTTCTTTTCTTTCTTTCTTTTCTTTCTTTTTTTTTTTTTTTTATTTTTTTCCAAACCATAATTATTTTGTTGTCTCCCGTCGACTCATATCGACAGAATTCGATTTGACGCACGAACGTGATACGTGTATAAATCATTTTAAGGCACTCGGATAAGGCACCACCTTATTGTTTCTTCGTCAATTTATCACACGCACTCGCGCTTAAAATTCATTCGATATTTCATTGAATAATATTCACGTACGATTAATCTGGTCATAAACTCACGTACGAGCAAAATATAAAATAAAAGTAAAAGATATATATATATATCGTGTGTGCGCGCAAACGCAAGGAACATGTTCATTCATTCGAGAAAGTCAAATCATTTTGATAGATAACACAAAGTTCACCAACTGAGATGAGGATATCGGCACTTCACCATGGCCTCCATGGTTTACTTTCGTGCTCCGGCATGACGCTTTTTCTCATCACCAGAGCAAGTGGTTTCTGAAGAGGTGGACTATAAACACGAGGATCGAACTCGGGATCGCTGGTATATCCATTTGCGGGAGAAGTAGCTACATCTCGGTGACTGTTGCTTGTTACGTAGACTGCGGTAGGTTGTTGTTCGCGAAAAGTTGTTGGCGATGGTGCTTCGAAAACAACCGGGCTAGCTGCCGAAGTGGATGAAGAGGAAGACGATGATCCCGTACTTGCTGTTCTTTGTGGAATTGGTATAAGAGTTGGTAACGGCGAACTCGGTGCTGGGGAAGCTGATGGAGATATCACTGGTGGTACTTTAACACCGGCAGGTAAAACCAATGCGATTTCACCGTTAGGCAACCTCGTGTGTCCCAATTGAAATATCGTACCGTTGATATTAGTAAAACAAATCCCATTAGTTTGATGCACCTGGAATCTCTGTGTCGTATCAACTTGGGGTAGAATATGCACTTGGAGTTGAGTAGTCGTCGGTGTGGCGGGTTGAACCGGCTGTTGATTCGTCGTCGTCGTCGTCGTCGTAGCAGTTGTAGTTGTCGTTTGACCAGCATTATTATTTACTTCTAGAACTCCTAAGCGGGAAGTCAAGTGTGCCATAATACGTCTCTTTATACTATGTTCCAATCCGGGATACCTGCTAACTTCCCCGGCGCACTCCGAATAACCCGCTCGAAATTTGTTCAAAACGTTCGGATCCGTCGCGGCGGCTAAGGCCTCCTTTTGACGTTGTATCAGTTCTATATGTTTCACAGTCATCTCGAGGATGTCTGCTTTCTCTAATTTCGAATGTCTTGCTGGCTGTAATAATACAAAACAAAAAAAATACGGTCAACCGACAATTCGCTAAACCTCAATGGGAATTTTAACTTTTTTATCTAACGAATATCAAATAAATAAATGAAGTTTATATTTCTCGATTACAAATATTGATCATCTCTGACAAATATTGATCATTTAAAACGAATCTAACTAAAGAACAGATACTCACGTCTTTTTTCATGGCATCAAGAATAAGGGTCTTCAGTTCATTCAGACAACTATTGATGCGGGCTCGGCGCCTTTTTTCCATAATCGGTTTATTGCTCTGTAACAGAAATAAAATGGCAGGTCAGAAAGGTTTTTCGGGTTTACTTAAGATGTCGGGTTTATGAGGGATGAGATTAAGATACGTAGATTAACTTTTCTTTTTTTTTCCTTTTCATAAGTTTCCTGAATTATTTGGAAACGAAAAATTCTGAACGAGTATAACATATTGCAAGATCAAAAATCGAAATAAAGGAATCTTCGTCAAATTAACCATTCTAATAAATTTCGTTTTATACGGTTTTATATAATTTAATCAAAATTGTAAGATTAAAAGAATGAACACTAACCCGTCGATTTTCTCCGGATCGTCTGGTAGTTGCCGTCGTACTTGTGGCAGTTTGCGAGGGTGGTTGTACGGCTTCCTGAGGTACGTGTTGCGTGGGTGGCGTGGAGCCCACGGTTACGCCGCCGGTCGGCATCGTAGTACCTACTCCGGTCACCATTTCGATTTATCACTGAATTTCAATATAGTATAATATCGAAAAGAAATAAACTCAAACGAAAATAGTTCGTTGTTGTTTTTTCGATTATTAGAAATAATCAAATACACTGCACTGTTTTTAATCCATACGTGTGAATACGAAAAAGGTAAAGATGAATTATTAGTCTCTTCTGGCACTTTGATCACTAATTTCGTAGATGGATGAAAAATAATATGAAGTGTCAGAACAAGAAAAAAATTTCTTTCCGTTCTTCTGTTTCTTCCTCTTTTTCTTCTTCTTCAATAATAAACACAAAATTGATGAAAAAAAAAGAAAAAATTAAATTTTCCTTTTCTATCTGTTTTAGGCACTGTGTGATATTCTCTCAGGATCTCTTAGAACTTCTATTTCTCTTGACACACTAATAGTAGTAGTAGTAGTAGTATTAGCAATAGAAGCTGTCTATCTGTTCAGAGCGATTGTCAGAGCTCAACTGACTGCCACTCGAGGAAGAACGAGAGTTTTCTGTTCGTGTTTAAAGTTGGAGCGTGCCGGCAGACGTAGCGCTCGTCCTGTTGGGTACGAGTAGTAGGGATAGAACCCGTAGTAGTGGGGATTTGCGCGTGACGGTTTAACCTGGACCCTTTCTTTCCCCCCGAACCCCGCCTTTACTCGAGAAATTCCGTCGGTCGGACGGTCGCCTTTGAGGCTGTTCCCCACTACTCTCTCTGCACCGTCTCTCAATATCCGTCCCACACTCTCCCACTCCCTCTCTTTCTCTCTCTCTCTCTTTTTCTCGTCTCCACCTTTTCTTCTTCCCTCAACTTCTTTTGCCTTCGGTGCAACGTGACGGTCGCAGTATACGGACCCCCGGCGGGCCCTTTTACGAATCCGACTAGAGCTTTTCCAGCAAAATTTTCTGGAGTGGAGATGGTTTGCGCGAGCGCGTGCGTGATTCTTCTGATCTTCCTATAAAAGTTTCTTTTTTATCGATGTAAACTAAAGTGAGTAAGAGAGATATAAGAGAGAGAGAGAGAGAGAGAGAGAGAGAGAGAGAGAGAGAGAGAGAAGGAAAAGGCCGGGGATTCTTCGTCATAGATTAAAAACTCTTATCGCGAACTATGTTCTTTGTAATTTTTTACCGTGATCTTTTGATCCTCTCTTCGTCATTTCGTTGTCTTTTTTTCCCGTTTACTTTCCTTCTTTTTTTTTTCTATTTGATAAAGGTGATGCAGTATTTCTTTACAATTTCATGAAAAATATTAGGTTTTTTTTTCTCGAAGAAAAATCATAAGATCCCATCTTATCGCTTCCGAACGGAAACTGAAAAATCTGTTGAGGAAGGAGAGATAATAAAAAACAAATGTAGTTGAAAAAAAACGATATCGCGATAGAAATTTATCGATGACTAGTACAATATTTAATAAATGATTTGTATATTTGAAAAGACCGGATAGTATACAACAAAAGGAATATTATTAACTTAAATACATATCAAATCTTATACTAATGCAAATTGTCACGAGATAAGAAAAAATAAAAAAAATAAAACAGAAAAAGCGTATACGAATTTCTTCTTTTTTTTGTAGAAATAGAAAGACATATTGATTTTCGGGGGTATTGAATAGAAAAACAATAGGTGCAACCTTCGATTTACGTAACTGTGTAACTCGTATATCTTACGAGCTATCGAAAGGTCATTAAAACCGGATGGCTTGATCGTTTCTACAAATATATATGTGTATACCTATATGTAAGTTAGTTGTGTGTTGGTGTAAATGCATTAGACGCGTACTCGATCGATCGAAGTGGCAATAGTAATTTCAAAGTGACTACGCATACTACGTTTGAGAACGTCAGCCACATATGTACGTCGGTGTCTACCAACAACGTCATCAGGTCTTATATCACGTTCTTCGAAAATAGCCGAGTGCCACTGCTTGAACTGACGCAGGCGTGCTCGCGCACACACTGGGGCACGTGCCTCCGTCTACACTTCTCTTGTTTCTCTTTCTCACATTTAATCCCACTCTCTATCTCTCTCTTTCCCGCCAATCGAATTGCTCTTTATCTTTGCGACTGATTAACCCGCGTCATGCCGTTTATCTCACGAACGTGTACTCCCACTTACATATTTCTACACATGTAAGCGTGAAATACACTCCCTGACGTGTTGTATATTCAATTTTGTTCTTGGGATTTTTCAGCGTTGCTTGCAATTAACATTAATGACGACAAAATCATCTTCCAGAAGAAAAAACTGACAATGACGATGCGTGAAATTTGTTTATAGTAACAGGATGCTTAGAAGAATATATGCGTCATCTGTTCCATCTATCGTCACTAAATTTCTAACAAAGTATTGCATATTATGTTAAAAATGATATTATATATACTATCTCTGACTGTATACCAGATAAATTTGTGTTATCATCGTCATCGTAATTTCATTCCAATTGTTGCGCGTGTGTGCTCTTAGGAAAGCGTACGTGACATCGAACGTCTCCAAGAGATCGGATCTCTTAATCGAGAAAATATTTGCTTTCTTTTGCGTCGTCTTTGATATCTCGACGTTGGTTAAATTTTGAAAAAATAAAATAAACCAATTCTAAGATCTGCGATATTGTCATTGTATATACGTACAATAGAGATATATACATATATCATAATTAATATTTAAGATATTATATGGTATCTGCAAAAAAAAATCTAATATATATATATTTAATGACAGAATTGGATGAAATATAAATGAAATAAAATATGAAAAAATTTCTATCAGCGATTTAAAGCAAGAAACGAGTAGGAGTATACGTGTCCGATACTCCTACTAGGAAAAGGCTTTTACCAAAAGGGTAGGATAAAAAGGAAATAAAGAATAGTAGTAGGAGGAGGAAGAGGAGAAAAAGGAGGGTAGTTCGTAGAGAAAGAAATACGTTTGTGGAAGCACTATAGGTGCGACTAGGCTTGTCTCTTGGATGTGATCCGACGGGAGAAAAAAGAAATTGGAAGGTATATAGAAAGAAGCGTGGCAATAAGAGTAGGGATTGTAAAAGGGTGATTCTAGAGTGGGGAGAGAAAAAGGGCGCAGGAAGAGTGGGATTAACGTTTGGGTGGAAGGGACAACAGAAGGGTGCCGGATAATAAGTACGAGAGAGATGATGGTAAAGACGCGCGTCGCTTTGAAAAAGTGGGAAAGAGATAGAAAACTGCGAGAACCAATCGCTACGACGAGATTCGTGCGGCGTACGATGGCGTGCATTCACCCCCACCAATCGAGGCTACTCGAGAATGAGCGTGCCGCGCGCGTCGCATGCGTGGGTGGTGGGGATGAAATGGTCATTCTGCTCGGAACGGTCGAGCCGAACGGGTCGTCGTAAATTCTATGTCAGAAAAACTAACACACAAGTAAACTAGTTTTACTTGCAGGAACAAAATGATTAACACCTTTCGATTTTTTCTATTTGTTCTTAATTTTTATTTGTAGTTTTTTGTTTTGCTTTATACTGCATCAAAATTTCAAATGATTTTTATACTATTGTGTTTTTAGAGTAACGAGTTTTACTTCATGCTACTAATAAGAACAAAATGATTATTTTTTATTTTGATATTTTTATTTGTTCTTAATTTTTATTTATGATTTTTGTTGCTTCATAATGCATCACAGTTCCAAATGATTTTTATACTATTGTTTTTTAAGGGAAGGAGAGAGGAATCCAATAATCATTTTTACAGAGAAGTTTTGTTAAAATTTAGGTGTCATTTTTGTTGGTTTTCTTTATTCTTATTTTTTGTTTATAAAATTATACTATTTCTGTGATTATTAGAATTTTAATTTAACGTTCTTCTTTTTAATGATTCTTCAGATTTGTTATATAATTATTAAGTATATATATATTTAAATATATAAATATTTATGTATATAGACCAAAATCTCTATTACATCAATATGAATTTAAGTAGCTAGGATCAGGGTCAGGAAGGAGGAGTGTAATATTACTCCTCCTTCCACAGAGATCGTGCTTCCATCTCTCGGAAGATGCTGCAGGTTTTTTCACTGGACCAGGAACCCTAGTACGCTTTCGTTATCTTCGGCAATATTCTTTGGAAAGCGTGATGCATCGTCTATGAATTATCTTGATCAATAGCAAAGATAACGTATTTTACTTACAAGTTTATTGAAAATAATTCCATCGGCTTAGTGTTTAATTTTATCATTTTATTCGTATAAATAAATAAAAACTCACGTAAAAGAAGCGTTATTATATCTGTTATCTTGATTTCAGTATGTTGGAAATTAAACGATCACCTCTCGTTCTTATCTAAAATCCTTTAACAGCAGGGAGCACACGACACAACATTTATTTGCATATTCCTATGACTCACGAGCGCGTCTAGACGCTCTTTGGATAAGCATCGTGATACTTTGTTCTATAGTGTTTTGTTCCATCAAGTTAGCAACGCTAATCCCAACCTTTCACCTTTATACGTATGATTTTTTATTTTCCCTTTTTAGAATTGCAAATCATTCCGTTTCACAGATAAAACTTAAACTTTTCAACGTTCGATTTCACGGTTACAATTTTATTACGGAATTTGAAACGAAATTCTTGAAAGATAACACTCGATGATAAAGGAAATCCATATACTTAAATTATTCCACATATCTCGCTGGATTAAATAAACGTAAGATAAAAAGAATTCTCGATAAAAATTTATTTATAACCATTGGATCGGGATGAAAAGGTATCATGTTTCTTGCAACGTCTAACGAACAAAGTGGCTAACTGAATAGTATTAATCGAATGAAGTATAATCAGGTGAAAATGAGCATCAGGTGGAAATTAATACCCCTTACATACACACACACACACATATACAGACACCTGTTGCCAGAAGAATAAAGAACCCATGGAACTTCCCGTGACTCATTAGCTTTATAGGGTGCTGGAGTATTACGTAGGTCGCGGTTGGTGGGCATATAAAGGGCGGCACAGGGCGTTGTAGAACCTCGCGAGAACGTGGCTTTAGCTTAGCCCGAGGTCCTCGCGGACATTAATATTCCCTTCCCTGAAATATCAGATTAAGAAGAGAAAGAGAAAGGGAGAGAGAAAGAGTATATGTTTCACTGTATGTATGTGTGTGTGTGTGCTTGCTTCTCTCGTTCCTTCTCTCTTTCTACCTTTTTATTACAAGGTAGGCCGAAAAAAATGAAGGATTTCGGTAGGTCTGCTGGAGCAATAATCTGATTTCGCAAGAATACGCAAGCATGCATATTCTCTTTCATTCTCTTCCGTGATCTGCAGTACAACCCTCCGTTATCATCCACTTGCTTCTCGTCTCGTTTCAAGGAGAAACACCATAATTGCAGACGTAATGCGTTTTCGGTACAACGAAGCGCTCTCTACCTCGGGCTACAATGGTAAATAACGTTTCAGAAGAAGCCAGCTGCGACAATGTCTTATATGATACGTCGATTTATGTACGTACGAATGTATTGAATGGGTTTATGTACCTAAATAATAAATCTTCCTTATATATACGATAAAACACACCAGCAGCTTTACTATTCGTAGATACGCAAAATTAAATTCGGCAATTAAAATGTCAAAAGAATTTTTATTATAGATAAAATAGTTAGTATTTTTACTACGGGATAAATATTTGCCACGAATAATAATCTATTTCGTGGAAGCTAATAATTACGAGTGTGAGAAGATTGGTTGATGTTCGTCCTCGTTCGGTATTTTCACTTGTTACGTTATTATGGTAGAATTAGGAGAATTAGTAAAATAAGAAGAAGAAGAATGAATGAATGAACGAATGAATGAATTTTGACTAGTCAAGGACGAAAACAATTACTCATCTGATTTATGTATATATGTATAGAGAAAAGCATGTAAGCTTGGGTAAGTTATTTACGTAAAATAGGGGAGTAAGAATAATGGTTTAGCATAAAAGAAGAAAATAGTTAGACGTATGCGAATCGTGAGTCACCGCTTTCGGCATTATTTGCTTAACAGATAATAGCAGCAAATTGTTAGCCTGTCAGTCAGGTCAGATGAGAAGCGGAGAACAAGTAGAAAACGAGGCCTACGGTTCAAGTTTGTTCCATCGTTCCTTCGTTCCATCGTTTCTTCGTTCGTTCGTTTCTTCCTTCCTTCGTTGTGTTCGACAAACGAACGCAAACGAATACGACGGCTGGTGGTGCGTGCGAAATTCATGACTCGCTCGAGGCGACCAATCG
Source organism: Mischocyttarus mexicanus (assembly GCA_023678845.1). NCBI lineage: Eukaryota > Metazoa > Arthropoda > Insecta > Hymenoptera > Vespidae > Mischocyttarus > Mischocyttarus mexicanus. The sequence goes on along the minus strand of JACGTP010000018.1, from coordinate 968,547 downwards.
GAAGGGGGTCGAATCTGCCGATAAAATCTCAATGGCACGTGCAATTTCCGACTAACCAAATTTCCAACGGTTCTTACAAGACAGCGAAAAGGACAAAGATAAAAATGGAAAAAAAAAAAGAGAGAGAGAGATAGTAGAACGGCATTTTGTAATTTAGAGTGATGCATTTGGACCAATCGAACACGCGACTTTGCCTGCATCGGCCGTAAAAATGCATTTATGTTATTTTATTTGTTATATTAGGTTGTCAAGTATGAAATGGAGCCAAAAGTGCACATAATTGAATTGAGAATTTGCTCCATTTTATACTTGACAACCTAATATGTTATTTTGTTTAAACTCAGAAATTATTATTAATAATCTATACTATTATTATTAATTATCTTATCAGAATATTGCAATTTGATCTATTATTTTTTTCACGTACGATTGCAAAAGTTCATTTATCATCGTGTTATTTGAACAAAAAGTAACNTCCAACGGTTCTTACAAGACAGCGAAAAGGACAAAGATAAAAATGGAAAAAAAAAAGAGAGAGAGAGATAGTAGAACGGCATTTTGTAATTTAGAGTGATGCATTTGGACCAATCGAACACGCGACTTTGCCTGCATCGGCCGTAAAAATGCATTTATGTTATTTTATTTGTTATATTAGGTTGTCAAGTATGAAATGGAGCCAAAAGTGCACATAATTGAATTGAGAATTTGCTCCATTTTATACTTGACAACCTAATATGTTATTTTGTTTAAACTCAGAAATTATTATTAATAATCTATACTATTATTATTAATTATCTTATCAGAATATTGCAATTTGATCTATTATTTTCTTCACGTACGATTGCAAAAGTTCATTTATCATCGTGTTATTTGAACAAAAAGTAACATTGTAAAATAATGAACGCGCGTGTTTTGATATTTCCGTGAAACTACAAAATGTAATAGAATATGTGAATTTTTTTTTTTAAACGTATGTATGTATATATAGTTAGCGAGAGTTGCAGTATATGTAGCACGTAACGAGAACACGCTCTCGTATTTTTCGACATCGCGCATAGCATGTCTCCCGAACTGAAAAATAAATCTTTGAAGCTCCCTCAGAAAAAAAAAAAATAGAAAAAAAAGGAAAAGAGGAAATGAAAAAAATCACCTTCCGACGCAGAGGCAGATCGGCTCGCGTAAACGTGTCGACGAGTTTTTTCCTCGTGCTTTTCTAAAAAGTTTCAGAGAGAGAACATCGGGGGTGGCAAACTCCGGGACCAATAAATGCCTACTATCCACCAGAGATACGCGCGTTGAATGAAAAAAAAAAAAGATTTGAAAATGAAAGGAAAAAAAAAACATGTTCGACTCTGATCGATATTTTCTTTGCCAGGGATTTGTAGAAAAAAATTTTAATTTCATTGGAATGACTTTGGGAAAAAAAACAAAAAAGAAGAAAACGAACATGGAATTTGTTTTTTGCCGAGTTGAAAAATTTGAACGGTTTTTTGTTGTAAAAAAATAGATTTGATTTTTTATTTTCAAAGAAAATATCTTTCTCTGTTTTTATATTTTTAATTCTCAAAATTACACGTTTTCCTTTTAGTCGATAATTAAATAAATGAACTTGCATCGCGTAGAAATAATTTTGTTCAATAATAATTGTTTTGTCTTTTTTATTCGTAGTAAATATTTGATAAGAATTAGAAAAAGAAAACAAATGATTCATTGAGATAAGTTGTTAATGGGACTTGACAGAAAGAATTTGGTTAAGTATGCGAGCAATGGGTCCAAAAGGAAAGGGTAAAAGGTATCCTAAATAATGGAACGTAAGATCGATTAAATTCCAAGCGTCTTGTAAATTCGTGTTGAAAGAAACCAGAGAAAAAGAAGGGGTTATTTTGAGGTTACTTCCGATTCCACGTGAAAAGGGTTGGAAGTAACCAAAATGATCATGACCCTTTCTCCGGGGGATCTTGGTCAAAGGGTTAGTGTGTCGGTTAAGGATTACAACTAAATAGGAAAAGGAAGAAAGGGTTTTGGCTTGTCCCGAACTTTTTTTTCTTTGAAGAATATTCTTATAGGAAATAATAGAATAGTGTGACTCCTTTTAAAAAGGGTTGAAAGAAAATTCGGTAGGTAATAATTGCATCATTGTAATATTACATTAGTGTTAATCACATTTCTTTTACGTAATAATTATGTAATATCAATGCACGTAAGAAATAAAATAAAAGAAAAATTATTCAAGTATATTATTGATTTGAAATTAAATATAATATTTATTGTATAAATAAATATTGAAAATAATACTTTTCTCTTGTTAAAGTTTATTTGAAAAAATAAATAAATAAATATTGAAAATAATACTTTTTATCTCGTAAATGTTTATTTAAAAAAAAGAATATTGAAAGATTTGATACACGTGTTGGACGAAGAAATAGAAATAACACGTCTGCGTTGTAGGAAATCTGACCATTTGCGTTTAACAAGGAAGAAGAATATTTGTAAGAAAAGAAACTCAAGAAAGAAACATAGAGAAAAAGAGAGAGAGAGAGAGAGAAAGAGAGAGAGGGAGTGAGAGAAAATAGCCCTTTCATAGCAACACAAACCTTTTCTAGAATTCTATCGGTATTTCGACGTAAATTTTGTCGAAACAGTGAAAGAAAAAGATCTATGAACCAGGGTTACGTCTGAAGGTTTACCTCTTTGATTAGGGTTAAACCATAAAATGCAATCGTGCGACCTTGGGAAGTTTTCTTAAGCCTTTGTGAAGGGAAAGGTTTGAAATGATTGTTGTCTGTAATAGCCATCTGTGTTCATGGTCTTTACGACAGCACGACCAGAGGAATCCTTTGCCGTGAATTTCGTGAAGAATTTTTCCAACTTTTTCAGGTAAATTGATTTTCTATTAGAATCTTCGTGTTTAGTTTCAAAAATAAGATTCTTACGAGAATCACTGAACAAAGATAATAACTAAATTGACTATAATTAATAAACGTTAATTTTCGTTAGATTGAAACATTGAATGTAACGTTAAAAAATTAACAGGAAAAGTAAACTAAAAAGCAGAGAGTTTTTGTAAATAAATGTTCTCCCAAATTGAGACGTTCTGTGAAAAAAATGATGAAATTTGAAGGACAACAACGTTTTATATATTTTTCTTTTTTTTATTATCTGCTAGAAAGATGTAAAAGTCAAAGACTAGGACAGCGGGATTCGAACGATTGAAAGGGGTTAGAATAGGGTATAGTACATTAAAGGTAGGAGTATAATAAAGTCGTAAAAAAGTATTCGCTTTTCAAGGCTACGTAATACTAGTGAAAACAAAAAATAAAAGAAAACCAGGAAGGGTTTTTTGTAAGGGTTATAAAAGGGTAAAAGTAATGGGTTTTCGTAAAAAAGGAAAAGAAAGGATTTTTTTTCTTTTTTTCAAGCGTGGAAATAGAAAATAAGAAATAGGAAAAAAAGGGATGAAGGGAGGTATCGTAAAAAAGTTCAACATAAAGGATTGTCATTTGTGTATTTCTTTTTTAACAATTTCCTCTAAACATTCTTCTTTTTTCTTTCTTTTTCTCTCTTTGACCGATCGTAAATATTACGGAATGCCATCGAGAGAGATGTTTTTTACAAGCTTTCACTTCTTTTTTTAACCGGTTGAAAAAAAGAATTTAGAGAGAAATTCATCGAATTGGTTGGAAGAAGAAAGAGTTGCTGACTGGAATCGTGAAAGAGTTGTAAGTGTTGTTCACCCTTTTCTAGTCAGAAAACCAAAAAACTACAGTTAAACTAATATAAGAGTATAGGAAAAGGATTGAGAAAGGATTGAGGAAGGATTGAGAAAGGATTGGAGAAGCCAGCATGCAATCGATACTACCGAAAACCCTTTTATAAGTGATCAACGTTTACACCCTATCGTTAAGCTTCTCTTTTCAAATTTACCACTTTTTTTACCCTTTACTTCGTTTTTTCTTGTGGTAAGCTTTTCTGAAAGAGTTATAGCAGGTTTACCCTTTTTTTTCTTTAGCTACGGTACAAAAGGATTGCTACTAGTTGTCGCGTGTCTCGATAAAAGTTTGGTAAAGGATTGGGAAAAGTTAAACTTCAGAGAAAAGATTTAAAAGCGTTGTATGTGTCCGTAGTAGCAGGAAAATTCGAATTTTTTTCACAGTCCATTAAAATACAATAATTTAGAGTAGTTTTCTCTATCACTAATTTTATATTTTATTTATTTAGATAATCAATTTTTTTGTGGTAATAAAAAGAATACAAATATTAAATCATTATTATGAAAAATTTACAATTATAAGATTTCAAATAATATAATATATATTTCTTCTTGTTATAAAATAATTAATTTATTAACTTACGAGTTGAACAATTCAAATAAAAAATAAATGAGTCAAGAAAATAAGAAAGAAAGAAGGAAAATTTAATGAATTTTTCAATAACGTAGATTCGCATAATATTTGTTCAGTCTTTTGGAAAAGAAGAAAAACGTATTATACATATATTTATAAAAAAAAGGGAAAGAGAAAAAGAAAAAAGGGAAGAAAAAGAAAAAATCGTGGCCGCAATGAACGCAAACTGGACTCGATGCCGCAGCAGTATCGCGTTGCGGCACACGTCCAATCGAGTTAGTTTATTCGTTGAAGAAAAATTTGTCCTCCTGTAATCATCTCTCTCTTTCTCTCTCTTTCTCTCTCTTTATTCAATCTATCTATCTTTTTCCCCTTTTTTCCCCGATCACCCTTCTCAATTTGCACTTCGTTTGCTTCAGATCAGGTTGCCCTCTTTTTCGGCACGCGCAGCCGTGCGAACAGGCGAAAGGAAGACGAGTTCGAGAACCCTCCTGGTACCGATGCTGATTTTATGGCAAATATATATCAGTCGACGTTACCGAGCCAAGCTCAATTTTACGTGAGTATTATAGAAATAAGTATAATATACATTCATACGTGTATCTCTCTATTTTTCTGTAGTTACATTTAAAATTCATTTTATATTATTTATTCATTAAAACATAAATGATAGAAAAAAAGCAAAATTAACAAAGAAAACAAAAATAATACATCTGACCCAAACAAGCAAGTAATTCATACGAAAAACATAGAAGTTATTTTTCATTCTTACAAACCATAACTCTCGTATCTTTCAAGTTAAGTTGTTTTAATAAGCTCCTTGTTCATTTTTAGCAAGTTTCGAAACTATCTCGCAAAATTAAAAGTTAATTTGATCAAAATTGTTTCTACGTTAGGTTGTGAAATTTTATAATTTATAGAAGACTCATTTCTTTATCCTAAAATTACATTTTATTTTCATTAAATATTTTGTAGAGTTAGTATTTAATATATATACAAAGTAAAAAGAAATAATGATAAATAGGAATAACAGAATTATTTTTATAAATGATAAATCATAAATTCTTTAGCTTACTACTTTCTTGAATGAATAATAAATATTATATACTCGTAAATTCTTAACCATCGTCATCATCATCATCATCATCATCAATATCATCACTATATTTCTCTCTCTCTCTCTCTCTCTAAATGTAATTATTTATATTCATTGTCAGTTCTCAGTATCGACTGTATCTAATCAAAATTATAAACTGTCACAATTGACCTTTGCTGTCAGATCCATTCTATGTAATTCTACGATAAGAGGACTTTGGAATGAAATAGTTTTTGAAAAAAACCTATCGAAATGTCAAACTGCATCCTGCTGTCTCAACTGCATCGAGAATCAAAAGAAATAGTGAGAGAGTGAGAGAGAGGGGAAGAGAGTGTAGACTGTTGGCCTATAAAATTATAATAAGATGAGAGTAGGAAAGAAGAGAGTCGGTAATTCACACCCACGCCTACAAATCGTCTTGTTCTTCCTTCTTCTCTTCATTTTCATCTTCTTCTCCTTCTTCTTCTCCTTTTTTCCTTTCCTTTACTTTCCTTTTTATACAAAACATCGATGTAACGTTAATACGCGAGAATTTATAAATAACGAAGGAGTTGCTTTGTATGACGTGTACAAGTATGCCCCCCTACTGTAAGAAGATTTTCATGGGATAATCGCGAAAGTTGTTTCATGGATAAAAACACTCGCAAGATCTCAAATTTCATTCCTTGATAGTTGAATTATTTTACCATGGTTAAATTTATAATATACAAAATATTTCATCTTTTTTTAGCTATACGAATTTTTAAATACGAAGTTATAAATTAAACAAAAAAAACGAGTATATATAATATATTATATAATATTTTTATATAAAATCTAGAAAAAAACAAAAAAACCAACGTTCATACATTTGATATGGAATTATTCGATAATTTATAAACAAACTTTAGATTTATTCGTTCTTCTTTTTTGTTTTTGTTTTTTTTTTTTATTTCAATACGCCTTCTGTCGTAAACAGATTGTTCGTATCGATGTCAATAAACAAGAAAACAAGAAAACAATGCGAGACACGTCGGTTAGCGTGAGAACGTGGAAAAGAATGGTTGAAAATGAATCAATAAACGAATCGACGTTTCATACGTGGGACTTAATTAATCTATTTTTTTTCTTTTCTTTTTTTTCTTTTCCGTTTGAATAAACGTACGTCACCGAGGGAAGTTAAACATCGTGGAGGGAGAAACATGGTGGCGATGTGTAAAAACTAATGCGGGTAGTCGCGTGACTGTAGTGTTATGTAGTGAATATAAAGAAAGTTGTAAATATAATAAACATATAGGGTTTTTGATGTGTTTTAAAAGTGGTGGTGAAGGGAAGGAAGGGGAGGGTTTACCCTTTCTATAATACTAACAATAATATTAATTCGCACGTACTGTTGAGATGAAATAACGACCGAACGATAAACTATTTATGGAATTAGTTTTATTACATGGGAGAATTTTTGTAGAGAAACGAAAAGTTAAGAGAAATAGAAACGTAACCTATGACTTTGTTCGTTTCTTTCTATCGTTTTATTTTGTAGTTTCGTTCGTTGGGTTTTTCAGGTAAGGGAAAAACAAGTTTCCCTGTTAGGTAGAGATACATTTTTCCTTGAAAACATTCGTATTCATTTATTGGTCCTTTGATCTCTTACGATCAATCGAACGTGCCGTTTATTTAATTATTGTCATTAATTTAATTATCGTCGTTTATGGTACCATTCTTTCCTTCCCCCTCACAATAACCCTCCATTAGCACAAACTTTCATATAGTTAACAACTTTAGTAATAATAATATTATTATTATTTCTATTGTTATATATGCTTTTCTTCATTTTCGTGTGATGTTTTAAATAAAAACAAAGATAATCAAATAAATTTTACCAACACGAATGAACGAACGAACGAACCATCTCATACGGTGTATTAATTTAAAATAAAATAAAAAAAAAAACCCTCTGCTTTAATATCTTTTGTGTCTGGTGTGTTCGATCGAACGTATATTATATGAAATAATATTATTGGAAAAAAAAGAAAAGAAAGAAGAATAAAAAAAAAATAGAAAACGAGAATAAAATACGGTTGGCTTTGAATAACGTTGATAAAATGAAACGTCTATCAACAATTCTCGCAATACTCTAGTCGATAAACGAAACGTATTGATTCGTCGATTTGGAATTGGACGATTTGATCGTTCCTAGAAATTCGATTAACTTTTAAACGAATAGATAGATCTCTTTACAATCGAATACAAACAACCTTATCGTATATTTTTTATCCTATTCTTTCTATTCTCTCTCTCTCTCTTTTCTCTTTTATTCTCTCCGTGTTTCTCTATTGATTTTTTTTAATCCTCTCGATCACGAAGGACACTCTAATGAAAGGGACATTCCTAAACAAGAACCCCTCGAAGGCTCGCGACGTGAAATAGGATTTGGTGTTAGAGGGAGAGGCAGAAAGAGAGAGGGAGAGATAGGAGAGGAGATGGGAGAGAGGGAGGGTTAGATTAATGCACGTTCGCTGTTTAATCCGACAATATTAATGACCGGTTGATTCCGTTGCTCTTACTCGTTCACCATTCAAGGATTCTCAGGATCTTTCTAAGGTGTCTCTTAGGTGGGGATGAAATACTAGGAGAAAAAGGATCCTTCTTCCTTTTAGCTGAGAATATTCTCCTTGCATAGATCTTAAAGCCTATTCACACTACTCTGCTTATGTATTTGTGTCTCCGTTATTTGCGTATGGGTGTATGCGTATGGTTTACCATACTCGTACGTTGACTACCGGAGTTCCACAAGCTTCAAATTAATCGAGGTCTTATCATAATCATTTTATTCAAAAACCTCTTTCCAAAAGCAGATGAGTCGTTCTCCTCGTTTTTTTTGACTTCGTAGTTTGTCGGTAGCTCGACGGTGTTATTTTCTAGAAAAGAGTAAATAAAAAAAAAAAAAAAAAGCGTAGTCGGATTTAGTAGTGGAGAACGAACAGAGGCAGATGTTTTTCTTCCATCTTTTTCTAAAAATAAAAATAAAAAATCAACTTGGATTAAAATCCTTTTTTAGTAGTTCTTCAAATGTATATTCGAATAAGTCGTATCATTGATATTACCTCTTCGTCAACTATTCTTCAAGAAAATAATCGATTTTTTTTTCTTTACCATCTTCGATGTTTGAACGATTCAATCGTACTTTAAGTGAAATCTATTCTCAATATTGACGCCTATGGTATTTCAATTCGAATTTATTTATTATTCAAATATTATGATCTCTTTTTAAGTCTATAATATATATACAAGACAGAATATATTATTTGTTTACGTAATAATGAAAAGAAAAATAAGACAAGTTGATTGAATTTATGTAGAAGGAATATAAAAAGTTGGTAAATTGGCTCCTATATTTTGTTAAGTAAAAGTTTTCTTAAAAGTGTGTGTGTGTGTGTTTGGTTGATATAGAAGAAAAGTAAAATGGAAGATTCGACGTGAAAGAAAAAAGAAAATAGGATATAAAAGAAATGTACACGTTGAGAGACGAAACTCGTATACGAATATACATGTGTAATACATATATACATACATATATACGTACATAGATACATATATGCATATACATATATACATATACATTCATACAAGAACAATAATATATTACATGGTAGAGAGAAGCGAAATCGACGATACGTTTTATGGAAATTTTATCACAGTGACTCTTTAGAGAATGCCGGAAGCATGGAATTTATCTGCTAGAAGGTCGGCCCACGGTGAAAACAGCAAATGTATTCGTGACTCTCTTTACAGGTGTGTCTCCTCCATTCGGCTATGGTTTCGATCGAGGAATGGGAATTGATCGATTATGCTAAACCATTGCCGCTCTCGTTCGCGCTTTTTCCTCACGCTCTGGGAAACCCATGTATTTTATTCTTGAATTATTTTTTAAATGAAACGTACCCCTACAGAAAAATAACAATTTTCTTTTCCTTTTTTTCTCCTCCACCACCTCCTGTCCCTCACTCTCAAAATTTTACTATTCTTATTATTTTTCTTAAATCAGAAAATTTTTATTTATATGAAAAGGTTAACAATGATAATTTGTTATTTCTTTAAGTAACCCTAAAAGAAATAATTCATTATAAACGTACGTGTAATTTTTATTAGGAAAAAAAATTAAAAAAAAATACACTTTACAAGAGGATGTAACTAGAAAAGAAAGAACCTTGTAGGGTATACGATAATCAAATATTATCCTTTTGAAATTGGCTTTTGACTCTCTCTGAAAATGTATCTTATCTCGGATTAACAATTAAAAATAAAAAAAAAAGAAATTCACGTTACTACAACGAAGATAACTGATGGAAATGTATAAACAGGGGAATACTCTCTTCTTGTTTCTATATAATGAGTTAATGAGATATCAGAGTAACTTCAGTGCATGTATATCTTCTCTCTCTCTCTCTCCTCCTTTCATCCTTTTCCTTCTTATATACAAAGACAGAGAATGATAAGTAAGTAAGCTGAGATTATTCCAGCGTTAGAGAGTAATCAACGGCAAACTCGGTTCGGTAGGTGGCTCACCCGTGGCGCGAATTTATTTTCCTTCTCGACGAAAAAAAAAAGATACCCCTGCAAAGAAGAGAAAAAAAAACGCGAAAGTATCCGTGAATTCAATTACGTCGCCTCTTACAACGACGACAATGATGAGCGGAGTGAGAAAGAGGGATGGAAGGGTGGTGGTGGGTCGGGACGGTGGAGAGGATGGAAGGGAGAGGATAGTCGATTACATGCGTCACGTGACCCTTTTTTTTCTTCTCATCACTCGCAAGCTATCTCTCATATAAACAGGAAAGTGCGAGAGAAAGAGAGAGAGAGAAAAATGAGAGTGAGAGAGATGAGACCTTTTCACATAATTCCAATTATCCACGGCGGCCTTAGCACGAGCCCTTCCGTCCGTCCGTCCATCCGTCCGTAGGGTCCGTTCTTGGTCGATGTTGGTGTGTCGCGCATTAATTAGCGGAAGCGTCGCGGAAGACTTGCAAAAAACTTTTTCCCCTTTAAGAAGAAGAAGAAGAAGAAGAAGAAGAACTCTCCCGTCATTTAGTCCGAGATTCTCTTCCTTCCCTTTCCCTTTTTTCCCCTTTTTTTTTGTTCATCTCAAGGAAAAAGGAACAGAGTGGAGAGTCAACCCCCTGAGGGGACGGGACTACGATCTCACCCGTTCTCGTCGCCTGCGAACAGGTTTTCTTCTACGCTTTGGAACAAACGAACGAACGAAATAGGAAAAGGATAGAAATAGAGAATAGAAAAAAGAACAAGTAGTGACACAGAAGGAGAGAGAGAGAGAGAGTGTGTGAGAGAGAGAGAGGGGGAAAGGGTAACCTCGAATTTTTGTCCTTTACAAGTAACCCTTATAGTTTCTTCTTATTCTATTCTCTTCCTCTTTTTCTATTCTTTTCTTATTCTTTTTTTTCCCCTTTTCTTTCTTTTTCTCTCCTTTTTTTCTCCTTCTTTTTTTTTTCATTATATATTTCTATATCCTATCTTAGTCCTCTCACCTCTCACCCTCCTCTCTGTTCTACTCTACTCTTCTACCTTTTTTTTTTCATTTTTTTTTCCATCCATCCTTTCTCGTGGTCGCGGTTCGTTAATTTTCTGATACGTCCGCGTTAATTGTGGGTAGCGAGCTGTCTAATAGAAATAATATGGTAATTCGCCGAGAGAAAAGGGTCGCCGAAAGATATATATACCTTTTTCCCACTCTCTCTTCTTCTTCTCTTTCTCTCATTCTATCTCTGTCTTATTCTTTAGCAGTCCTGTATTTTCTTTTCCATCCTTCTCTCTCTCCTTCATCTTCCCTATATATATTTATACCAGCCCGTCTATTTTTTTCCACTCTATCCTACTCGGGGTTGTTTGTTCTGTTTATTCCCTCGTACAAATATTGATGCAAAGAGGGGTTGTGTAAAAAAGATAAAAAAGAAAAGAAGGGGGAAGGATCGAAGGGATATATCGTTAATTACTTAGCTTTTAAATGTTACATAGGAAAATACGTTGATATTCGAAACGGTTTGTTCTGCAAACGGTATTGGTCATTTTCGTGTTACACCGACACATTTAAACGTGCAACATCCTATCGTGTTTGTTAATTTATTTGTTTTATTTAAATATTTTATATATATATTAACGTATATGTAAAATTTGAAATATCTGGAAAGTTAATTGGTAAACGTTCAAAATGAGAATAAAATAAAATGTAACGACTTGTATAGATATTTTCGTGACTTTTAAATTATACCTTTTAACAAGAAGCAACGAGTTAAAGGTTTAATCGAAAATAATGTCTCCGAGAATTCGATGGTAAAGAGAAATCGTTAAAACGTAACGAGTATTTTGTCCAATGAAATCGATCTCTTTGACACCTGTTTCAACGTAGATGGGAAATAACTCTTTGACTGTGGTTTTTTTCTTTCTTTTTTTTTTTTTATTTCAAAATAAGACGACGAAGGAAAAACGAGAGAAAGAAGAAGAAGAAGCGAAAGAATATGTAGATGCTGGTGCAGCAGCGTGTCGGTTAACGAAACGATTATGCAGATTAAGGGAGGGTCCAGTGAAGGGTCATACATTGCATACGTACACGTGGTGACACCGCAATTTGCATCCTTAAATCGTGTAATCTTCCAGTTTAAGCGTTTTTAACGAACGCCGCCCTTGGATCAACGCGAAGCTAAGGAAAAAGGCGAGAGTTTTGCAGGTGAAGAGAAAAAGTGTTTTTCTGTGTTGGTCTGTGTCTGTGTGTGTTTTTAGGGTAGAGAGATAAAAAAAAAAGGAAAGAGAACCCTTTTATTCTTCTTATTCTTCATTTTCTTCTTCTTCTTATTCTTCTTCACTTTTAGCTGAAGGGAAGGTGTGCAGTAAGCTCTGGTCTTTCGCGGCCAACGCCGCTTTCTGCTTTGCTACTGGGTGGCCTGCACACCACAAAATTCTTTCCTCTTTCCGCACTCGCGAATTATGCTAATGTTATGAGAAAGAAAGATAGAAAGAAAGAGAAAGAGAGAGTCTTGCGAAGTGTATAATTGATATTTATGAGTTAGCATGCTGGAGGCCGCGATATATATATATACATATACACATATACATATACTTTACCACGCTAAGATAACTCCATGAAAAGCGTGAAATGGGAAAACTCGGAGGAAGAAGTTGGACGTTCCTACAACTTAACATACTTTCCATATCGTGTAAAGATCTTCACCAAGAGATATTTTACTTTCTTCGACCCTCAAGGTATATCCATCTTGAACTATAATTTACTTAAATTTGCTAACGGATTCTTAAGTTTCTTTTAATGCTGATTTGGATAATAACGTATTAATACTTTATAATATTTAGAAATTCTTTCCTAAGGAAATAAGCAAATTTCATAACATCCTAACACTACTTCTATATTTTGTTTATTTTTTTGAACTAATTCAATGGAATATTTAATTATCTAATTTAACTGAATTATTTTAATCCAATAAATACATCGCGCGTTTATTTATTAAAGATTTAATAAAAGTTATCTGTTGTTTACCAAAACGAAAGAGCTAGTGTTTTTATCCGAGGAAATATGCGCGCTAAAAAAGAGTCAAGGAAAGAATAAAGAAAAAGAAAAAGAGATGATGTTTCAACGAGATTACATATACTAACGCATACACATTGAAATAATCGTGGAAAGATCATCATCACGACCCTGTCGCGGTCAACTGCACGAGCCACACGACGACGACGACAACGACGACGACGAAGAAGACGACAACGACGACGACTTAAAGCTTTGGCTCGGTTCCGAGTAAGAAGGGCCAAGCTCGAAAGAAGAAAGGGTTAGTAAGGTCATCGAGTGTGGGAATCGAGTGGTAAGGATGACGACGATGACGCCATCCACGTGACGTCAGCTTGGAGAAAGACACACCGGGTTGGTTGGTCATGCGAGGCCAACCAAAAGAATAAAATAAAGAAGGGAAAGAGGTAGAGGTGGTTAACGGGGTAGGGTGGAGTTGGTTCTGGGGAGGGGTGTGTGGAGAAGGTTGGAGGTTAGAAGAAGAAGAAGAAGAAGAAGAAGAAGAAGAAGAAGAAAAGGAGAAACGTAAGAAGAAGAGGAAGGGAGTAAAAGCTCGACACGTGAGTGAGTCACGAGATGTGTTCCGGTGTATGGCAATGAGTCGTTCCGTTTATCCACGGGGCGCCCACTCTAATTGGAGCAGGCTCAAAATAAACTCCAGTCGTTTGCTTTTAATTGCCCTCGTAGACGGTTCCCTTTCGTCGGCTGTTCGCCTTTCTACAACTCACTCATTTCTCTTTCTCTCTCTCTCTTTTTCTTTCTTTATTTCTTTATTTTGTCTTTTTTACTTTTTCCTTCTCACTCAGTCTCTTTACTTTTATCATCATCATTCTTAAACTTATCTCATTCAAGGTTACGCATGTATTTTCACCTTTAACAACTTCTCTCTGTATTAGTTTTATTTATTTATTTTTTTTAGTATCTTTTTTAATCCAAAGATCAAAGGTCATTTCGTAAACAGGTAACTTGTTATATTATGCATTTTCTTCTTAGAAAAAAAGATATTCGCGAATACAGATGAAACATGTTTGAATGATCACGCGAACGATCGTTTTAGGATTATTGGAATACATAAAATAATATTGAATTACAGTATGATTGAGCTCGTACATATAGTTTTGATTGTCAACCACACAGAGGTATTTTGATTCGATCCAAGGTTCTAACATAAACAAGAAAAGTATCATCGAGATGGAAATACTAACATAGGTTTAACAAGAGACCACCGAACGCGTGGAAGTAGGATAGAATGAGAGAATGAGAGATCTCGAAATGATGATAGAAAGACTTACAGGCGTGGTACGCGACGGGTATAGGATTGTTCGATGTGTTCGATATTAATTTAATATTCCTTTCTAGAGAACGACAGCCGTGACAACGTGCCTTTATGTCGAGTCACGAAGGCAGAAACAATTCCCGTTCGCGCTACGTTCGAACGAGACTCTGCCAAAGTCTCTTTTTCTCTCTCTCTTTTATCTCGCAAAGTCATTCCTTTTCTTTTCTTTTAAATCGTGTTGGAGAACGCGTAGATCGTGCGTGAACAAGACAGAGAAAGATAGATTAAGAGAGAGAGAAAATGATTGGAGATAAGAATGACGAAGAGAGAAGAAAGTGAAAAATATTAAGAGAAGACAGAAATCTATATAAGTATGTGTATGTGTATGATTTGTATGTTGTGTGTGTGTGTGTTTGTATTTGTGTGTCGCGAGCTCGTATTAGCTTTAACGAGTGACTACCCACGCGACGATTCGACGGGTCGGAGGTCAAGCAGACGTGAGAATTCTCGTGGATTCTCCCCACCACTATCTCGATGTGTTCCTTTCTGTGCCTCGGTCCTCTTTCTTTCTATATATAAACATATATATGTGTATATGTATGTATGTATGCAGTTATGTATATAGGTATGTAGGTATATATGTTTATGTGTGTAGAAGATGCTGAGCATTCGTCTGAATATACACGCGTGAATAAACGTGTAGGAGTCGGGAAACGTGAAAAGAAGAACATGATGAAGAAAAGAAGAAGTAGAAGAAGAAGAAGTTGTCGAGACGAGAAACTCTCCGACGGTCTTTGTGATTCCATATTTTTATCTCTCTCTCTCTCTCTCTCTCTCTCTCTCACACTTCCTCCTTATTCTATGACATTTTTATATTTTTTCTCTTTATTTTATCTTTCGTTTCGTAGTTGACTTTCATTAACGATGCAGAGGTTCTTAGTATTTGTTCTTCAACGAGGACCTCCTCTTTTGTACGTCTCTCTAAGTGAATATTGAAAAGAATGAAAGAGAGAATGAGAGAGTAAAAGAGAGAAGGGGGATAAAAATGAAAAATCGTTTTCTTTGGGAGAATTCCTTGATTATTCGCTTACTATTTCTTTTATTTTAAAAATTTTTGTTTTTTTTGTTTTTTCTTAAAGTAAAACAACTTTGAACGTTTATTCAAGGATTTTATCGAACAAACGTCGTAGTTTTATTCAAACCGGACGTTTAAAATCGTTGTTTGTTATTATAACGTAAATATAATAAGTATCGTACACAAGTTACGTTCGATCTTACGTTTCGATCGATAAAATCTTAAGATACTAGTGACGTTAATTGGGGAATTTAAAATCCAGTATTACATGTATACACAATGTTTATCTTTCATTATCTCCCAATAATAATAATCTTATTTTCCATTTTATTATTTTTTCTCTTCCTCTTTTCTTGAATCTTTTTTTAATCGAAATTGCGAGACAAATCCTTGGTTACTTTCTGTAAATGAAATAAATATCGGTTAAATTCGTTTATCTAAGATCCGATCAAGTGCTGGTACGAGGACGACGAGTGTTGGGGTTTAATTAAAAGCGAATCGAATGTTAATTTTTTGTTCTCGTTCCCATCCTGCCTCAATCGAGCACCCAATCGTGATAGAAGAAGTTTGTCGAGAAAGTTTAAATAAACTTTCCCAGAAATCTTTGGATCGTCGTAACAAATGGTGATTCCAGTTGGCTTCAACTAAAACCGATTTCTATATATTTCAGTTTCTTACTGTTTCTGTCGTTGGCACGTGTGCGATCATTACACGTATGTGTGTATATATATATGCGTTTGTGTGGGTACATATATATTTAAATGTGTAATTTCTTGGTACGAAATAAAACGACGCGTGTGGTCTCTAACAAGGCGTGTGTGTGTCCTTTCCAAATTTACGATTCAAAAATCGACGACGCGATGAACGACAACGACGGCCCTCGTAAACTTCACGGAAAAAGATTCTTTACTAAACGATCGATTTGTTATTACGAAACGTTTCTATGTTACTCTTTCTCTGTCTTTCTTTCGTGATTTACGTAGAGAAAAACTAAACTTTCATGTTAGAAGATAATCACGGGTCGTTAATTGTTGAAAACTCGAGAGAATTGGTTATATACGTTCCCTTGTATATTCTCTCGACACTTATTAGATAAATTATATCTTTTCTAGGAAAATAAGATGAAGTGTTGTCTTTGTCAAAGAGAAAAAGAGAGAGAGAGAGAGACATATAAATATTAGGTCGAGTCATAAATAACTTCGAATTTTGTTTGTCTTATCACACACATTTTACTTCAATTAAATTATAAAATTATATTTGTACCACTACTATGCTTGTTACTGGAACACTGATTATAAGTACTCGTGAAAATTACGATGATTGTCTATCATTAAAACCAAAACTAATAATTCATCCTCTCTCTTTGATTCCTGTAAAAGTAACATTAATAATATTCAATTCGTTAAGGATGCTTTTTCTATTAAGTAAAAATTATATTAATTTATGTATTAGCCAATTGGTTGCATTGGAGATTACTTATGACTCAACCTAATATTTGTACATATTTTTCCAATGAATTTGTTTATCGTTTCTATATACCAGATGTATAATATATAAAATGTTAACAACTTTTTCAAGGATTTTTTATATTTTATAAGAAAGAATTTTAATTCTTTTCTTTATAGAGATAGAAAAAAAAAAGAAGAGAAGAGAAGTGCTTTCTACGAGCAGGACGAATCGTAGTTACTTGAAAGTTTTAAGCTTAAAATAAGGTATAAATTGTTTTTTTCTTCCTTTAACCCTTTCTTTCTTTTTCTGTTTCTTTATCCTGAGAAAGACGAATGTTACCGTTCGAATCGTAGTAATCCAGGAGACCGGAAAATAAAGATTTATATGTTTACCGGGTGTGGACAGTTGGGCTCTCGTTGGATCCTGCCAGCGTATTACGGTATTTGCATTTTTTTATCTTCTTCCTTTTCTTCTTTTTCTTATTCTTCGTTTTTTTTTTCTTCTTCTTCTTTTTTACTCGGTAAAGAAAGGGTTGAGTAAGATAAAAATACAACTGGTACGGGGTCTTTACTGTGTAGTCGACATTAAACCCTTTCGAAGGAAGAATAAAAAAGTATAAAAACGAAAGGAGTAAGGAAAGATAGAAGAAAGGGTTATATAGGACCTACATAAAAAAATCCAAATATTACTTTATTGAAGCTTTTTTTACTTCTAATTTTTACGTTTCACGGCCGAGCACGAAAGGCTTTTCCTTTTTACGGGAGAAAGAGTTGAATGGCTTGAAATGTTTTTTAGTCGTCTCCTAGAGAAGAAAACTTTCATAGAAGAAGAAAGGGTTAAAAAAAATAGTAACATAAAAAATATATTAAATTAGTAGTAACCCTTTCTCTGGACAATAGCACAACACGTTTCGAGTTGGACTTAACTCTTTTCTCCCTAGAGATTTTCCGAAAGGATTAAATGTAAGAGTGCTTTGTGAAAATGTCAGTTTGAGAATATGGACGAAAGAAAAACATAATCCCTGTCTAACATTAATTATACTTTCTTGATTATTGGAAACTATTGAAATTTTCGTTCTATTCTTTCTTTCTTTCTTTCTTACTTTCTACTTTTACCAATCATATTTGACTTGAATCGTTTTTCGAGTTGAATCAACCAGCTCGCTCAAATTTTTCTTTTTCACATCCACGGCGAAGAATTTGACGTTCCGTTGAATCTCGTTTACAAAAGAGAAATGTAATAAATGAAAAAATTAAGAGAATAGAAAAAGGAAAGTATAGAAAGGGTTAAGAATAACAACTTTTTGGGTTTAAACGAAAGGCTTGAACTTTCTCATTCGCATAATGTGATGAATTTTTTTTTCCCTTTACCCTTTGGTTCTTGTTTTTTTTTTTTTTCATTTGACGGTAAGAAAAATAGAAAACAAACCGTTCAATTTCAAATTCAGCAGATTTTTAATACCTACGTTTATTACTTTCTTTTTTTTTTTGGTTGAATTGACAAATTGTTTAGAATATCTCGAAGAATTTCATAATAATAAATAATTTCACGTGACTACGAGTGCTGAGCAATTTTTTCTCGATATGTTTTATAGTGGCAATAAATATTATGAGAAAGAGAGAGAGAAAAAGAAAGAAGGGAGAAGGCATAGGGGACAGGGGGGATGAGGATGGAGGATACACCAAAAATCGCAGTATTTCGCGGCACGCGGCGGCACTTTATTCGCGTATTTTATACGCCGGAAACGCCCATCGTACAAATTACATACGGCTATTTACGAAGTAAAATGAAAAATTATGGTAGAGAGAGAGAGAGAGAGAGAAAAAGAGAAACACAGAAATGCCAACGTATAAAAAAGAATAATTAAACTTATTATAATTTATTTATGATGCAACGCGAACAAACATAATAGCATTATTCAAAGCTTCGAAAAATAAACTCAAATATAATAATTTTCATCTTTTATTTAAATATATAATTATTTTTCAAATATTTATACGTGGTATCCAAATATTAGGTTATCAAATATGAAATGGAGCAAATTTTAATTCAATTATGTGCATTTTTTGCTCCATTTTACACTTGACAACCTAATGTAATAAATAAAATTAATAAAAATATAATAAATAAAAACAAGAAAAGCAAATTTTTGTTTAAACTTTTAAAATAGGTGCAATAAATGAAATTTTATAAAAATTAAGTAAAGAAATATTCGATCAAAATGGAAAGAGGAAAAGAAAGTAAATAAGGGATGGTTTGATGTTATAAAGATAAAATAAAAAGAATCATATAAGAAGGGATGGTGGTGGTAGTGGGGAGGAAGATTTTGATGCTTGAAGGCAGGCGGAACGAAGGAAGAACGAAGATGAGATGATTTGACGGCACATTAACTTTCAGTTAGTTGCGAACATAAAAGTATCGTAATTTTCATCGTAAAAGCTCCGTTTCGGTGGACGCATCTCTGCCACTCAGGTCCTCATCCACTTTCTTCTCGTTCTCCTAACTACCGCATTTCACCCTTCCCCCCTTCCCACCCTTCCCACTTCTTTCCAACATCCCAACCTCCCCTTTATCCTTGCTCTTTTAACATGACGCGGATGAATTTTGGGTGAGCAGTGTGGACCACCAAAGAAGTAAAC
Source organism: Mischocyttarus mexicanus (assembly GCA_023678845.1). Lineage (NCBI taxonomy): Eukaryota > Metazoa > Arthropoda > Insecta > Hymenoptera > Vespidae > Mischocyttarus > Mischocyttarus mexicanus. Next base: position 949,102 of record JACGTP010000018.1, on the reverse strand, counting down.
GTCCTAAGAGGAAGAGAAAGAGTTTCTTTTTTCTTATTACTATTATTATAATAATTATTATTATTATTATTGTTGTTGTAGTTGTTGTTGTTGTTACGCAACTGGATAATTTGGGACGGTAAAGTTTTTGTTTAAAGAAACACGTTTGAATGCACTAATCCAAATTATTTCGAATATTTTCTACTCCTGCGAAAACGCATCTCATGCTACTCTGGTGTGAAACAAAGAAACGCGTCTTTGTAATTTTTTTTTATTTGCTATTTCATATAAAATTAATTCAATCATTCTAATTCATTCTTCTAAATCTTACTAAAATATTATTTATTTTTTGGTTTTTCATAAACTACTAACAAATTGGATATTTTTGCATATTTGTTATTTCATATGAAATTAATTTAATTATTTTAATTTTTTCTTCTAAATTTTATTAAAAAATTCGATATTTTTTTACATTCTATATAAAATAATGTTATTAATAATTGATTGCAATAATTGTTATTAATAATCGAACATTTTTTATATCGTTTTTAGTGTTACAAAGTTTTCAAATAATATTTCATATTTTTCGTAAAATCATTTTGACCTATTTTTCGCTGTTTCCGTTTTCGCCAGACAAATGTACCCCATCGGAACGCAGGAAAGGTTCAAAAGAAAAAGATGAAGGAAAAGTTAAGAAAATGTAGAGACCCTTTGAAAGGTGTATCCTTCTTGGAAATGTGGACCGGTCCCGAATTGCAAACTGGTCAATCTGCTTTACGTTGCACTCGAATATTTGAACAAATCTCGGCTACCTTCGGTTTTCGTCTCTTCCTAGTTTTTTTTTATTCGTTTTGCTCTATTTTTCTTTTTTTCTTTCGATTTTTAGAGTCCGCCTCCCATAAAAAAAAAATAATTATACCAAAATGGACAAAGAAATAATAAAAAGAAATTCGTTTAAACTGTAACATTCTGTTGGTGAACCGTATTTTTCATTGGTGAAAGGTCTTCTTCTTCTCTCGTAGGTTCTTTTTCTTTGTACTATTTTTTACTTTCTTTTTTTGAATGACAATAAGATCATAAATTATGTAACGCGAGTGATAATTTATTTAACGCTAAGGTTCACTCAATTTCAACTGTTAAAGCTTTAAAAGCAACTTTAAAATTTTTTCATATTTTCCAAGAAATATGTCTAATCTGTTTTTTTTGTGATGCCAAAATGATTTTGGAAGATGCAAGTCATGTTTTTTTTTACGAATGTATAAAGGGAAGAGATTGAAAAGATAGATAAACGAATATTTACTGAAATATTTAACACGAACTGAACAATTGCATATTCGTTTAAAGTCATTTTTATCTTTTAACATAAAATATAAATCATCTTTTGTGCAAGACTACCACGTAGATCAGGTTAGTCCTTTCCATTCAATCGCGGGTTCTTTTTTCTTTGTTAGACGAATATTCATATTCGTTTTCTATACAAGTTATGAATTCCAGGAAGATGAATATTAAAAAGAAAAAAATAGAGAATGAATTTCTTACTTAGAAAATATTTCGTTCTCATTCACAGAAGCAAGAATTTTTACTCTGCCCTAGGATCACAGAACACGTATTACTTGATATCGAGAAAGAATATAATTCTATGAACCTAATAAAGAAATCCAAAAACGTTCAATCTCTTTTCGCACTTTCTTGAAAATTGTTGTCTCAAAGGATCTCAGAATACAGCAACCAAGGAAAAGGATGAGCACTTTAAATTCCGAGACACAGGCTTTATTTCATCGTTAGGAAAGAAGGCTTGGATTTTTATTGTCAAGCTGGGTTCGTGCCAGGCAATGACGTAAAACTGGAGCAGAAAGATGAAAAGCCCTTTTCCGTAAGTTTAAATTCGTCTTTTTCTTTTAGAAAACAAAAAAATCGAATGGGTTCAACTGCTCGTAATATTATTCAAATGCACTCGAGTAATGGTAAGATTCCTGGCTGTGAATGAAATTTATCTTACTCTCGGAACAATGGTTTCATCCTTGAACTTCATCCCTTTTTTCGGTTATTTTCTTTTAGAGAAAATTATCGTGTTTACTGTTGCATACAATTTCAACACGTTTTGCTCTACTATCATTTTTCTTTGTTATTGTTGTTTTCAAAAAACGAGTTTCTCTTTTTCCTTACAAAGTATTTTTAACGTTAGGGTTAAAGATCTGTTTTATTTTTATTCTCTATGCTCTATTTTCTGTTATTCATTCTTTACTCGTTGAAAAATCGACGGTTCGAAGACGTTGTTCAAGATTTACGAGACAGAATGACAATATCTGGAGCAAAGGATTCATCCTTTTTCATTATTCCCTTTGATTTCTTTTGTTCTCATTTTACGTAACTCTGCTCCAATTGTAACGTAACACTTTCCAAAGGATAACACGTTGCCATGATCCTTTCCAAAGGAACGATGTGATTTTTCATTTAGGTTTTTCTTTCAACCAACACAATTCGATTTAATAATTTTTCTAACACTTTTCCTTGGAAACGACAGAGCCAGTTTAATCATTGCCAAATAGATTGGATACGGTTTTTAATCTGTAAGACTATTCTTTACTAAAACCTTAACAATACTCATTGACATTAAAATATGCCACGTGTCTATTTAACAAATGAGTTTTAGATATTTGTAAAACATTTATTTCTTTTGTTCCTCGGAACGTTCACAATGCTAATTGGAAATAATTTCAATAAGTATATCGTATTTTTTTGTTTTACAATATTACATCGTTCGATGTAATTATATTAACGTAAATAAATAAATTATTCTTTAGATATAAAAATATTTTAAACACGCGTGTAAGCGCGCGCAAGTCCAATTGTTTAAATTTGATTTATAAAATTCCTATCTTCTTTTTTATCTCCGATAAAATAAAATATTTATATTTTCGAATGAAAACAATTTCAACAACGTACACGAGCGATTTTATTTATTTATTTATTCATTCATTCATTCAATAGAGACTTTTTTTAATAATAAAAAATACTTTTACGGCGAAAACGAATACGGCAAATTTATTTAAAAGATACGTAAAATACGTAAAATTGGAAAGTAAAAAAAGACAAATTTAACGTTTGTGTAACAGTCTGTGAATCAACCTTCCGGGATCATGAACTTAAGTTAACAATAAACCAATAACTAATGGAATGTCGTTATTAGCATACACGGAAAAGTTTCATTTAATTTCAAGGTCTCAACGATTATTCTACCAGACTATAAAAAAAATAAAAGAAGAATAAAAAACGTGTAGTCGTGTAATTCGTTTCATGATAGTTTTGAAGTAAAATTTCTCTGCTTTATCATTTTTTCTATTTTCGATCTTTTTTTACAATGTTCTTTTTTTTTTTTATAGTCGATACATTTATTTACGACTAATAACAATAGTTTTGTTCATAACATTTTTTAAATGTTCACCTTGTTCCTTTATTCTTGTTCCTTATTTTTTTCTTTTTCTTCTTCTAGTTCTTTTATCTACGACGATTTTCTTGTCCCAGCAGGATGGCCACCTTTTTAGAAAGATCTTTTTTTTTCTCCCACGTTATTACGGTCACCTAAATAAAAAATACATTACGTGAGTTTTCTATATCGAAAGTTCGAGAGAACAAGCAAAAATCTGTGTGTGCGTGTACACGTGCGTGTGGGTTTTCTTTTTTTCTTTCTATTTTTTACAAAATCGACCGAAACGCAGTATGCCCTTGTGCATGTTTTTAACGATTTGGGCATAGTTTTCGTGGTGAAATGGGACGAAAGCATAAAAAGAATATAAAGAAGAAGAAGAAAGGAAGAAAGAAAGAAAGAAAGTAGGGGGAGGAAAATGGTCAATAGAATTTGTTTAGTTCTTCGATAGAATGGAAATTTTTGTCGTGTGTCCGTGATCTTTATTATCACGAACAATTTAAACAGTATCATTCTTTTCTTTTTCTTTATATTTTTTACGACCTTTCAAACCATCGTTCCTTATGTTTCTTTTCATTTTTTTACCAAATTTTTTACCAAACGTTAAGAATCGTTGCGTGAACGCTAAAAAACAAACCAAATCGGATGCTCTGGTTTTTTTTCTTTTTACCATCATTGGAACGATCTTGTCGTCATTGAGAAAAAAAACCGCGACACGCTTTTCTGTTCTACATTTTTTTTTCTTCATCTATTTTTTAGAACCACCATAGCAAGTTAGCAAGTTAGCAAGCTGACTAGGTAGCCCAGCAGACATCCTGTTCTGGTTTCGATTTATCGAGGGCACGTGTGTGGTGTCAGACGACGGACGACTACCACCTTACCGTTCTTTCTTTTCTTATTTTTTACGATCTCGGTTTTTTTAGAAGAAGAAGAAGAAGAAAAACATCGTTCGAAGAATAAAACTAAGTTTGATTGTAAGAGGAAAAATACGATAGGTGGGGATGGTAAGCGTGTTTCGGATAGTATTAGGTTGTCAATAATGAAATGGAGCAAAAAATGCACATAATTCAATTGAAATTGTTACCATTTCATACTTGACAATTTAATAATAACGAGCTGTCGTAATCTCTGGTTTTTTATTCTTGTTTGTTAAACTTCCATGTGGGCTTCCGAGTAAAAAAAAAGAAGAAGAAGAAATAATGCGAGGAAAGAATCAGCTGGTAAAGGATACAGTAAAGAGGGGTGTGTAGGGGGGATACAAGGGAAGTAAGGTCAAAGTCAAGAGTTTCATTCATAGTTTTTCTAATCGAGCTAGGAGTATATAATTATTAGACAAAACGATTATTATCGTTAACAAGCTTTAACGGGATCGACGTGGTACAACGATTTTGGTTTAACGAGAATTCGATTATATCCTCCATTTGAATATCCAATTTGCAATGACAGAGAGAAAGAGAGAGAGAGTTAACTATAATTAACGTTTATGGTCGATCGGAGACGTTTGATTTTCGCCACGGCAGGTGATTTTAATACCCCCCACCCTCTTCCCTTTCCCTTAACTCACGTTCCTCCTCCTTTATGCGAATCAATGGCCTATCTCTTTTCGCCGCCTATCATTCGTGTTCACTCGGCTGCTCGTATATACGTAATCATGATCGAATAAAAAGAATGAGAGAGAGAGAGAGAGAGAAAGTGTATGTGTGTTGTGTGTGTGTGTGTGTGAGAGAGAGAAAAGGTATACAGAGACGGTGAAGATTTTCGAAGTCGAAAATGCATTTCCTTGGCTCACGTACGATTCTCGGCATCCAGTAATAATCGGCATGCGCTCTGTACTTTTTCATAACGCACGCATATCAATCCCACGGCTGTAGTAACCCTTCATTTCTTCTCAACCAAGGTCGACCTCACAAAATTTACGAGGCTCGAGGCCTTGTCTCTGCTAGAGAGAGAGAGAGAGGCAAACACTTATTTGCTGCCTTTTGAATTACATATCGCTAAGATCGAAAAAGAAATTTCGTGGAAGTATTTTTTCATCTTTTATCTTTCGATCATCTTTCGAAATACATTAATATATCTACCGATATGTTCTTCCTTTAAATTATTTTTATATGTGTGTTGTATATGTGTGTACGAGTGTGTCTTTTATTTAAAAAAATATTTTTTCTTCCGTCCTCTTACATATATATATTTTATCATCATCGATATGTAAATTATTTCCATTCAGTACGAGATAATATCGTCGAATTTGGTACGATTATTCAAATTTTTTGATAGAATTTTATACATACTTTCGTGGAAAATATGTTATTTTATAAATGAAAATTAATTTAAATAGTAATTGAAAATATATTATTTGTAGGTAATCGAATTTATAAATTTGTTACAAATGTTTAAAGGGGAATAACGTACCAATGTGAATACAAATTAAAATCGATGACTTATATTTTCGTTTGAAATATATTTTAAGGTTTTAAAAATCAAATTAAATTAATAGAATACTCAAAAATTGATAGGCTCTCGCGTCAACTTCCAAAGCGTTTATTTCAAAACTATTTAATTTTAGATTGATTAATATCAAATTTAATTAATATTTTATAAAATAGAAATATGTAGGCTTTTTTATATGATTAAAATTTATTTTTAATTACAGCTGATATTTTATTCGAGTATTTAACGAAAAAGCGATTTACATAGGTGCTATCCCTTTATCGTCGGAAAGAAGATAGTTTATTTAATTTTAAAAAAAAAGAAAAATCAGAGAAAAAGATAGAATAAACAGACAAGGGAGTCGGTGTTTGTAAAAAGAAATTTCCTAGACAGAGTGTCATTAGCATACGCATCCTTTCGATGATAGAAGCCTTCCGACGACAATTTCTCCTTTAGGGGTGTAACATTATCGTTCCTTTTATGCGAACCAGATGCTATCGGTAACAGAAACTAACATAAGAGAAAAGAGAAAAAGGGAAAAAGGATACGATTTAATAGTTTCTGTTCTCGCGTCGTTAAGGACATTTTTTGAAACACGTTGAAAAAAAATTCGTTATTCACTAATGCCTGGTGTAACGATTTTTTCCTTTTTTTTTTTTGGCTACGATACTCGAATGATAATAATTAGAAGGTTTAGAGATCGTAAGTTTCTCTTATTACTCCCCAAACGAATGTTTAAATTTTATTTATCGATAACAGAAGTACTTGAAAACACGAAACGTCGACTTGTTTCCTGTCCCAATAGTCTTGAAATATTTCTAACACGTGTTGAAAGATTAAAATTATATCGTACAAAATATCCGTGTATATAAATATCTTTTGAGAGAGAGAGAGAGAGAGATTTAACCAAAATGAGAAACAAAAAAAGAAAGAAGAAAATTCAATTACCGATTCAATTAGTAAACTTAATTTAATCTAACATATATTTTATCGCGTTAATTTTCTCTTTGAAAGTTTAATAGAAAATCTATGTAAAATTTTCTTAAAACTGGAAAATAGAAAAAAGATAGGAAATATCCTAGTTAGAAAGAAGAGAAAATAAAATAATAGGATTACAGAAAAGTTCTGTCCGATTTTGGAATAAAACAAAACACAAAAAATTGTATTAAATTATATTGTATAATTTGTTGTCATAGGAACGGACAGAACTTTCCGGTAGACCTAATATATGGTGGTTTAAGAGTAAAAATGATACTTTATTGAATTCTCGTAATAATATTGGTCACTTTGGGTTATTTCGATAAGGGGAAAAAATGATAAATAATATTTTTGCAATGAAACTATTGGCGCCAGTATTTTTTATTGTAGGACACATTTCAACCTTTTCTTTTCCAACTGACAATGAGTTAATATTTGCGGTAGAAATTTTCGAGGAACAATTTTGACATGGGCTAGAAGAAGGAGAAGAATTTCTTCTATTTTCTTTAATAGAAGTTGGCGATAAGTTCAGCTGGCGGACGACCGACCAGACTGACGTTTTAAAGGAAACGGTGGTTCGGTACGTAAACGTATCAGAGTGTTACAAGCATCCGACAATCGGTGTGGAGGTAAAAAGGCGGTAAAGTTGAAAGACTTCTTCCGTGAAAGGAGTCGCCTCGTGAAAGGAGCTACCTTTCGACGAATCTTTGTCGGAACTCAGCAACGGATCCGTCGAGCACACCGATCTCTTCCGTCTTTTTATCGATCTTAGATTTTTCCTAGGAAAGAAAAAAAAAAAATAAGAAACCACGAAAGAGTTCAATATTATTTTTCTCTATTTTCTATTGTATCATTGTGAACATATTTTTTTATTTGAAAAATTTTGACGATTTAAAAAAAAACCCATTTAGGACCGATACGATTCCATATTTTCCAGAGAAAATATGGAATGACGAATAGTGCAATAACGTATAGTAGGAACTACGTCATCAGCTGTAATTGTGTGTTTTTTTATATAAAAAAAAAAGTAAAATTCAATGAAAATAATAAATAATGAAATTTCAGTGCAAAACATCTTGATTTCCAAACACAGTGTATTTCGCTATTATTAGAATCTCTGAATAGCTTCACACCCCTACGCGATTTCAAAGATATATCCACGCGAACAATATTGAAAGTTTCCTTGGGCGTGTTTTCTTCTTCAAAGGGCCGGCAAGGTTGCGGCAAGTTCTTTTTTTTTTTTTGACGGTGTTTCTTAGATGCTTCGCAATCTTAATTGAAGCCCGTTGCTTCTAGCCGAGTAAAACTCGGGACAATGAAACCGATTGTCGGTCGGAGGCGGTAAGAGGAATTGTCCGAGGGGTGGATTTGTAGGGACTTGTGGATTGTAGGGGCTTGATAGAAGACTTACTGTAAAGAAAAACCGACACCAGTAGAGTCACTTAACACCATGACGAAGCTCACTCGAGTCTTTATTCTTTCTTTTTAATCGTTATATGGCATAAAATTTAAGTGGATCATTCGATTTCACGGATACGTTTTATCCCAACAAAAACACTTAACTCGTTCGCGTTTTTTTCGTATCATATTTTTTTATTATAAATCTAATTATTCGTTTTATCAATGGTTGTTCATTTCGTATCAAAGAATGTATGAAATGTTTTGTTAAAATCTTTTAGAAATTTATTCATTCAGAATGTTAAATAGATTTTCTCATATACGTTAATTCGGTTAAGTGTACCTCAGAGAATATGAATAAATTTTTAATTATACATTTTCCCTTCTTACTTTTAATATAATTTTCATCTAGCAAAGGTTGATGAGGTCAGTTTCTGCAGGAATTCTAATTCTAATTATTTTAAATTATTTCGCGAATGCCAGTTTAGTTTCTTAATTAACAAATTAATATATCTACCAGTCCCGTGCAGTCATAGCTTTTACTTAGGTTAAAACAAACACAGGGCGGGTTAAATTGAATGTCAAGGGACATTTCGTTCCTTATTCTCCTTTCACAAAGTTAAAAGGAAGATTTTGAATGAAAATAGCAGAGATAGCGTTAGTAAGAATTGTATGGGTTTGATCTGTCAAATCAAGTTTGAATTATGGTATTGTGGTGAATAAAAAAATAAAACTACCATTCATCTTTTGTTCAGTTAAACCCTTTCTATGGTTTGCCATACATTCATAAAATTCTATTTTCTGGTTACTTAGTTAAAGTTATTCAGTATATAAGATATTATACTATATTATACTAAATATATATTCGGATAAAATTAAAGAAAATAAATTTGAGAAAATCTTTCACCTTTTCTTTCTTTATAGAAACATCTTTGGTATACCGAACTATGACCGATCCTCCTATTTTTGCTTTACTTCTCCGCCCATAAGGTTGAAGTTGACCTGTGTTCTACTATCTCCTTTCTTACAATGTTCCATCGTTAAGAACGGTCCAGCCAGCTGCTTTCTGCCAGTCAATCGGGTTCTTTCTTATGGAATAAGAAAAAAAAAAAAAAGAAAGAAAAAGTCGAATTTCGTTAAGATGAAAAGATTATTATTCTCAATCGAAGAGATTCGTACATGCAGATACCTCTTAGATCGTTCGATAGTTTCACGTCATATCTTTTAACATGTTGACTGACGTAAGAATATTTCCGTGTAATTATTTTTTGTTCATGCTATTTAGTTACGGTCCAATGAGGAAACCATGACAGTGACGTGTTAATATTAACTATTATTTCAACTATAAAAAATATACCTTTAGATGAATCAACCGGCTATCTGATTAATCTAAAAAAAAAAATAGAAATAGGTTTTTTACAAGATCATTATCTTTGAATACGGTAGATTAAAATACAAAGAATTCAAAAATATGATTTTTTCATATATAAATATGTAAAAAAAAATAAGAAAACCATATCAACTTAGCGAGTTTACGGTTCAACCAAGCAAACCAAGAATATTCGCGGTTTCTTCCAAGTTTCTTTTCTACGAAACAAAAATTCTGTGGATTCTTCTTCAAGCGACGAAGGACACGCATCTTCCTATTCTCAACTTTTTTATTTCCTTTTCTATATATATGAGATTTTTCTTTTTTGTATCAGAACATCGAGAAGAGCAGATGACGAGCGACGTGATTAGATTCGGTGGTCTTTGAATGAACGATCGACTATGCCCGGGACCGTCACGGATTTTGAATCAACATTCAAGCGATTTCCGCGCACCTTGGAAACGGTGATTTTACTATAGTAAACACCAAGAAAGATTTGGAAGGAGGAGAAGTACGATATATACATGTGTGTGTATCCAGAATATAAAGAGTGGGTGAGTGCAAGGAGTGTGTGTATAGGGGGGGAGATAAAAGTTGGTTAACTTCTTCTTTTATAAAACGTCTTCACGAATTCACCGACGGTCGTTAGCAGATGCGATTCGCTCGTGATCCGGGTTGGTTTGAAAATTGGTCACGGTTACACATCATGGCCGTTGGCCGTCTATCGCTTTTGTGCGTGTACAGAGACTATGAATACGTGCGAGTCTTCTAAGACACGAATTTAACCTCCGTCGAGGATTCCTCAGAGGATTCTACGACAACTAAACACACGGAGAATTTCTCTGGAAGATTCTTACACGAAGATATCCTCTTCCTCATCCTCTTCTTCCTATCTTCTTTTTCTTCTCATTTTCTTCCTTATTTTCTTTCCTTAACGTCCTTTTCTTATTTCCTCTTGTTTTTTTCCTCTCTGTTTTTGTGTTCATTCTCTTTTATATCCTCTTAACACAGTTTATACGATATATAAACGTACGAGCTTAAACCCCGTGATTCTTTAGTAAATTCCACAAATACCGATCTTCCTAATTAATTTCGATCCTTGGTTTCTTTCTATTTTTTAATCCCGTCGCGTAGTCGAGCACGTCGATCGATCTATCGATCAAAATTCTTATCCGGGGTATAAATGTGGAACGCAAGGAATCCGATTCCCTACTGTGTGGTATCCAAAGAAAATTGTTCGGATTTTATTAGATCTTTGAGAATAACACCATTAGAAGAAGAAAAAAATGAGAAAAAAAAATTGGAATAAGCAAACAGTATAAAGAGATTTGCGGTAATCTTAAATCGGTCGTAATTAATCTCAACAATGTTATTATTATTATTATTATTTATTATTAACTTTGTCCCAAGGTACGTATACGCGTAAGTCGCCACAAGAATCGTGTTTCCAAGCCCGAGAAATAATATTTTTTTACCAAACTTACCTTCAACTTTTTACGTTAAGTTACGTTACGTGTGAGATCGAACAAAACATGTGCCGTAAATTTCGTGGCGTCGCTTCGTTTCTCGAAGGTAAAAAAAAAAAGAACGGAAAGCGACCTAGTCGGAGGTTTTGTGGCGAAGATGAGAGAAAGGAAGAGAAGGGAGGGTAGTAGGAGTGATCCCAGTCCAAGAGAAAACGGAACGAATATATATTTTAAAGAATCTAGAAAGTTAGTAAAAATAGGTCCTTCCACACAGTTCATGATATTTTCATTGTCTCGTAGGGTAGACAAAAGTACGACTGAACGTTTGCGGAGTTCCCCGAAGTTTCTTGCCCATATTTTTTACTATAAACAGGAGATAATCGTGGTCAAGAATATGGCAAATGCTGTCTTCACGTTCTTCTAAAAAAGTAGAAGAAGATAGAGAAGAATGAAGGAAAAAAGAAATCAACGTGAGGTCTAGACCGATCGTTTGATGGATGGTTGGGATGAGGTGGAAAACTATTGAAAAATCGAGATCTGGTCCTTGAAGGAATCATCGGTCTTCCTTTTTTTATGCCACCTAGAATAGGATGGAAAATAGGTTTTTTTTTATGGTCATTGTCAGAAACCACCAACTACGATGAATTTAGGAAAGAAAAATGCTTTCTTTCTTTTCTTTTCTTTTCTTTTTTTTTTTCCTTTCAAGTCGAACGTTTCATAAATTATGCACGAGGGATGATAAAGTATTTTGCATAGTTTCTATATTTCTTCTTTTTTTTTTTGGAGTGGGGAGATGACTGGATGCAACGAGGAATAGAATTAAAAAGCATAATGTTGAATATTAAATATACAATTTTTTTCTTTTAGGTAAATTTGTCTCGTAGAAAATAATTGATATTGCAAGGAAACGTACGGTGTTCGTTCTTTTTGATGCAAAGTTTTAACGTAAACGGTCTAACGTTGGTCGATTTGTCAAGTTGAGAGAAAAAATGATATAAAAACGAGGTGGGGGGCAAGTTAAAGAAGAATATTTAACTTTGAAAGGGACGCCCGTATATCCAAGTTATTATTAAGAATTTAAATGAGAAACTCTCGGGAAATTCGAGTCGTCTATGGTTACTCGCAAAAGTATAAGACGGGAGGAAGAACTGTTAGTGTACAACAATTCCTCGTCTACTCGATACAAATTGAGTTCGATATAATGGCTAATAACATTCTTTGCAACCTCATTATTGAGGAGGAGTAAAACGAGTTTCGAACGTGTTATCCATCTCTCTTTTTCTCTCTTTCTCTCTCTTTCTGTTCGATAAGGTAAGATGATCGAGGGAGGACGATCGCCTCATGGCGCCTGCATAAATTACTATGTATAGCATCTCTTAGGTTTGCATCAACATTGAAAGAGAGAGAGAGAGAGAGAAGAAAACTTCGTATTCTCGAGACCACGAAGATAATTCAATTGGCTGTAAGAACCAATATAGTGTTACTTTCGATTGGTATTTTCGTATTGAGACGAGCTTTCGCAAGGAAGATTAATTTGAATCAAACTTCGAAGAGATCATTTCTTTTCGTATAACGTAATTCGAATATATGCGGTTTATGCCGTATCAATCAATTTTTTCGTACGAGTATCATCAATATTCTCTTCAAAGAAAAATGTAACTCGACGAATATTATTTACAATTAATCAATTCGTTTTAATCTAATTGAATTATTAATTCGAAAAGAGAAAAAATAAAACATTTTTCTGTCGCGTATTATAGAAAATATAATATATATATTTTTTTTTATATGACATAATGAATTTAAGTATTGCGAAGAAGAAGAAGAAGAAGACGATGAAGAAGGAGAAGAAAATTGCTTTTTTTTATATTTTTTTTTAACGCGGAAGGGCTCGAGGGTAAAATACTTGCATCGTACCGTGGTTGATGGAAGGGCAATGGGTGAGATGAGTGCTTTTTATCGTCCACAAATCAGCGAGCCGTATAATCGATATTTTACGGCGACATTTCACGCGTTACGATTCACGAGCCAGGACGTTGTCCACTTGATTATTATTTATCGTATTTTGGATAGAACGAACGAAGGGAAAAGGGCCAAGTTAATGTAGGTATATTATTGTAACCTGTCGCATTACGCCATCTCTCTTTTTCTAGACGAAGTATCGTTCATTTCTAATATACGATTCACTATGTAGCTATAAATTATTTTACTAAAGATTAAAACAACCAAATTGTTACTTCTCGTCTTTCTTTAGTTTTAAAGAAAGAAAAAATCATACAAAATTATTAAAAACAAAAATTAATTTAAAAATATTTACGATGTATATTTTTTTCATTCGTATACTTCTTACCATTTATTTTAATTAAATAAAATATTTTTTATAACAAATTCATGCTCTTTTGCTGTTTGAAAAAAAGAAAAAGAATTTCTTACGATTAATCTGACAGATCTTTGGAAGATCGTAGAATTCTAAAATTACTCTTCAAAATACACTCCCCCATTATTCTGAAATATTCCTTAACATTAGTCACGTAGAAAAATTTTCTATGGAAGAAAGTCAGTTAAAGTTACTTCTTTTTTCTTATTGGAATGCAAGTGAGTAATAAATCTTTCAAAGAAACTTGAAAAAAAATGTATATCTGCATGTCTCTAGGGATTAACCCTTTCTATCTCTAAGCAACTTCAACTTTCTGGAAACATTTAAAAGATTTTTCTTCGTTAGAAGTTAATCCAACCCTTTCATATTGAATATTTGTCAAACGGACAAAAGCTATAACAAATAAATTAATGCCATTTCGTGTTTATTTTTTTATTACTCTTTTACGATCTCTTTTTATTTTCAAAGAAAGGAATGAAGGTTAATAGAGAAAGGATTAACGAAGAAAAGGGTTAACGGAGAAAGGAAAGAAAGCAAAGGAAAGGGTTAAAAAAAATTTTTTTTTTAAAGAAATGGTAGAAAATCTTGAGAAATATTTTCGAGCACGTAGGTATTTTTTTTTTTAGACTTCAGCGTTGTTCGAATAGGTTCTAAGATTGAAAAAAAGTTGGTGTCGCGTGTCTGTATAAATCATTCTTTTATTCATTGACGTGCACGACAATTGACCGGTATACCTGCGCATGAATAGAACAAAGTTCAAAACCATTATGATTGTTATGCACAAGCAGCTTCTTAAACCTTTTCACGTAGCAGCAAACTGAGGTTTGTCACTTAAAAAAAAAAATATACTAAAATCATTAATCAATATTCGAAGTTTAGGTAGTTATTATTACCACTTGTGCTTTTCACTCGGTAAAGGTTCAAAAGATATCGTAAAAAAAAAAAGAAAAAATCTACGTGAAGTCCTTTATATTCTCTATTATGACTAACACTTTCATCCTACCTCAGGTCAACTTTCTTTCTCGTTAACGAAAGATGTTCTAGTAAAATATTTAAAAGAGTTAGTTTACATTTGACCTATTTCAAACGGAATCGTGGTATTTTTATATTTTTATTAATTTTAACAAGAATTTCTGAAACAGGAATCGCAGTGACATTCCAAACGTAGTGACATTCCAAACATTATCATCACGACTAAAAATCAGGAACAAATATAATTCTGAAACTTCAAGTCTTCCAATAGGGTAAAATAAAATTTCTGGGAAAGACAGTTGTTACTGATATGAGGAATGTTTATTAAAAAAATTCACACCTATTTCTATATTACATATATGTAATTTTAATATAAATTAATATTAAGTGTATTGAACATAGAAATCCATTGAAATAATGAATGATCAATCGGATCTGATGATTAAACGAGAAAGGAAATAGGAAGGAAACGTTCTCGTTTGCATAGAGTGATTTAATTATCGAGTCTTCGTCTCGTCACTCTCCATTAGCACGTGCTACTTGAAATCCGTGAGAGGTTTCTGCTCGGAGAAGAGAAGTACTTTCCATGGTAACGCATTATCAAGTTCCGAGTCTTTTGTACTTGTGAACTGGTATCGAGAGAGTCCTCGATAGTGGGTGTGACGCTCTGAAATTGGATAATTTGAAATTGAAATTACGACACTGGGAACAAGTTCGGATGATTTCACCTCTTAGAATCGAATCGAGTCGAGTTGGAGTATGTGTAGTTCTTGTATACGTGTAAGAGCTCACTATACTCTATACCTTTTTCTATCTGTTTATATTAAACACCTTTCTCTCTCTTTCTCTCTCTTTCTTTCTTAAAGTTTCTACCAACAGGATCGTCTTGATTCCTTCCTACTCTTTTCTCCCTTTTATCGTAGTTTCGTACTTCTTTATTCTTACATCCACTCGCGAAAGAGTCCATTGTTTCGGTTCCTCTTTCCTTTAGCTCTTACTCAGGAAACAAATGACCGAGCACATAAAGACGGTAGCAAAAAGCATTTGGCTTCCTTCGTTAAAACTAATATATGTCACCATTATTTTTAATAACGCAAAAAGGGCAAGAACCGTAACGTTTCGGTAATGGCAACTTTCTGTATCTCTCTTTCTTTCTTTCTTTCTCCTTCTACTTCTTCTTCTTCTTCTTCTTCATCGTCTTCTTCGTCTTTCGTTTCATTTCTATCTATCTCTCTTTTCTTGACTCACGTGTTCCAGTCGTCGTCGTTGTCGGCAGATGTTATAGTCGATCGACTAACGAGGAGTAACGTTTCCTTTTTAGATTCGAGAATTTCTCGTTAGATTTCATACCGAATTATCTGTTACTAATTTTTTACTATATTTTATTCAACAGTTATCCATCACTCGTTTTTATATGACCTACTACAAATTTTTATATTTTACCATAGAAGTTGGGTCGTGTACACTTGTACGTGTGTGTTTGTGTATGTGTGTGTTGATAAAGATTTACATAGTATATCGTTAAATCGTTTATTATTTTGAATTTTCTTCGATCGATATTGTTTTTATTATAACCCACATTGAGAAATTCTCAAAAAAATGTATCGCGACACCGTAATCCTTCGATGCAACTATATCATCAATTAAGAATTTCTCTTCCATAGTAACCTCCCACTTGCTATAATCGATTTTCGATCGATCGTAATTTTTTCGCGGCACCTTCGTTACACATTTCTTTTTTCTTTCGATTTTATCTTTCAAGCCCATTGTACGAAGGCGTGACCAGGGTTTATTACAAAAATAACGTTTCACTTGGCAAATTAAACCCGTTGGTAATACTGGTTTAAACGTATTTGTCTATTAAGTATTTTTATGTTAAATAATTTCACATTTGCTTTAAACAATTTTCTTCAATTTCTATCGAAAATCTTTATAATTGCAAGAACAACGTGTAATTGTAATGTTCTTCCTTTTTATTTTTATTAACATCGTAAGAATGAAAAAGTAAAAGAAAAGAAAAAAGAAAAGTGGAGGCAGGAGTAAAAGAAGGTGACGTGTAATAATTACACGGTAAATCAAGGCTAATTAACGTCATAATTATTGGCTCTTGGTAGAAGAAAATTTTCAAGAATTACACGTACGTACGTACCTACGTGGGAATACACACACACACACACGCATACATACACACATACACACGTGTACGTAAAACGCCCTCTTCGCCACCCAGAGAGCAATCAATTTCCAACTCGGTGTGGGATCGGAATTGTAGTTTTTGTCACGAGTGTGTCGAGTCCGGTGAAGAACGTCGATCGTGGACGTTGGATGAAATAAAAAACGAACAAAAAAAGAACAAAAAGAGAGAGAGAGAGAGAGAAAGCGTAGGTGGAGCCTTTCACGAGGACAAGTCTCTATTAAGAGACTCACCGTGTAACTCACTTTCCAAGCTAATCTGCTTAATGGCTTTCGTGTGCGACGATATTTGCGGCTATGGACCACAGCTTCCGAGTGCTCACGCAAACGCAAACCAAATTTACTTCTTCCTTCCTTCCTTCCTTTCTTCCTTCCTTTCTTCCTTCCTTTCTTCCTTCCTTTCTTCCTTTTTTTTCTATCTCTATTCCTCTTTTTTTTTGTGTTGTATATTTTTTTAATTTTTTTTTCTTTCATCATTCGTATCACGATTGATCATTCAATACATTCCACCTTCACACACTTTTGGCATACGCTAGAGTTAATCGAACACGATCGAGACCATTCTTTTTCTCGTTCCTTTGATCAACCGATCGTTCATAAACGAACGATACTCGTTGCGAGTGCCGACGCTTCAACTCATCAGCGTCAAATTTTCGAACGAGATTCTATCCAATCGATAGCGTCGTTTTCCAATGAGAGATAGAGAGAGTAAGTGGGAGAGAAAGAGAAGAGGAGAGGGAGAGGTACGTGGCCCAGCTTTTGCAAACGCGATCGTTAAACCGGTGAAATCGTTCCCGATCCGATCATTCGCGTAACTCTCTCATGCGTGGGAGATAGTAGACTTTTATTACGCGATTTAAATGATTGATTACATTATTTCATGTCATATAAGAATAATAATAATTCAGATATTTGATGATATAGCGTAATAACGTTCCTGCTTTCCAATGTAAATAAGGTTTTTTTTTCTTCAAAGATTTTTCTTTTTTTCTTCTCGTCAGAAAAGTAGAAAGTCGAGAGTACGATTACCGTTTAACCGTTTTGTTTTATTTTTTTGTTACCATTTTGTTGCTGTTTTCTTCTTCTTTATAAGAAGGTGCGTGTTGCAGGTAATTGTTATTGTAAGGAAGACACGATCGTGTCTGATCGCGAGAAGGGTTCCACGGTTTCGATTAAAAAAAAAAAACAAATTTCATATTCACGTTGATACACGAATAATAAAGTTTCACTTTCCACTTTGGAGAGAAAAAAAAAGAAAAAAAAGAATAATGTTCGATCGAAGTTGATCTTCTGCCAGGTGCAAGCAACGTTCAACGTTCACGTTTATGTGGGCGTTTTATTCAGCCTAGTTTTCACAATGCTCGATTCTCCCTTCTTTTCATGCGGGCACATTCATAACGAAGAAATTCATTCAATTTGGTTAAGTGTGAGACTTCTCTCTTTCTCTCTATCTCACACACAAATACATACTCTTTCGAGTATTCGTCGTATCGAGCAGAAAGCAGCAAGAAAAAAATATTTATTAAACAGTCTTGTGCTTTACCGAACGCTAATGGGGATAACGTAATAATATACTTCGATGTCCCACTTTGAAAAAAACAAATTATAGAGTCCATTACTATTTATATTCCAATCGATACATAATACTAATTTTAATATATTTAATTATATATTCTTTTAACGGATATTATCTCTTGATTCATTCGATTAAATATATTATTACGTTATATACATTGTTGTAGAAGGATATTGGAATCATTTGCTATAGAAACGTATTGTAACATTATTGGCAACCATACACATATATATCCCTGTAGAACAATTTCCAGTATAATAAACGGTTAATTCGATAATCCGATATTATTGACAAATTATTGATCAGTTATTATACGTACAGATTTAATAAGTTTTATAATAGCAATCCTTGATTATTCTAATGAAATTATTAATAATTATGAGGATAATTGTTAATACAAAGTAATGTGATTAAATATTACAATATATAATTAATATGATTGTATATAATAATTCTTATTGGATAATTTAATATATTAAATAATTGTGTATATATAATATACACAATTATATAATATAATATAATATGTATAATATGTAATAGTATAATATAATATAAAAATTTAATATATATTAAATTTTTTTTACATACATATTTTATATATATATAAATTGTTCGTATATGGACACACACGTGAATAACACATGATCGGTAAATGATATGTAAAAATCATATACAATATATGCGCATTATTAACTATTGTATAATACGAAAAGAAGTTTCATTATAAGTTACTTTTCAAATAAAAGGAACGTAAGTGTGTAACGTGTATACGTGTGTGTGATTCGAAGGACACACATTTCCACGTGTAAAAAGAATTTCGTTATTCCTTTAAAGGGAGTACCTCCGAGGGCAAGAGAGTAACAAGATGCGATGATAGCAAGACGCGCATAGCAGCTGTTGCCGTGTGATAGCGCGATGGAAGGAAAAAAAAATGGTAAGAAAAGAAGGAAGAAAGAAAGGAAAGGAAAGAAAATAAAAGAAAAGAAGGAAGGAAGGAAAGAGAAAAGAGGAAAGGAGGAAAGGAGGAAGGGTTTAATGTACCTCGAAGCTAAGGACGAGCTCATACTCTACTCGCCTATCTCTGCCCATTCCCGTAGCTTTACCCTTCGTATGCGTCATATGGCGATCAGCGATCTTTCCATGCGCTTAATTATACCAAAACTCGTTTATTACTAGACCGAAGTTATGCGATTTTGCAGGTATATTAAAAATCCTAAGTACTTTACAAATTCCAATGATAAAAGGTTGCTCTTATAATATTTACATCAATTCGGGTCACATTTTTTCAATGAATTTCTTATCGAATGGAATATTAATGTAATATACTTTAATATTTTTTTATTTTATAAAATTGATCCTATTTATCTCATTAACAGTGGATACTCCTATTGGGAATAACAATTGCATTATTTCCATAATCGTTAATTCGACTAGTAGAATGTCTTATTAAAAATTTAAATATGAAAATATTATCTAAATCAGGACCATCTAAGATCTAAATCACGAATAGAAGAAGAAGAAAAATAATAATAAGAAGAAGTAGAGAATATTGTACGGTGCAACAATGGCCAGCAGACGTATCCATCTTATTAACGGACTTTAATCGTGTCTTCAGCGGCACGTCGTTCATGGTATTTACCTTCGCGACCACCTCAGCGAAAGCATTGTTCGTCGAAAAAGGGTAGGGGGAAGGGGAGGCCTAAAACGAAATGCAGGGAATGAACGAACGGCACCCTCCAACCTCCCCCACGGTATGTCTCAACCTACTCTCTCTCTCTCTCTCTCTCTTTTTCTACCAACCCCCGTTTCTGCTTCGCTTGTAATAAGATACTCAGCATCTTCGTATGTAAATGCCGGCCATTCATTACGTTCTTCATGCTGAATGATTGGACCCCTTTGTGGGAATCCCTTTCACGACAAAAGCCGTATCATCGCTTTAAGATGCTCATGGACTTGGTCCATGGGGTATAATATTTGCACTGGCATACTAGGAATTGGTACGCGGTTTGTGACGTGATAGCGTTCCTGTTGATTTCAATGAGTTTTTAAAAGGACTAGCGATAAAAGGCTTACTCCGAAGGGACACTAAAGAGAGAGGAAGAGAGAGAGAGACTACTGTCTTGTTTTTTTCTTATTTTATATATATATTCTACGGGACCTCAGTTTCGAAAAATTCTAAAGCTACGCGCCAGGTGTAAGGTACAAGTGCAAGTACTCGATCCGTACAGAACTGGATCTATTATAAAAAAGAGAAAAAAAAATATAAAATGAAAAAAAATTGGACGATGAGGTTCTTGATTATTTGTGCTTGGGATGTTTAGGGTATTTATAAGATATTAATAGTATCTTTAACTATGATAATTAATACGATATTATATAATAAAGATATTTTTAATGAAACCATGTCATTTAGATATTAATTATTTAAAAATTTGTTAACTAATAACTGAAACTACGTTAAAATAATATAATTGAATGGTGTAGATAACATTTGTATACTTTAGATAAAATTAGGATAATTTTTCTCGCATAGACCCTACACTCTTTATCTTTCCTTTACATATATATTTAAAGAGAGAGAAAGAGAGATGAAAGAAGTCTCGTCTGCTAATTTGAATATTGAAGTTGAGCGCGGGGGTGTCGGTAACGGGCAGCTGCACAACTCGCATAAAACATAAAACGTCTCTAAAAGCATTTGGTTGTCCGTAGGAAAGAGGAAGAAAGAGGAAAGAAGGAACGTGGGTGCGTTCATGTTAAGGCCACGAACTCCTTTGAGCACCGAAAGGATCTCTCCCGCGAACGACGCCCCGAAGACAAAACGTTCGCGTGCCCCGAACAAATTCTCCGAACCTGAAACGAAACTCGTTTTCTCCTACACGCGTTGACCATCTCTCTCTTTTTCTTTCTCTTTTTTCTTGAAGAACGTATTCGTGCGAAAACGATTGTCAAGCTGGAATAGAGTACGCTAAAAGAGATTTCTTTGATCCGTTTTTAGCGACGAGAAATCAGATACCATTTTTATTATTTCACCTACCACACCTGTTATAGACAATCATTTCGAAGTTTCTTCGAACGAGCATGAAAGAAAAAAAAACAAAAAGAATAAATCTATTTCAACTCTTTCAATTAATTTATATTATCATTGAAATTGTTTAAATATATATATAAATTAAAATGTAACATTTGGATACACATTGTACATATTACATTTGTCCAATTATACATTTGGAACGTTTCTTCTGATTATTATTTCCATTTATGGGTTAAAACACGTGTTAGATCGTACGTGAACAGCGGTCTTGTAATATTTCCTTAAACACGTGCACGTTACATGTTTTATAATCGAACCAGCCCAAAAACTATGGCTATGTTTTTTCTTTTTTATTTTCTTTCTCTTTTTCCCTATCCCACATTCCTCTTCCCGGTGATCTCGTGAAGGAACCGACAGCTACTCGTGAAAGGAAGGCTGGTGCGATTAGTCCTAATCGAGCGAAGAAGTGCAGCTGCTTTTAGAGATACGAGAGAGAGTGAGAGAGAGAGAGAGTGAGAGACTGTCCCGAGGTCTCTCTCAGTTAAATCTCTCTTTCTCTCTCTTTCTTTCTCCCTTGGTAGAGCGTTAAAGTAGGACGGAAGGACGTTTACGACGCGCGACCGGAGCCCGTCAGAACGGGAAAAGGGCTAAAGGGTGTTAGTTTCACCTGGGTGGTCCCGCGATTCCCTCAGGATTAATCGGCGACGTCTCGGAAGACGCAATATATAAATTGGTCCGTTCCTTTCTATTCCTTTTCCCCTTTTTCGAGTCCTTCTCAAACCGATTCTTCCTCGAGTACCATCTTCTTAAGATCTTTCAGGGATTACAAATGTCCAGCTTCTTTGGTCCTTAGCATCATCGTAGATGGATATCTTCGTAGGATTCGTCGAAGTAAGAACTGCTTCTGGTCTTCTTTCGACTTTGATCGAATTGCCGAGAGACACGATCTGCCTGGCTGCCAGCCTGCCTTCCTTTTGCCTTATTCGATTATGCAAAAGACAACCAACGCGAAATCGAGCTTCTCCATTTCTTCTTCCGCGTTACAAGTCCACGTCCAAAGATTTTATCTGAATCGGTCTGAATCGATTCGAATCGGTTTGATCACGTACCGAACGTGATCGATGGTATCCCATTCGTTTGTTCGTTTTTCAATTCTAGTCTTTGTTATTGTAGTAGTAATTATTTACGTAACTTTTAACGTTAATACAAACATCTCTATTCTAACACATTGACAAATAGGAGACACTGTAATCTCAGTTGCGATGGTAGACAGCAATGGCCCATAAATTCTGTGACTTTGAAGGAACTGTTTGTAATTTTATCTATCTTGAAAATGGACCAAATAATTAAATACTAATTATCTGTAAGATAGACATTTCTTTTTTTACTTACACTAAAGTCATAAATTAGAATAATATATAATTAATTACTTGATCTTGTATTTACGAAGTAAGAAAAGTTTTCCATCGCGTAAATAACGTTCGTAAATTATCAAATCTACCAGCACACGAAGAAAACTGGATTCGCCAACAACACGTTCGTAAAACTTAAATAAACGTGCCCGCATGCAAAGCGCTAAAATAGTTTTTTCAATCATTGATATCGTCGTTGTATAAAAATAGTTATATCACTTTCCCAAATATGGAGTAATACTTGAAGAGTGTTTCAAAGAGGAAAAAGAAATCATTTGATGATTCAACATTTATCTCGCGTCACGTAGGCCCCGTAAGAGACGTTGATCCCGCGAGAACGTCGAACATTACCATCTAGTCACTATTCTCGTCGCGCGTCACCATCAATAACGTATCCTTGGGGTCAACTCCCTTCTTTCTCTCTTTCTCTCTCTCTCTTTCTCTCTTACATATACCAACGCTATCCTCGTAGTTGCAAACGCATTCGTCTCGCGTCTGTCCTTCTCCCTCTCTACGAAAAAGCAACTCAGACGCAACCCTTTCGAATCCTTTTCCTTTTTTGTTTCCTCTCCTTCTTCTTCTTCTTCCTCCTCCTCCTCCTCTTCTTCTTCTTCTTGGTCTTGGTCTTGGTCTTCTTGGTCTTGGTTGTCTCTTCTTCTCCTCTTCGCCGGGGTTCTCTAGCCAAGTCGCACGCAATCGGCATCGGCCATAAAGTTGCACGGGCTACAGCTTGTAGGTAAGACACGTGGTGGGACAGCGTCAAGAAGTGTACAATGCCGTGTAGCCCGCGTGTCCGTGTGCCACGACATGCTCGCTGCGGTGTCCAACAAATGACGGGACCGTCGTGTGTGGTCTCCACCTGCGTGGGTGTCTTCTCTCTCTCTCTTTCTTTCTGTTTCTCTTTTTCTCCTTCTTTCTCATGCTTACATCTTTTCCCTTTCGCTTGCTCACAAGTTTCTTCCTCACCCTCTTATTCCTCCTCTCACCTTTCCACTTTATCCCTACATGCATACCGAGACGGGTCTATCCACGTATACGTACACTTCTCTTTCTATGCTTCAAAATGCTCCCTCCTGAGTCCGGACAATGTGTGCATATACTTCGAGAGAAAAAAAAAATAACTCGACCTATTATAGATACATGGATTTACTCGGTGATGTCGAGAATGTTTAATGCACGTTGATGGGGGTAAGTTTAGAAAAGTTTACCAACATGTTGAATTATTTGTGATCATCTCTATGAGTGATTGATGGATTATAGATACGATTACTGTCATCTTGATCTTGGATATTTAAGCCTTATTGGGTTGCTCTTTTTAAAGATGTGTTATATTTCGTATTATCATTTCGTATTGATTGTGGGATTCGTGAGGATATTGAACACCTGGACTGACTCGACTCGGATCTTCTGTTTTGTCGTACGACTGTTCTTATCCAGGATTCTTGGTCAACCTTACTACTAATGTTTATTTTATTGGCATAAAAGTACTCTCGATTTCACGATAATTTCAGAAATATTTTAATATAGGAAAAAAATATATTCGTCTTAGTTTTCAAATTGATCAGAGGTAGGATTAGCAAGAAATCAGTTTGACGAGCTTCCAAATGACGTAGCATGGAATGCGAGTTAACTGGTAGGGCAAATAGAATTCCTACGAGGTACTTTGTATTCTCGGTTGGTTATTCTCAGGTGCACTTATGTAGTCTCGGATTTATCTGTGTGAGAGACTTTACTCGTTGAAGAAGTGAGGTGGCGAACATTCACGAGTGGTCTCTCTTACGCATCTTCTTCTTCACACTTTTGTAAGAAAATAGTAAAGGCGGAAGAGAAAACACCATAGCTTGGTCGCGTGGGTGCTTGAATAATTCGCGATCGTAAAATTCGTAAAGGTTGGTACGATCGTTCCTGTCGTCTCCGATTATCGAGAATATCGGTTGGACACCACAACCAACGGATTAGATTTCTGGAAGTTCGATTTAATACGATTGGTGAAAGGGTAATGGGTGAGGGGGTAGGAAGGATCGATCGAAAGCTTGTTCGAATGAAAGAATTCGGAAATTCTCTTTCACGTTTTATCTACACTTCCTGGATGATC
The DNA here is from genome assembly GCA_023678845.1 of Mischocyttarus mexicanus. NCBI lineage: Eukaryota > Metazoa > Arthropoda > Insecta > Hymenoptera > Vespidae > Mischocyttarus > Mischocyttarus mexicanus. Next base: position 924,399 of record JACGTP010000018.1, on the reverse strand, counting down.
AATAAAAACGTATTTTAAGGTTTAATAAAGCATGATTTCTGTTACATAAAAATAACATTTTTATTTGGAAAATTGATCTACAAATTTTGATAAACGTTTATATTTCTTTCCAAACAACTTCTCGTATCTAATATTCTTACATAAAATTATATTTCTCTTTTTAATGTTGGTATATATTATCAAGACAACGATTTTTTAAAGTTTAGGGTATACCAGTGGTACGTGACTATCGAAACGATACACACATACACACATACATGTGCGCGAATAATCTCTCAATTCATATGTGGTTTGAATTAGCATGAAGACAAAATCTAAAATATATTTTTCTATTATATTTCATTAAATCCTGCTGTTATCGCATTTATTTAAACCTCGCACGAACGGTTCCAGATTTATAATAAAAATCAACGAATAAAACAAGTCATTTATATTTAAAAGTAGATTCACGGTGTAGAATAACGGTGAAGGATCGTAACGGTATAAGAGTCAGAAAGAATCAGAGAAAGAGAGAGAGAGAGAGAGAGAGAAAAAAAAGGAAAAAAATCGGTAAAGCTTCCACGTCGGGTTGGTTTCGATCGATCGATCTTTTAGCATAGCTCATGCGTCAACTGTATCGCAGGTAAAAACGTCGAAGAAGTCGATAAGTCGTCGCGAGCTGCGAGGAAGAATAAGAGTCCGATCTTTCCTTTTCTTAACCCTCCTACCTCTCCCTTATCCCTACCTCTACCCCCTCTTTCCACCCGATAGAAAGTGCATCCTTCGGAAAGTGGATGGAGTTTGAGATAAAAGAGAAGGAACGAAAGAACGAAGGAACGTTCGAGGGCCAGCATGTAATGGAACAAGCAGGTAGTTCTTGAGATTTCTTCTGAGAGACTGTTACGCGGCTTTCGATGCTTCGAACGTTCTTAGGAACGGGTAGAAAAAAGAAAAAAAAAAAAAGAAAAAGAGAGAGAGAGAGAGAGAGAGAAAGATGTGCGGAAAAGATACGCATCTACTTCGTCCCTTTTTCGTACGTTAGGTGTTGGTTTAGGCAAGCAAGGGTTTCGAGAAATAGATAAATATCCTTAGCGAGAGAAAACAGGAAGTGTGTTTCTACGTGGGTGGAATCCACCTCTTCTTCTTCTTCCTTTCCCATCTTCTTCTCCTTTTTCTTCTTTTTTTATTGCTTATTTTTCTTTGGTATTTTGTTGAAAATAAATCGTAACTACTTAAAGATTAGGTCGACCTATAAGTTTCTTCATTTTTGTTTTTTTTTTAATTATTAACTTTTTATATTTAATATTTATTATTTTATATTATTAGGTTTGTCAAGTATGAAATGGAGCCAATTCGAATTCAATTGTGTGCATTTATTGCTCCACTTCATACTTGGCAACTTAATACTTTACTTAACGATATATACAATTTTATTCCGATTATCTTTTTCGTAATACTATGGTATTTTATATTGATAAAATAATATAAAATATAAAATATTAAATATAAAAAGTTAATTAAGAACAAGGAAGAAACTTATGGGTCGATTTAATATCTCGTCTTGTAGATTTACTTTTTCTTTTTTCTTTTTTCCGAAGAATCTCTGAAGAAAATCGAATAATCGGTATAGAAAGTAAATCAAGACTTTTTACGAAGTTAGAGGAACGTGCTAAAGGAAATCTTTCTTTGTTTTCAGTGACACAACAGGGAAGAAATCTCGAGTTCCTCGAAGAAAGATAGTTCACAGATTCACGTTGTCGGAAACTGATTTTCCTGTAGCAGGAAAATCGCGAAAAATGTTCAAGTAGTTTTCTTACCCGTTACTTTTAAAGAGAACCATTAGAAAACTTGTTAAACGATCTTTAATTTCCGAATTGTTTAAAGATCTTCGTACTTCTGGCAAAGCCATTATCGATGTTGACGACTTCTCGAGATTCTTTCTTGATTTTTCTACGTTATATCGTGTTTAGTCGACAGAAACGCTTTGCTCTGAGATTCTCTTCTTTTTTCTCTCTTCTTCCTTTTTTTTTTTAGTCTTTATTTCAAGTGGATCAAGAAATGTAGAAGCATTTGGGACAGGATACAAAAGTCACGCCTGGTATCCGCAATTTTAACGGGTGTCAAGTATCTGCAGAGGAAATACATTTGAAGTGTTTCCTTTTCTCAAGAGCGTCCACTTAAGCGTGAAGATAATTTAGAATTTATTTCATCTCTCAACGATAATTATATACTCTTAATTATTTTCAAATTAGAAAAAAAGAAGAAAAATTAAAAAGGTATAAAATTAGAATATAGAAACGATAAAGAAAAAAACGAAAAAAAATAAACCCATATATATTAACAATCTCTAACGTCATATGAGATTACTAATTAAAAATAGTTCGACGTTTAATAAGTATTTCGTGAAATCTGTCGAAGAATTTAGATTAGACGATAATTATTCTCATTAACGTATAGTAATTGCTTGATTATCACGAGTCTTCTAACTTCCAACACGACGTTAATAATTTTCCCGTTCCCCGTTGGTCGTAAAAAAGAAAAAAAAAAGAACGTTTTGGTCGTATAAAAAAAAAAAACTAAAAGATATGTCTCGTAATTTGTTATAATCTAACCGGTCGTAATAAAACACCGGTTCCCATATTGGTGAACATTAATTTAATGACATTCTTGTAAAACGAAAAGAAGGAAAAAAAAGAGAAAGGAAAAGAAAAAAAAAAAGAGAGAGAGAAAGAGAAAAGATAAAGAAAATATTCAAATATTCAAATAGTGTCGTCGTACATCATCCGAGCGATGTTTCCTTGAAGTTTAAGAGGACTAGTGCTGTGAGTTGATGGCTTTCGACAAGAGCTCAACTACTATTTATCGTCTTTAATCGATCGTAAAGCGACATTGAGAATGTCCCCCGTTAAAGGAAACGGACGAACCTTAAGGCATGTTTCCGTTAGCAAACGCCTCGTTCCATTTAATTCTTAAAAGCTTGTACATCGTTAAGCGACTTGTACGACGTTGATTTTCGATTTACCTTATCGGTTACTCTTTGATTTCTTCGTTCTACTACTCTCTTCTTCGATATTTGTTTCTCTTTTTCTTTCGGAATACACTTTCATCTTTTTAAAAGATTTCTCTCTTTTTTCTTTCTTTCTTCCATAAAATATAAGCAAATTTAACCTACGTAAGTTTGGATATTTAACACGTTGCTGATTACCAAGTAACTAAATAAAATCTAGGTTAAAGAAAACCTGCTACGTGTTTCTTTTCCGAACAAACCAATATATCTGAATGTTAATCATATTTTCTCTACTTTGTTTCTATTTTCATTCATGATTAATGTCTTTTTCAGGTCTCTTTGAATATGGTATAGCAATGAAAGGAAACGTTCTAAATCGATGAAAGAGAAAAGAGGAAAATTTTCTCTTTCTCGCGAAGATGTGAGAAAGATCAAAAGTAAGAAAGAGAGAGAGAGAACTGTCTTTTCACGATAGCAAGTCAACTCGAAGAGAAAGACTTATTTAAATTTGAGTGGGTCCAAGCGTGCTGTGCATAAGTTCGGCTCAATGAGAATCTGCATATATAAATGTATACATATATACATATATGTAATGGGGCGAGTGGACAGGGGGGTGGAGGGGAGAGGAAGAGGTTTGGGGTCGAAGGCGGCGGTTTCGTATCATATCCGTTACATACCGAACGTTCGTCCTTCGAAAAGGTAAAAGGATGTAGACACGGACGTACGTGTGCCTCGCGAGAATTCGTTCCTGTCTGACGCATTCCCTATCCTTTTCTCTCTTTGTAATCTTTTTTTTCTCATCCTCCCTCCCCCGCTTTCTCTTCATCCTCTTCTTCTTCTTCATCTTCTACTGGCGCGTTACCCTTAGCTCCAGTCGCTATCTGTCTCTGGCAGGACAGTGTTAGGTTACAGGCATTACCAGGGACCGAGATAAACGGCACTCAAAGGGACAAATGCTCATCCAGAAACCGTACGATAAAGTGTATCTTTACGGTGTCCTTTTTGTACCGGTTAGAATTTTCGACAGTCAGCATTTTCAGTTCATTCGTCGTTCTCTCTTTAACTTGAAGCTATTTTCACCTGCCTTTTTCCTTCTATCATTCCTACGAAGGACGATTCTTTCTTTTTTTCTCTCTTTTTCTTTTCTACTACTACTACTACTACTACTACTGCTATTTCTACTACTTTTACTACTACGGTTGTAGTGCTTGGGGATATACGTTCTACTAAGTGCTACGATTACCTTTAGCTTTTATTTCTCCCTCTCGTCGTATCTCTTCAAGCTCAGTCAAGGAATCACTTTGCCAGGAAATAAGAGAGAAAGGGAGATAGAGCAAATTCCAATGTCTTATAACGAACGTCTCGTTAAATCGAAACTCTTCAACTGATAATCGTATCAAGTATGTTCCAAATGATTTTTCTCTTACATAAATTAACATTGAGTTTACAAATTACTCGGAATAATTCGCATTCTCTTTTCTGTTTGATATTCTCACGAGTTATAGAAATGTATTCGTGATATAAAATAACTTGTTCTTTCTTTTTGTACGATTAACAACTATTTTATTTTGTTATTAAAAAACTTCTATTAAACACGACGGGGATATATACAGAATAAGATAAAAGAATGTTAATTCATCTTCGAATGTATGCACTTTCTACAAAATAAAGAAAGAGAGAGAAAGAGAGATAGAAAGAGAGATAGAAAGAATGCAATGCAGATATGGCATATGCATTCTTTTGGTAAGACGATGCAAAAGTCACTTCTGAACGGTCTTTTGTTAAGACAAAAAGAGTCTTCCGTGGGCTGTTTCTTTCTCTCTGTCTCTCTCTCTCTCTTCTATCTCACAATTTGAAAAGAAGAAGATTCGAAAAGGTAAAAGGAAGGAAAGAGTACGTTTTACGCACCCACGTACATATATGTATTCATACGACAGGTATTATTCCTGTTAGATGTCCATCTGTCGCGTTGACAATAGATTCAATAGGCCATTCTGACAATCGTGGAAAGGTAGCTTCGACTGAACTCGATCCTTGTATGAAATTCTTACGATAAGTTTTCGTATAATAAACGAAACCACCATGTATGATATGTAAAAGACTGAAAAAAAAGGAAAAATAACCAAACTGATTAAACGAGAATACACGAGAAAACAGTCCTTCGTTTTTATATATTCGCAAATATATAATAAAAAATGTTTATTTAAATATTATTACATGTTTTTACAACGAGGAATGTCATAATTGCAATATGATAATCAGATAAAAGGATTTATTGCAATTAAAATAAATTATATTCATTAAATATATGTGCATGTGTGTGTATGTATGTTTACGAGTACGTGTGCTCGATACGAATATTTTACGAACTACAGGCGTGTACCTTGTCGTACGATACAATTATCAGATTACAATTTTATATATAATACTACGTTGAACAAAATAAAAAAAAAAAGAAGAATATAGTAACAATACATATAAATATTAAAATACAAACCTGTATTAAAAAGGCAATGTTATAATTACAAAATACTCGAGTATCATTTGCGTCAAGGTTAAAACACGAAGAGAGAAAAAGAGAAGAGTTGGTTAACGTTGTTATCGAAGTAAGGGGATCCTCGTGGTTAGAATGCGACGATGATAATTTATAAATAACAAATTCAAGCGTCTCGCCAGATATACCACCTCGCCTTCATCTCTCGAGCCACGATATTTCATGGCGAATGAGAAAGAGTGAGAAAGAAATAAAGAAAGAAAAAGTTAAAAAGAAAGAGAGAGAGAGAGAGAGAGACAACGAGTCGAGGTATCGCATCACTCTCGAGAATAAATCGCTGTCAGAGAGATCTTTCATCAACTTTAATTCTCTTGATACCCTTCTTCCCTTCGAACCTCTCTTCACTCCTCTGCCCTTCCTCACTCCCTTCCACCATACCCTCTCGTCGTATCATCTTCACCCCTTTTTTTTCTTACTCGTTGCAACGTTATCGCATGTCCTACGTCGCACGAATTATTACGAACGTTCCAGACGATTAGGATACTTTTATCTCAAGGATATCTTCTCATTAATCTTTTATTACCTAATTCCTTTTTTGTCTTTCTACGAAGAAAATAAGAAAATAAATGTTATATTTAAAAAAATAATACATCTATCTAAACGATAAGAATAATTTATTTGCCGTCAAATATGTTACATTTACAATAACATATGAGCCAATAATTATGAAAGTGGTCTAAGTCAAAACTTATAAAAAATTAGTTTATCAATTATTCTATACCACATTTATTTAAAGTAAATTAATTCAATGTAATCCTTATTATATTGACAAAAATGAACTATTAGATAGTGGTTGTAATTTTAAAATTATGTGGAATTCATTTAGTGTTCAATTGCAATTCATTAAATATCTCGAATTTATTTCATAATTATGGGCACATATATACTCTACTTTTATAATTAATTAATAATGTTTTTCTCATAAATTCGTTATTTAACTTTTTCATTGTTTCTTATTTTTTTGTCGTCGCAATTTAAAATTGAAAGCGTACCTATTTCTTTCTCACATTTTTTTGTAGCCGTCTGTGTAAAGGATACAGGCAAGTTTCTCGCTCTCTGACATTTCGAATTGAGAGAAAGAAAGAGAGAGAGAAAAAGAGGAGAGAAAAAAGAGGAAACTCCTCTTCTCGAATTTATCGTCGTCGCGCAACGGTGACCACGCGCGAAAGGCCGAGGATATTTTTTTTCTTTCCTCTTCCTTCTCCTTTTCTTTCTTCTTCTTCTTCTTCTTCTTTTCAAGGCACGAATTCGTGGCTTTAAATCCCTCCCGTACCTCACGAGAGGGAGGACGAAAACGATACATCGTATCGACCGTCGCGATATATCATAACACCAACAACGGTGCTTTTTATGGATTTCTCGAGGTTTCATTTCACGGGGAAAGATCGACGAGCCGCGATTAAACGATCAACGGATTGAATTAATCGACGAAATATCCTATAGTAGATATTATATAAAAATATATTATTATTATTATTATTATTATTATTATTGATTCGTACTAATTTCACGATATCCAAACTTCATTCAAATAAGTATTAATGACGTTGATTTAATACGAGTGAGTGTTTTTCAATTCAAACAACACAGCGTTGCTAATAAAAATGATTCCTACGAAGTTAAGTGTGCCATGTTCCTAATTAATTATTAATGGTACTTTCACACATATATTTTATTCAACATGTCATTCCTTTATCGGGAGAGAGAATATATTTTATTATCAATTTTTTTACAGTAAGATAAATGAAAGAAAACAAAAAATGAAATAAAACAAAACAAAACAAAAATTAAAATTAAAATTGATGTTGAGTATATGTATATTCATAATTGATATTTAAATCGAGTCGAGGTTCGTGCGTAAAGAAACGTTAGGTATTATTTGCCTTTATGGCAAGTGATTCGAGAGAGAAAGTATCAAGAACGAATGCTCAAACACAAATCGAAATGATTTCTTTCTGGACAGGGACGTTCATTAAACCCTAAGGGACTTAATGAGAAATTCTTATTTTGGTTTATCACGAGTACTCTCTCTCTCTCTTTTTCTCTCATTTATATTTTTTTTTAAAAGGATAAGAGAAAGGAAATAAGAGTTTTGGTGGGATTTTTCTCGTTCTCCCTTTTTACCACGGTAGAAGGTTGAAGAAAAATGTTTTAAGCGTGTTAAGGAAGGAAGGAAGAATCGAAACTCTTTCCTTTCGACTCGATGCAAATTGCTATAGCTTCGGAAAGGGAAATAACAAAAGTGTTGTTCAAGGCGTTGCGCGATTTGCGGTCGGTGGTCATCCCGAGGCAGCGAATTTCAATTACGAGTCTTCAGATGGTGGACCACTCTTCTGACAGACTACTACTACGGATAAGAAAGTTACTCGGGCTCGCGGCCAACTACGGTAGCTCCTACGAAATTCGGTAGCTGAAGGACCGAGCATCTCCTCGTAATGAAACATTTCCACTGTGTACCACAAATTGCCCTTTTCTTTTATCCCTTCCTTTATTCCTTTTCTTATTTCATCTCTCTCTCTCTCTTTCTTTTTTTTTAATACTTTCTAGAAACGTTCATTCCTTTTAAGAAACTAACAGAAGCCGACACATTTTGTTTTTTACAAACCCTTATTTCAACTTTCTTCTTCTTCTTCTTCTTCTTCCAATTACAATTAGGTATACGCAGTCAAAGTTATCTTTCTTTTGATTTTTAAACGATTTTAAACTGACGAAATGAAAGAAATTATTTTTTCCACCAAGAAATAATCATACTCCGAATGATGAGAAGATGGAATAAAACCTTTACAAAGGGAAGATATTATATTTTATATATATACATCATACCATCGTATTATATATATATATATATATATATATATTTTTGCATTAGTATTCCGATGGATTCTTAACGTCCTTTGCATTATAGGAATAGGAATTTCTTTGCAAAGCGTTGACTACTCGTTATCTTCGATGACATTTCGAATTGAACTTGAACGTATTCGAATTTCGATTTTCTTTTATCCCCGTGCATAATCACACATACGCGTACGCATATACAAAGGGGACATATTATAAACCTATATATATATAATTGTAAAGATATATATTTTAGATTGTAAAAGTAGTCTTACGATATGTACTACGAATGGCATAACAAATCTGATGATGCGTACAAATACACATACTATCTCTTTCTTTTTTTTTTCTCTCTCTCTCTCTCTCTATCTCTTTCTAAAGATCTTTCTACTTAATAATCCGCAGGATACGATCTCGACGGGGGTGATATATCATTGACGAGGAGCTAAGGCGATAAAAGTAATCAACGGTTTGATAGATCTGACGTATTCTATCGATCTTCCGTCGACATAATGAATCGTTTTGCCGATATGACGGACCACCTCCCGGTAAAATCGAAAGGAAAATCGAAAGGAATGAAGAAGATTTTCTTCCTTCTTGCACGTGATTTTCTCTCATTTCTAAATGCTATGAACGTTGACCAACGACAACAACAACAACCGTTCCCATAGTACATCATATCTACGTTAGAAAGAACAGAAGAAAGAAAGAAAGTATATACTATGGAGTTATATTCTTTCTCTCTTACGAGGTTCTCCGGTTAAGACCAGGTGGTACGATATAACATTGGAACTGCATTCCACGATGCAACTGATGCACGGCGCCGTCCAATGGTCGCGTCCAAGCTTAAGAGACCGTAGAACGTGATAGCGTGCCCAGCCACGTATAACTCTTACTCCCTTCTGTGAATCGCCATATTATCGTAGATACGTGTGTCAGTCAAGATGTTTTCCTTAGCGAAAATCTTAGTAATGATTTATTCTTTATATTTTTCTTTTTCAAAAGAACATTCCCAACAACTTGCTTCTCAACGAGTCTCCTTCAACGTTTATTATTCGTTAGATCTACGATTATTATTATAACATTGTTATTCATTGATTTTGATTGTAAATATTTTCATTCGTGTAATTGTTCGTGAAAATAATGATACGTTAACATTAAGGAATCCTTGGAAAACATTCGAGTTCACTTAAATTCATTATAAATGAACGAGCTGGATCTGCACACGTGTCGGTGATGAGATAACAAGAAACGTGGAATTTGTTGAACAGTCTCTCTCGTCTGAGTGTAATTTTAATTGGGTTCTTTCTTTCTTGGCTCGAAAAGGAGTGGAAGGTGGGGTAGAGAGGGGTAAGAGCGCAATGAAGAAGGGTGACGACAAAAATCACTAGGTCAAAGGATTTCTTATGGATGGTACGAACTATGCATGGGATTATCGATATTTCCGGTGGTTCGTCGAGAGTTAAGGAGGATGAGGAAGGGATGGGATTGGATTGTAGGGAGGAAAACGAGAAAGAGGAGGAGGAGGGGGTAAGGGTAAAGCAAAAGAGGGTATATAATTATCCGACGAAATACTCGTGTAAGTTTTTCTCGTCGGCCACACGTGAACCATAGGACTTTCTTTCGGACGTGGCAATTAGAGTCTCGGTTCGAAAGTATGCGAGTTAATTGTAAATTGAATTTGTTGTACGTGCGCTCGCGTTCGCGCGTGCGTTCGTTCGTACGTTCGTTCGTACGTTCTTGCGTGCGTGAGTGCTTGTAGAAAATATGCGTCGTGTGTGTCGAGATTCGAGATGAGGAACAAGGCTCCGAGAGAAAAGCATTCGTCAAATAATTGACAAATGAATTTAATTGCTGCACCCGTTTCTTGCTGCCGAATCTTTATTTCTTTCCTTTTATTCCTATACTTATTCTTATTCTTCTCCATTCTCTTCTCTTCCTCCTCTTTCACAAAGAGAAGAGAACTAAAAGAAGGATGAAATATTCTTGGCGCTAATTACCAGATGATTTAAAGTCCAGCAGCAGCAGCAAAGGCAGCAGCAGTGGCAGCAGTCTCTTCGCGAATTTAATTCCACGAAGCCCAACGTCCATTTAGAAATATACTTCGTCCTTTGAAAAGGATGAACGTTGAAAGAATATTTCGATTACGTACTTTACGTTAAATTTTTATTATTTCACTTTTAATTCTTCTTTTTATAATCTTCTTTTTTTTTTTCGTTTCTTTCAACATGTTCATTATCAAGGATCGTTTAAAAATGATCTACAGACACCGTTATTTTATTATCTTCGTACGTAGAAAAGAACGTAATCGTCTCGATATAGATTCTTATCTTGATATCTTTTAAAAACTAATTTGTTCTGACAAATATGGCCTCGCCAGTTTGTCATCGAGATTCGAGATGCGATTTCGATCGCAAGAAACGTATCGCACCCATTTCACATTTGTCATTCTACCGTACAGAGTTTCTGTTGTACGACTAAAGAAAACATCGAAGGGGTGGAGGAGGGTGGTAGTGGAGTGCTATGCCTTTCTCGACAAATTCTAGATTGTATCTTTAGATATTTGTCGTACGATAATTATTTTTATATCATTTTCCACACTCAATCTGACTCGTAAGAAAAACTAAAATTTATTTTACATTAATAATACTCTCTTGAAGTCTTTGGTTTATACATTTCTACGAAATAATTTACATGAATTTAATCGAAAGAATAAAAAAATAAGAAAAAAGGAAGAAAATGTAGGGTATTTTGAATAACAGTAGTCGAGGAGCGTTGATTAATCTCGCATATAGACGAAGATAATGAGCTCCTTGAGGAATTATTCATCGAAATAAATCGCGCTTAGATACCTCCTCCTCCTCCAACCAATTTTTTCCATTCTTTTATTTTTTTCCTCCTCTTCGGAAGATTTTTTTTCTGGACAATGGTCAGCCGATTTAACTGGCGTCGTTGTTGGTTCGGACTACATGAAAGTTTAGCCACTCGGCGAATCGGGCCCGCGGCGAATCTGCGATTTAAATTTCGCTTGTCCGTCTTTCCCTGTTAAAGAAAGAGAAAAAGAGAGAGAGAGAGAAAGAGAGGAAGGGAAAGAGAAGGGGGACTTTCGAATCGTTAGGGTATCTCCATAAACGAAGGGATGGACTAACGAAGCTTCCTTAAAATACGTTGTCGTGTGTAATACGCTTTGGTGTGCTAATAGTACCTGTTCTGCAGCACGTGGAAGAAAAGGGGTGGGATAAGGAGACCTAAAGAAGAAAGAAAGAGAGAGAACACATCTGCCGCTTACCCCATAAACGCACTTGTAAATCAAGACGCGAGTACAAACCGAGTTTCTGTCTTTCTCCCTTTATTCTACTTCTTTTTCTTTTCTTCTTCTTCTTATTCTCTTCTTCTTCTTCTGGTTAAAGTTTTTTTTATATTTTTCTTCTTCATCTTTTGGTGGGGTTGTTCGAACTTATATAGAGAAGGAGAGGGCTTTGAATTATTAATACGAGCACGGTTACTGGTCCAATCAAGTCCTCCCACCTGGCCACCTGGTCGATTCTTAGGCGATGTTCTTTTAGCGAGTCGCCATATTTAAAAGCCCGCATGATCCTCGACACGATTAAGCACCCTCTCCTTTCTCTCTCTCTTTTTTTCTTTCTTTCTCACTTAGTCATTCCATATGCTCCATCTTACTCTTCTCTTAGGATTCGGACCGAGGATAATCAAAGCGAATCTCCGACGATGCGATTAATCCTTCGACCGACTCAGACTCCTAAAACTTTTCCTCTCTTCTTCTTCTTCTTCTTCTTCTTCTTCTTAGTTGAGAATTTAAGAACGATCGTGTTCGAACAATCTCGATGCTTCGAATAAATTTTAATGGGAAGGTAGAGTTTCGTGGGAAATCGTAAAATAAGATGATGAATGAAAATATTGAAATTATTTTGTGAATGAAAAATCGTATTACGTCGACGAAGGAAAAATTTATTATATTACGAAAATGGTGAACGAGGTTTAGGATCAATAAAATTGAAAACTACGTCATTAGGTTTAATCTTGAGATTTATATTTTTAATAATTTGCTCATCTCTCTCATTGATATTAAAAAAAAAGCAAAAATTGTTCACGACGATTATTATCGTATTTGGGAAAACCTGCAACTAAAAAATATGTTATTTTGAAAATATTTCTTCTTAATAATTTGTTCATTTCTCTTATTAATATTATATTTGGAAAAAAACTGGAATTAAAAAATACGTTATCTCGAGATTTGTGCTTCTTAATAATTTGTTTATTTCTTTCATTAATGTGAATAATCAAAAAACATTTCAATTCGTCAGATTAAAAAGCAACATTTGTACGTAAATGATTATTATCCATATTTGGGAAAAACCTGAAACGAAATACGTTATCTCTAGATATGACCTTTTCAATAATCTATTCATTTGTCCCATCAATGTGAATAAAAAACACAGAAAACAAAAAGAAGTTTAATTTCACATCAGATTAAAAAGTCAAAGTTTATATACGCGAATGATTATTATTAATATTTAGGAAAAAAGCCCCGAAACGAAATATGCGTTATCGTTCTCTTTTAGATAATAGCTAGAGGAAAAAAAGATCGTAGAGGAAGTTGTGGCGCGCGTGGACTACCGTGTGCTCGGAAGCTGGCGTGCGCGAGTGAAGGTGAGTGAGCGCGTGACGTGGGTAAGGATGGTGGGGATATTCCCAGAGAGTCTAAGAGAAAGGAAGAAAGAAAGTAGGAAAGATAGAAAGAGAGTGCCCAAGCACACGTATACAAGTCGTTTCTCCCATGCTGAGGAACGCGAAGAGAAGCGCGAGAGAACCCATGCTGCCTGGGTTGAAATGGTGGGAGGGCGTCGGGTCGGCGCGTGGGCGGCCGCAGGCAGGACGCGCGTCTTGCTTGCTTCAAGAAGGGAGACCAAGAAGAAGAAGAAGAAGAAGAAGAAGAACACGAAGAAGACGAAGGAGAAGAAGAAGAGGAGAGTTAGATGAAGGAGGAAGGCAAGAGAGAAAAAGAAGGAAGGAAACGAGAAGATGGGTTTCTACTGGCTGTTCGTACGAACAGCACGAATCGCTTTGGCGATAAAGGAAGTTTTATATGACGGTGTGCTTTATGCAAGCGGCCTTTTTTATCTGATCGTTTTGCCACCGAGCCCAGGTATTCGCAATAAATTAACTAGTGGTGTGTAATTAAACGGGCATCGGTCGTTACGCGGCGGCTCGCGTCGTACATTTTAACCATTCATCTGAAATCTTTAAATTTTGTGAGAAAACTTATATACGAGTTGACTTTATCCACGACAAACCCCATATCGAATTCGTATTAATTAACGATTTTCAAATTGACGTATTTATTGACATTTAGTTTAACCATTTTTTTGTATTCCAGAACTTTTGATTACTTTTCTATTTGAATTATTCTCATTTTAAATATCATTTCAATGTTTAATAATTTGGCATTGTGTTTTCAGATTGGAAAGATTTTACACCAAATTGAAGTTAAAATTTGTACCGAAAATTAATTGCAAAATAATTCCATATAAACAACCGGTAACCATACGTGATTCTGAAAAGTCATTTATTTCAACGAAGAAGAAAGAAAGAAAGAAAGAATGAAAGAAATCAAGAAAGAAATCAGGAAAGTGTTTTAGTGTAAGGAGGTAAAGAGGTAAAACGTTTGGAAGTACGGAAAGGAACCTTAATTGCGTTTAACTCCTGGATTACCTTTCCCAGTTGATGTATCCGTATTTCGTTTTTCTTTCCGTTTCACATATATAGTAATTTTTATGTATGTGTACTCAATATACGTATAAACATATATACCTATATACTTATATATACATATACATATATATAGAACGTGATGACGGTGACAGTGAAGAAACGATTCCGACGGGATTCGAACGAGGAACGTAACGAGCCGACGGCGACTAATTTGTCCGTTCGGCAAATTGAAATTACAGGTTAGCCACGGCGACGACGAAGCAAACGAACAAGCTCGAAGAGAACCTCGGAGAGAAAGAGACTCGCTGAATTATCGCAGCTCGATGTATCACCGCAAAAAGGCGCGAGCTTGAATCGACGAGTAATCGTATTTCTCTCTCTCTCTCTCTCTCTCTTTCTCTCTTTCTCATACTATCTCTGTCTTTTTTCATTCCTTCTTGCAGGCTTACCTTTTCAGACACACCGGCTCGTCGAAGAAACTTTCACCGTGATATCGTCCTCGTAATCGTTTTCCTGAAGATCACTGGATTTCTATCCTACGAAGATCTTCGACTTCATCTCGATCATTCCCTCGAGAATTGTTTTCTTAACAAAACTCTATTTCCCCCTTAGCCCTCTTTCCCCATAACCACCCTCTTCCCCACCCTGCCCCTACCACTCCTCAATCCCTCACAGCTTCTCCATTTCATCGTATCTTTTTTTGTACTTTCTTACTATTAACTCTCATCTCACGGAAAATATACGTCTCTACTACTTTTTTTCTATCATAAGAAAGGATCTCATCTACTCGCACACGCTCGAACACGTTCCTTCGTTCATCCCATTCGTTCGTTTCTAAATGTCATCGGTTTTCTTCCCCGAGAACGAATGAACGAACGAAGACTATAATAGATATTCTCCCACGCACGTTCACAGTATGAATCGTTCCGATGATTTTTGCTCGATCGAATGGAATTAATTTGTCTCACGTTCTTCCCTTGGAATTCACCGTATAAGGTCGATGGATTGGATTGCTATCGTTTCAACTAGTTCCTATTTTCTTTTTTTTTCTTTACTTCTCTTTATTTTACAGTTCCATACGGGAGAAAGAGAGAGAGAGTAAGGAAGAAGGAAAAGTAAAGTTCCCGTTTCATTTTCTAAGAAGACGAGAAATGATATCTCGTTGAGAAATCTCGTTGAGAAATTCTTCGCAGTTTGTTCTTCCCAACCTGCGATACATTGTTTCCTTTTTTCTATTTTTTTTCCTTCTTCTTCTTCTTCTTATTACCAGAATAAAGTAAAACGATGTACTACGTTTTAAATCATATATTTTTTCTTTTTCTTCTTCTTCCTAAATTTATGAGTTGTAACGAATGATTAATTCCTCACGGCGTAGAAAGAATATTTCGATAGATTTTTTCATCTTTTCTGAGTCCTCGTATTCGAGTCGATATGCAAAATTAATTACATACATTTATTCAAGGAAAGATGAATTGTGGATGAATTTATAAAAAAACAAAAGAAACAATAACGAAGAAAGAGAAATAGAAATTTAAAAAGCACAAGAGATAGAGAGAGAAAGAATTTGTTCGATGTAACGAAATCATAGTCGCGATTCGTTAATTGGATCTCGTTTATTTTCATTGGAATTTAATCGGATACACGGTTCCGTATGTATCGATATCTTATACCGCTTAAGGGTGTCGGCGTGCTCCTTGCAATTCATTACAGCTCAATAATATGTAAATCGCTATGACTTTCTCCTTCAAGGAATGAACTTATCGTTATTCTTCATCTGGTACATCAATTGTACTCGTACCTTAAGTTGCTTTATTCTTCAACGACGATCTTTTCGATTATAAATCAATAAATGAATCCATGGTGAGCATACGCTCATCGACTTTCCCTTTAGTTTCAATCACCCATAAAGCATTTATTTTCCTATTTTTCTTTTTTTTTCTTAACTCAAGTCTCCACTGTTCAGATACATCGAGTACGCGTGGTGTACATTTCAATACAACTATAATCAATATCACGAAGGATATAAAATAAAATCGACTTAATTACCATTTAAAACATGTAAAATTACACGATACCTTTCAATTTGTATTCATATCAAAGTTCTTTCTTAAATTAAAGTACAAATTTTAAATGAAAAAAAAGTAAGAGAAAGAAAGAAAGAAAATAAAGAAAATAAAGAAAAAACTTATAAAGGAAGGAGATTTGTTTTCGTGAGATTAACCACAGTCCAACCAACGGGGGAGATGACGAAGAGTAAAAGTATTATGAGAAAGGATAAGAGGAGGACCTGTTTATGAGGACGTCGGCAATCCTGTTGGAAGTTAAGGAATGCGAGGGTGTCCTTCGTTTGCGATTAAGTTGTATCAAATCTGCGATTGAGTGCCACGTGAGTTTCACGAAATCCAGCGCCATAAAAGTCCACCGTTTGCTGTTTCCCATAATCTACGGAGTAAGAGGGGTTGATGAGGAGGTAGGTGAGGTACTGGAACGACAAAAGGGACTTGGGTTGATACTACTGACCGGGAACCGGTGTTTTGAAGGATAGAAAGTGAAAGAGAGATAAAGATAAATAGAATGGGAAAGAATATAAACAGGTAGTTAGAAAGAGAAAGAGAGACAGGTGGTTAGAAAGATAAAGAAATAGTGAGCAGAGTTAGAAAGAGAAAGAGAGAAAGAGAGAGAGAATAAGATATAAAAAGAAATTGGTGGACCTGGCAAATTCTCGAGTTCCTCCTCTTCTTCTTCTTCTTCTTCTTATTCATCTTGTCTTCTTCTTCTTCTTCTCGTTCTTGCTCCAGGGAATGGAAAGGCGCGCAGGAGGTGTCCAGGTGCGGAGGTGACTCTCTACGATAACTCCTTCAGCTTTATGCCGTGGGTGGTTTATACTTTACGATGGGTACCGCTTCGTGGACAATCAGAGAGGAGGCTACAACAGAAGAGACGACGACCAACATTCGGGCTCTTATTTCTTCGACGTGCAACACAACCACCGGCACTGTTCTTCCATTTTTATTTTCCCTCCATAGTTTATTTTTTTCTTCTTATTCTTCTTCCTCTTTTTCTTTTTCTTTTGATTTCATCGTTGGAAGATTTCTTCTCTTGACGACGACGAAGACGACGACGACGAGTTGGCGCCGTGGATCACGGCGGAGAAGACTATAACGAATCCCGTGCGTGTGTGGTACAAGATTATGGTAGTTCGACAAGAGAAATGATCGAAAGTCTTCTCCATTGCGTTGCTTCGATATTAAATTATCTACGTTTCTCGTTTGATCATTTTTTCGTTTGATATTATTAATGTGTGTTAGCGTATGGGCAATCTCGATATGAGCAATTATTGAGAGCCTGTATTGTATCATCGGGTACACGATATTGAGTTTTAATCTTCTAACTTTTTTTTACTTTTTCTTTTAATCTTTCTTTTTTTTTTCAAGTTATTAGTAGTACCTAAGTGTAAGAATAATTATTGGTCTTCATTCATTTTGTATGTCTTCCCTATAATTATTTTCTTTCTCTCTCTCTCTCCCTTATTCTTTGTTTTTATTTCACGTGCTACCACCATCGATCACAATTTCTTACATTGGCGGATACTACGAGCAGCAGGTGTAGTTGTTAGTAGGTAATCGTCGTCGAGTGAAGCAGCTAAGTGACGCAACGAGTCCTTCGCGATAAATCAAAGTTCGAAGGCACTTTTTCTCTTTCTCTCACACACACACACACACACACTTTATTTCTCTTTCTGAATATCTCATGATTGCCAGCAACGTACCAATTTTCTTTCGACGGAGTGAAAGCAGATTTCGAGACTTGACTTCGACCTCGCAACACCATCGTCCGTCCGTTCGTCCATCCGTCCATCCGTCCGTTCGTTCGTTCGTCGGTTCGAACATTGCAACAACGATAGGTGCGATAAATGCAATTATTTACGCTCGATTAAGAACACTTCGAGTCGAGAGCCGCTAAGAGGCCGCGAGGCGAACCAGATCAAAAATATCCGAAAGGGATGAGAGGTTGGAGGGGGCTGGGGGGGAGGAAAGTGACCGAGGGAGACGAAAACCAGAGGAAGAAGCGTGTCTTGCGATCGAACCCGCAGATTTCAAAATGCCCCGGCCTCGCCCGCTCGAATTTTAAGCAGATTATCTCCTCCAACGTTCACGGTAGTATCCTTATTGTGAAATCGCTATATTCCTTCAGGATCCATTTCTTTTTCTTTTTTCTGAACCCGACATCGAAGATATAACTTTGATATTAATTCATCATTATTTTCGTCATTTAACATTTTCAATTAAAATCTAAACACTACGAATGATGATTATCCTAAATTTTATCAATAACCCGTGATAAAATGGTTAATAAAAAATATAGATATTGTTATTGAATATTATCTAATAAAAATGATATATAAACTATATATATATATATATATACTTCAGTAAAAGGCATTTATATCTTGTTAGAGATTGTATAAATAGTTGACAGTAAATAGATGCCGTTGTCCTCTTGGTAATCTCCATCTTCGTTATCCCGTTCTTTACACCTTGCACGGTCAACGATTTCCAATGGGTGTATCGTCCTCGAACGTAGGCCAGTAAGTCATTCGCAAAGTTCGAACACCCTCCTTCTTACTTATTCCGCACGTGTACTTCAACTATATACACACATACACATATCTATTCATACGTATCCTTTCTTATTTCACATTCATTCATTCATTCATTCATTCTTGTAACAGCTTCCCAACGGTGGTCCATACCGAATTTCATTGGCGTGTGAGAATTGATGCATCGCCATGTACAAGAATAATTCACTATCGTGTCTCTCCTCGCGTCGAAGTCCTGTTTCTTAAGAAATATTCAAGTCGCGACCCACACACATACACACACATACACATATATATACACATACGCATAATGCTGCTGAGAAAAGCAAGCAGCGCGTTTACGATGAAGGAAGGGGGACACTCGCGTGTACTTACAACGAGCTATAAGAGACGACGTGATTGGTGTATATCAAGTGAAAGAGAGAAAGAGAGGAAGTATTCGAAATAAATCACGGAACTAGGCACAACAGGTGTACGGATTGCCTCACAATTCAGGTTTTTCTTTCTCTCTCTCTTTTCTCTCTTCTCTCTTTCTTATCTCTCTCTTTTTCTCTTTCGTACATCTCTCTTCGTATGTGACACTAGAGAAAAGGAAGATCCATACTTTAGAGTCCATACTCGTATCCTTACACGCAGTACGCGAGCATACTTTTCCTGAATCACCAAATATGTTCTCAGAGTCGTAGTGAAAAATATGTAAGCATCGTTGAGCCGAACATAAGCGATCTTTCTTTCGTGTCTTGTAAAACGTATACCGAATCTACGTGTATTTTCCATCTTATTTAACTATATAGCTAACTTTGATGGCTTCCTTTCTCTCCCACGAATTTCATCTCACTACAAATTGTTCCTACATTTTTATAAAACAAAACGTCATAATTGTCGAACAAGTAATCATTACAATTACATTGAAATAAATCATTTAGTAGGAAGCGATTAATTTTCTAACCCTTTTCTCGGATATAACCCCATTCAACGCGAACTAATCCACTATTTCAACCCATTATTCCTTTTTATTTTCTTAAAACTACTATTAATAATATATATAAAAAAAAAAACCCAATTAATAAGACCCACGTATATATTTGGTTCCTAGGTAAGCGGATGAATCGAAATCGAATGAAGATAATCAAAGGTCCGGAGAGGTAAAGGATGAAAGGACGTTTCGTGCAAGGTGGATCTTGTTATAAACGGTGAGATAAATCAGTGGGTGGGAGGGGGGAGTGTGAGGGAAGGCTCGATGAAACCGTTTATAACGAGTTTCTAAGATCTATCTATGAGTGAGAGAAAGAAAAAGATTCCTCCACTCGTAGTAATGTTTCTTGCCCTCTCATACTTATTTCTTTTAATCTCTCTCTCTCTCTCTCTCTCTCTCTCTCTCCCTCTCTCTCTCTCTCTCTCTCTCTCTCTCTCTCTTTCCATCTATCTATCTATCTATCATTCTCTATCTCTTTCTATCCTAGCAGTTGGTCTATCCTATTATTACGCAGGCCTGCCAGCACTCCCACGCCGTAAGTAACTTGATCGGGGTTAATCTGACCCTGACCTGTGCCTATGCCAGCACCTGCGTGCGACCCAACCTAATTCTAATTTTTTTCTTCTAACCTCCACCTCCCTCCTACCCCTCCTCCCTGTACCCCCCTCACAAAAGCCTCTCCCTTTTTAAGCCCTTTCCTTTTCTTTCCTATATCTTCTTTCTCGTTCTTTTACGTAGAGTTTGTAGCCACACTGTGCCCGTGCCCGTGCCCATGCCATGCCATGCCATGCCATGGCACATTCGAACGTCCCGTCCTAAGGATAAAAAGTAGATAAGGCTTACCGATAAGAATTCTTTTCTCGTTACGAACGTCCTATCTTTTACGGACTACAAGGGGCCAGTGCTCGTGCGTTACTTCGGAAACGTGATGAATCGTCTCTCCGATTCTTCCTTTTCACCAAACGAACATTCGTGTTTGCAGGGAGATGCCAAAAAGGAACCCTCCTATCTCCCTGCCGATGACTTTTTTCTTTCTCTCTCCTCCCTCCCCTTTTTTTTCTTCGTCGTAGTCGTCGTAGTCGTCTTCGTCGTTGTTGTTTTCTTCATTTCAAATCTTTTAACAGATTTTTCGATCTTCGAGGAGTCTAATGGATATTTTAAGAAATACTTTAAAACTTGACATTCGATTACTTCGAAAATATTTTCGTTAATTTGAATAATTATTAATTTTATTTATTTTGTTTTTTTTTTAAAGGTACCAGGCATCCGGCAAATAAATCACAGATAAGATGAAAAAAAAAAGAAATTCTTAAGCCGTTGAATTAAGAAAGGGATAAAAATGATTATTTCTCGTTTCCTATTCCGTCCCAGTTACGTTACTCTCGCTTGATCCATTTGACTTTTTACACGAAAACAATAGACTCTCTGTGTTGTTGGATAGAATGAAGGAAGGCGTCTTCTTTCTTCTTTCTTCCTCTTCTTCTTGTTCATTGGTACCAGATGCCGCATTTAATATACTAACAACGGGGATAGAAGAGCATAACCCTTTCAGACACAATTTACGATCTCTCCTAGAAAAAAAGTTTTCTTTTCCCGTTTAAATTGAATCCAGCGTTTAAGTTTGTAAATGATACAGACTCCTCCGATGGTGTTAAACTCGGTCACACGCAGACAAAACTTTTCTTTAATTAATATAAACGGGGTTATTATATTATTGAGTAGAAATAAAATTAAAAAAGACAGAAGAATAGACGCAAAGAAGCTTACCAATAAATTGTATCGGGCATTGAAGAAGAAACTATGATTAAAAATACAAGAAAATAAGTATCGAGTATTATATAGTTTTTTGTTTCCTCTATCTTCCTTCCTTTCTTTCTTTCTTTCTTTTATTTGGTCAATTCACTATAGCATATAAAAATATAACAAGTATTATGGGAAATGTATCGAAGTTGAGATGTGGCAGGTGTAAGGACCGTATAAGGTTAAAAGGCCACACGTTCTTGTGGTCAAGTCTCTCTCTCTCTCTCTCTCTCTCACACACTCTTTCTTATCTTTTATCCTTATCCTTCTTTCTTTCTTTCCAACGAAGACTAAACTCGCTAAGGATAAACGCGGAACGACTCGCTCGTGCCTGGGACTTCCACGCGAGGAGGAGTTATTATACGTTGCGAACGCCCACGCGTGGCTTTCTCAGCTCCGCTGTTGCTCTCGCCGCCGCAGGAAACCAAAAACAGAGAAGAAAAGAGAAGAGAGAAGAGAAGAGAAGAAGGTGCGAGGGAAGGAAAAGAGAAAAGAAAAGAAAAGAAAAAAAGTAAGGGACTCGTGACTTGTAGAGAAAGAAGAGGTGGAGGTGGAGGTGGAGGGCAAAAGGATGGGGGAGTGTAGGAGGAGGGGTGAAAGGGCTTTTTGTTTTTTCGGCGTATATCCACGGAAATTGGACGTCGAGTCGTGAACGAGCCGTTAGGCTGTAAATCTCGAATCCCCTTTCTCTCTCTTTTTCTCTTTCTCTTACTCTTTCTCTTACTCTTTCTTCCTTGAGAGAACTTTGTGGGACGACCTACTGAGCCAAAGGTAGAAAGACCCGTTTCTGAATCTTGAGATTTACACTTTCGTTTGTTCCTTTGGGGTTTTTCCACCATACTCAATAATCGAAATCAGAATTTGAATTTTTATTATTCACTGTTCTGTTTTTTCTTCTTCTTCTTCTTTTCCTTCTTCTTTAAGGGTATCATAATATTCGATGAAAGATACTGATTGTAAGTTTTGGTATATAGACGAGTTTTTCATTCCCCACTGTTAGATAATTTTGATATTGAAATGTGTTACAAGTAAGAGCGAGTATAATAATTGAAAATTAATTAAATTTAGACTTTTTCTTTAATAACATGAACGAGTATATTTGGTCTCGTTAAATATTAAATAAATGAGAGATTGTGTTAGAGAATATTGAGAGAACGTGCTTGTTATGGTTTTAATAAATCTGTGGGAGACGTTCGAAATAATAATTTCGTATGTAGTTGTCTAGACGAGGTGAAATAAATCTGACATTATTATTACTACATTAGGCTAATTAACGAGCAAGTTTAATAATACCAGCAAGAACTTGTACATGCTAGCTCGTAATATTACCCAACATCGATTTAATGAATCTCTTGGGTAAAAAGAAAAACAGAAAAAGCAAGGGGGGTAGAAAAAAAAAATAATTAGTATCCTGCAGATTAATTTAAACCTCGCGTTTAACTTTTCTCTCATTTCTTTCTTTCTTATTTCTTATTTGTTTCGTTGAAAATGTTCAAATGGTAAATGAACAGTCACGTTAATAACATCGCGCACGTCGACGATCTCCTTCCAATTATATTAATTGCTTTTGCGTTTTGGATCATTGAAAAAAATGTGAGACGATTGGATAGGTTCTGAGGTTCTTCGAAACGCCCAAACACGAAACACGCGAAGATTCGTGACTAATAATACAAGACTATCTCGATCGTTCCCCGTGGGACGTATTTCCCATGATATCCCACAGCGTATTGGCTAACTTTCGACACAATGATCCACCCGCTGACTTCGCGTATGGTATGTGTTTCTTTTATTGGAACAATTAACACAGATAGCAGATCGAATTGAATTCGATTGGATTTATGCACGATTCGGTTCGATTAATTACAATTCGATCATTAGTCATAGTTTTTGTTATCGTAATAATTGTGTTGAACGGAAAGTGAATCTTCAAGAAAGTAAAAAAAGGAACAAACAAGAATAAGATTGAAATATTTTTCCATTCGTTTTTAAGATGTAAAAATAAATAATTGTAAAAATATCTTATCTATAAAAAGATCTTACAAATGCAATGAATATCCAATGAGACGAGTGACTACTATTCCTAAAAGAGTATTACGATGAGTTAAAGAAAACTTAGACAGCAACTTGAATTCAGGTGTCGACTAGTCGATAGAACAAACGCACGTGTCGACCGGAAGCGGAAATGTCTTGTGGGAAAGGTGAACGCCACAAGTGGCAATGCGACTAAAAAGTCTAATGACGCGCATATAAATGTACCGACTGCTGTTGATGTGCATCCGTGAACTTGGTAGATGACACATGTAGATAAGACTCGTTAAACGATTCTTCCTTCATGGAGGATTATTCATTGAAGGAACGTTAAAACACGTTATGTCCTGTCGATGGAGATGAAGCTAACATTTATTACCATAAATTTGATAACTTCTAAAACCATGATGGTATTTTTTAATTTTTTTTTTTCTTCGTATTCCAATCTACATGATTTAAACATTACGTCCTACAAGTATTGAATATTAATTATTACTTCGGGGATTAAATGTAATCGATCTTACGAATTTTTATATTTTTACAAACAAAAGCGAATTGTATTATATTTTACATTTTATTATAACATTACAAACATTTTCTATCGTTTTAAGAAAAATATCCAAGTATTAGGATTTTTATTTTCAATCCCTTTGTTCTTAACCAGTCGCGTGTATTCGCATACCCACGTTACATGCAGATATTTTAATGCGCTAACGGTAAATATGAGACGATAAAATTATGACGTTTAAAGAATTTCACACGTAACGAATTTAAAAAATTCGCAAGCGCGCAAAAATTTTCTTCAGTTTGATTTTTCCAAAGAGTCAGGTGGAGAAAAAGACAGAGAGACTGAAAGAAGGAAGAGGGGGGGGGGAAACGCTGACTGTTGCATGTTAACATCATCGTATTTCATCCTTTATGGTATTAAGTAGTACAAATGAAAGAACTTTCTCTCCGTGGTCGTTTGCTGTCGTAAGTTTTCGTGCCACTAAAACTCTTCCTCCTCCTTCTTCTCTTTCTTTTTTCTTCTCTTATATTCCTCCTTATCCACCTTCTCATCCTCCTCATCCTCCTCATTCTCTTAATAGCGCGAAAGAGATTTCGGAAAGGATGCACGTGGGTCTGACGACAAGTGGTGGCACTTAAATCGATACAGGTGTTTCTCCGAGCAACGTTTCCGAACGTTATCTGCGCACGGTTGCATGACCCGAAGCTGTTAGAACCAAAGAGTATTCATAAATATTTCATCTGCATCCTCTCTTTCCTATACCCTTTTTTCGCTAAGGAAGATGCACTTGCAGTAGTAATTTTAAAAATCCAACTACCATTCCCTTGGCATTTCTTTCTCTTACATATTTAACCTCGCTCATCGATATCTTCCTAGATTTCGTTCTCTACTTTTAGAATCTATGTATCTATAGATAAGATATTAAAATTTAATCTACCACGATAAGATTTTAATCCTTCTTAATATCGGAACATTTTTTTGTCAGTGATAATCCTTTAATCGATAGTTTCATCGATACATTTTAATTCTTTTTATCTAACGATAAACATAATTAAAAATTTATCCTATCAAAATAGACGTTCGATAGTAATAATATTACAAATTGTTGTCGCAAAGAATAATCATTTTAATGATGATTAAATTATACAATTCTCTATTGAATTCTGTTTTGAAATAAGTAAAAAGTAAAAAGTAAAAAAAGTAAAAACAGGAGGAAATAAATAAAAGTTGCGTGATTCATCTAATTTGGAGCATTATACTTCGTGATGAATACGAGGTCTGTGTTTTGAACATTGCCGCTTCTTTTAATGCCGGACAGAATGAAAAGGAAAGGGAAGAACTAGTCGTTAAGGAGTAACATAAGAGCAACACCATGATGCGAGCCCATGGGTAGAAGATAATCAGGCATGCCGTGGTAATTCTCGTTCGGGGGCGTGCGAGAATAATGCATTGCTTGAAATATTTAACGAGAAGATAATTTGGCGAAGGTGCTTCTACCTACGAATAAAACGCCTTTCTTCTCCTCCTTCTCTTCCACCTTCTTTTCCTCTTCTTCCTCCTTTACCACCCCCTCTCCCACCTCTTTCTTTTCTTACACGTCCAATCTATGCGCGAGGATCCTTACTCGCGAGTTTGTTGCTTGGCCCATTCTCTCGAACGACTTTTAAGCGTGGGAATTGAAAGTTAGTATTATTATTATTATTATCATTATATATATTAGTATTATTATTTCCAGACGATTAGAAATAAGACGATAGGTTTAGTTCGATGGCAACATATGGTAGATACAGTACGAATGCGTTATTTAAAAGCTGCCTTATCAATTTTCGATCGTACAGATGTATACTTATACATATATACACCGGTGTGTGTATATATATATTACACTGATTATATATCTATATATATATATAGATTTTTTTTCATTAAAATCTATGTACGGCAGTAACTCGCGATGATCGTTAACGAGAGAAATGGATTGTGGAATTTGATTACGATGCCAGATGTTACTTTCGAATTAAATATTGTTGAAGGAAATCATTTTAACGGGTTTAATACCATGTCGATTTTATACGAATCGATCTATTCTCTCTAATAGCTTTTATACATTCTTTTATATAAAATGTAGAAACACACGTGATTTATAGTCATCATTTTTATATAACGATATGAATCATCTTGTTGTTAGTAATATGTGTTGCTGAAATTCTATAGAAATGTTTACTATTATATAATAATATTTGTATGAGATATTGAAATAATTAATAGATTAAATTCACGTTTCGTACGATCGTTTGCGGTCGTCCACGTGTCATGAGCAAAAACGTCATATCCGCACACGCGTCACGGTTAGGAAGTAATTCTGAATGATTAATTAACGAGACAAAGATGCGGAACTCGTGTGACCGGAAATACAAGTAAAGAAAAGGCAAGAATTATAAGAGTAAATTCAAATAGAAAGAGAAAGAGAGAGAGAGAGAGAAAGCAAAGGAAGAACTTTGCCACGTTTAATCGACCTCGTCTTTAGCATTGTAATTACTTCAAGTACCTCTTTTAGAATCACTGTTAAGTATTCTATTATTGTAAATGATATTTCAAATAATAGAGCAATCGCTCCCACTCCTCACTTTCATCCCCACCCTTTATAAAAGTTAATGTCTATATTTTTTTTGTTTTGTTTCAAATTATTTCACAGACTTTATTTTCATTTAGAAAACGAGGTCAGATCAATTAACTTAATTACTTTCCCACGACATATACCATAGTTTTGTTTTGTTTTCTTTCTTCTTCTGAAATGACGGAAGTGTATTTGATTAAAAAGATCATCGATTTAACAAATTCATTACACACCAGGACAATTTTCCAATACCTTTTATCCCTCGCTAAGTGGATAATCTCAAAAATGACTACTTAATTATATTGTAAGACGATTTATTTCTATTCTTAAAATCTCTTATCCTATTTTATTCATTAAGTAAGTAATCTTTGAAATATAATAGGATAAAAAAATTGTCAAAAAGCAAGTATCAGGTACAAGTTCGTCATTATTTTTTGTTTAAGTTTCTATCTGGTCCTTTTCATCTAAACTACATCTAATACCTTATATTTTGGAAGTAATTTAGTAAATTACAAGCTTGGACAAATATTATATATGCTGACGTTATGCATTCGTAGGTAGGTTCTTCTCGTCGTGTATTTTATTTCTCTATCTTTCTCGTTTTCATACTGGTTCCGTTCTTATATTTTTCTTTTTTGTCTTTCCTTTTGAGAGTAGCATATTCGCAAGTACGGGAGGATTACACGCATCCCGCAGGGACTTTGGGGGATACGACAAAAAGCTTCGAGGGCCAAGGGAGACCGAGCGAGTGAAGACGATAAAAGCCATGCTCCTCATACATGTGACGGCTTAATAATTACGCGGGTGGCCCGCGAGAATCTGTTTTACATGCTGCTGCATAATAACTATGATTTTCTCTCTCACTCTCTCTTTCTCTTTCTCTCTTTCTCTTTTTATTTTTTTTTCCTTCTCTTTTTGTCTCTCGACAGACTTGCGTGCTCCAGTTCTCTACGGAAAGGGTGGAGATGTGCGAGGATCTCGCGCGTCAAAAAGCTCACTGCACGAGAAATGAAACCCTGCAATCACCGTCCGAGAAAAACGCGATACTTTCACCGATCGTTATTTCTCTCTCTTTCTTCTTACCTTATTGTTCTACCTTTGCACGTGTTGTTTCATCTGTATCCACTCAAATCTGCATAACAAGATATTATGTACTTTTTTTATTTATGAATATGTATATATATGTCCGTACCCATATAATTTTATTTAAGCTCAGTCATTTCGAAGATGCCAATCATTCGATTTTTAACACCTCGTCTGACAACCGCCAGACTTGTATTATATCTTTATATAAGAGTATATAATTAATTTTCTATGTAAATATATTTATATATATATTGTCTTTGATAAAATAATATATGTTTCTATTGTTTAAATATGCAACAGAAAATTTGGATTTTAAATATTTGGATTTTTCAGAATTTACGTTTCTGTGGAATCTGATAACGCAGTCTTTCGTGACTTGGGTTTCTGAAATGAATTATTCGGATTCGGATTTAGATTCGAACGAATCTTTACTAAGATATTCTTTTTAATAAATGTTTTATGCATTTTAAATAAGTAAGTCTACTTCAAGTGATGTGAAATGAGTCTTTTCCATATCTGCTAATTTTTGCACAAAAACACTTTCACGATTGACAGACGTATCTATTAATGCATAGTTATTTAAAAAATGTTTAATATTAAATATTAAATAATGAAATTTCTTTTTATTTCATTATTCGGATTTGAATTCGCATTCGAGTTCGACGAATATTGAAAAACCGAATTTTCAGTAACCCTATTCAATGATCCACACTAATCTCTCACTATTATGCATTTGCAAGTTACCCCTCATGTTATTCCAATACTATTATTATATTCACGTCAACGTTCATCATACAAACGTCACTTTATTATTACCATACGTAAATCATCAATCGCTAAACTAGAATAACCGGAGCACGAGGGTTAAAGATTTTCTTTCGTTTGTACAAACCGGAAGAATTCGAAAAAGAAATCTACAATTTCTTACTTACAACTAACTGTAACCAATCTCCAGAGAAAGAACAAGGTACAGTAAGTAGATTTTGTCTCTCTCGAACCAGTTTTATGCATATATATCTGTAACTTGCCGATAGAAGAGAAGAAGAAGAAGAAGAAGAAGAATAAGAACAGAAGAAAGAAGAGAACGTATAAAGCCGTCGATGCACATGGATTTATGCCAAGTTCTTCTCCTCCTTTTCCTCTTTCTCATCCTTTTCTCAACTACATCTATACTTGTTTTCTTTCTCTCATTTTCTCACAGACACTCCGTACGCTAACGCAGATGCGTCACGCACGCGAGAATCGAATGCAAGCGAGCTACGTAATCCTTTCTGGCTACTAATAGCAGCCGGAATCGTGAATTCAATTGCTCCTGAATTGATGCAGCGGCAACATCGACTGAGATAGAAGAAAAAGAGAGGAAGGAGAAAGAAATATAGAGAATGTGAGAGATGAAGTATTTAAGTGAAATAAAGATAGAAAGAGAGGCACGCGAGTCGAGTCCGTCGAATGCAGCACCAAGCACGTACGTTTAATCGTAGGTGAAAGAGGAAGGTGGTCCGGTAAAGTACCGTTTCTTATGGGTGCATCCGTTTGAAGGAAAGAGAAAGAAGGATTGAGTGTCGACAGGATTTTATGGAGGAACAAAAGATTGCAAGAAAACGACGGATGTCGGTTAGGCTGATCTTCTTCAACGTTTTTAACCGATTGCTATATGGGTGCCTAAAGATGCATTTTATGTATTATTGAAACTAAAATGTTCCTTTTTTTTAAATAACTATTATTCTTTTTACCTAAAAAATAAATTTCTACGGAATTTTTAGAAATTGTTTACTAGGATGATAGAATTGTTTATAATAAGATTTTTCTCCAAAAATTAGCGAGAAATAGATCGCATTGGTGGTCGGACCAAGCAGTCTGTGAAACAGTGAAGCACCGATAAATGAGATAAAAAGAACCATGAAGGAGCCAATCGAGTTTAATACATTGACTACCGATGTAAACACTTAAGTAGAGAAAGTAGATACATAATGTATCAAAATAGGTGACATCTAAAGACATCGTGTAGAAAACAGGGGTTATATCGTGATCCTTCCGTAACAGATGGGGCGCAGAAAACGAGAAAACTCGTGAGGGGTTCGTAAATACGAGAGATGGGACGAGAAGCACGAGAAAGACTCGTGAACGGTCCTCAATGTGTTAATATCATCTTTTATCGCAAGAATGTATTATGTATTTCTTTTTTTTTTATTATTCTACCGTCAAAATACTTGGTGAATCTAATTGAGGAGTTAAGGGAGGTAAAGAGTAGGAGAGAGGAAATAAGATTTGATTTTATCAAGAATACTTACGATGAGAATAATTGACGAAATGAAATAGTTTTGTGAAACCATGGCATTAATACAAATGACCGTTAAAAATCGATTAGGTTAGGAAGATTTCTCTTGGTAGAAGATGCAAGGCATCACCAACACAAGTCTACGGTCGTTTGATCGAGCATGGTAGATACCAGGCGGTATTACCAAGCAGCAAGCAAGTGGATGCCGATCCTTCCTTCTGACGTTCTATACTCGTTGTACGAATGCGGAGAAGCGTAACCATAATCTTGCCGCGTCATGTGGACGGTGTGCGACCCGGTACGCGTAGAAGACCATCAAGAACCGAAGAGAGAATAATGGATTCGCGAGACTGAGCGATAATGGTCGTATAACGAGGTACAGGATGGTTAGAAATCTCTCTAAGTCCTATCTTACCTTTTCTGTACGAATAAGAACCGACGAAAAAACAAATTCATGTAAACGAGCTTACCTCGATCAAACATACGGTGGCTTTCTTTTTCAAATCATTTTTTTTTAAGTGGAACAGAGATTCGTAGAAGTTAACAGCAATTAAGATTCGATGTTTCGTTTTATTAACATTTTTGATTAAGGTTAGTGGAAAACAATTGTTGAACAATTTCAATTTGGAATGTACATATTTCGCGTGACATACCTTTCCCTTTTGCGAGATAGAATAAGTTGGTCCAAGAAAAAAAAAAATAAAAAGAGAAGATATTGCCGCACCCCCAAACCAACGTAGGCACGTTGCTCGTGTAAGATGACACCACAAGCTCTAAGTCTTTTCAGTTCCAGACGAGTATACCGCCCACCAAGAGACAAACGGGACATCCCTCATTCGACGAAACTCCGTTAAACAGAGTCTCTCAAGACTGATACTTGTAAAACTCTTCTTTAGGTCCTATTGTTCACGTTCAAGATACTCATTTTCATTAGTCTGTTAATGAAAGATGTGTTGTTGATGGAAAAACTAAATTAAAATAAAATAAAAATAAAATGAAATGATATTTAGATGAGTCAAGTTGGTTGTTACCAAACTTTCTGGCACCTTTCCAAAAGTCTGCGAAGTTTGAACTCGAGTTAAATAAAAGAGCTATAGGGGTGGTGGTAGTTGGAGAAAATAACTTGTAGATCGTAATACAATATGGACAATATCAATGGAAGATATTTTCAGGGAAAGAAATATTTTTGAGAACCTCTGTCTAGGTAGAGGTCGCAGGAGGAACCGCGACGAGGCGCCACGGGGATGTCGCCGGACGAGTTGTCCTCTTGTCTTCCAGCCACTCCCATTTTCAGCTACCGAGTTACTGCCACTCTGTCAATCCCGGTGTACGACTTGAGCGAGCAAAGGAAGAACGCAGCTCTGACAGCGTATGACTTCTCGGAACCGTTCGTTACCTTTTACTGGGAGAAAGAAAATCTGCCCAAAGGCGAAGAAGAGCCTGATCCTAGCGTACGAGTTTTACTCGAGAAAGCTCACGGCCATTTTACCGTCTTGCAATAAATTATTATTAATTGCAAACGCTACCGGTTTCATGTTACCTTTCAAGATACTAAAGTTATTGCCGCGAGGTATTTAGACCATCTTTCCTAACGATCGTACAATAACATTCTGTAGAAAATAGAAAGAAAATCTAATCCCAAGAATACCTTTCTTTTTTTTATTAGAAAAGAAAAAATCAACAACTGCAAAAAAGGAGAGAGTATCTACTCATACATGTGTATAGATTTAGATTACTTTCATAGATCATAGGAAGATTATTGGATACGATATTGGGCTAAGCCTTCATTACACAATATTTTCATAAATAAAAACTAGCCAACAAAGGGGAAGCCTAGAATACTGATCAATATTGCAAACCTATTGCTACGATCTTTCATGTACAATCTGAAAGGCTTTATTCCTTTAAGCCGCTTAAAGACCGTCTCACGGCATCTCATTTGAATAAGACAAATGAAGACATCTCTCTAAGGTGGACGGCGATGGAACGATGAAGCTGATACAGGAGATTGGCTCCGTGGCGGATCACCTACGGCGTACCTTGGCGATACATCGACAACGAACCAAGGAACGACTGCACACCGATTGATTACGATCGTTATCAAGACAATAGCTAACACGAGCTTACACTAACGACACGCCGAGTTAACTTCAGAATCGGACGATTACGATCGTAGTATGCCGACTGACTAACAAGATCGAATTTTTTTCCTTTTGCCGGATGAAAACTGATCCAACTCGTCGTCGTCGTTACACCCACGCGAGTAAGAAACACGTAAATTTTTCATTGAACGTCTCTCTCTCTCCCTCTCTCGCTCGGCAGATTGAAAAATCTTCGAAATGTTTTTGCCTCTCGTATGAATCTTACAAAACGTTTATACATATATGGATGTACCGATAGATCAATTTATATCATCTAAACATTATAGAAACTAAGATTGAATTTGAAAGTCTGGTAAGAAACTTTGTTAGTAGTTTCTATATATAATACAATACACGTATAACTTCGTTGTATAGAAAAATATTAAAGACAAGTTAGAAGACCCACGAGCTTAAACAAGCTTATACCTTGCATAAATACTTCATATAAAATCGTTGTGTACATTCCTACAAGTATATCTAAAACATTTGATAGAGCGTTGATATCTCGTGCAAGTCGTCCAGTCTTCGTCTCTCGGATGAGATCACTAGCGAGCAGAAGCTTGATGCTGTAGCTTGAGGGGGTTGTTTTCCACCCCTTTCGTTGCATACTCCTTTCTCGCCATCTGCTGGTAGTTGAAGGAAACGTGGGAGATGTATTGAACAGTCAGGATGCGCGTGGAAAGATGCGCGAATATTCGTGAATTCCCGGCACAGCACAGGAGCGCAGTTCTCGCGCAATAAAGTAAAAAAGGGGAATAGGGGGAGTGATAGAGAAGGGAGAGGGAGAGAGAGAAAGAGAGGAAACCGGGCAAGCGTCCTAATCCTCTCGGACGGCGAACAGAGGCAGACTCGATTAATAGTCGTGCTCGTGAGAGAATCGACGAGCATCAGAGCGTCCTTGGTGTTGTCGGCTTCGAGTTGCGCGGGAGCTTGAAATCTATCGTTGACTGTTTGAACTCTAACGCGTCTGACGCGGATTGTCGGCGTAGATGGAACAACGAGTTGGTCGCGTCAAAGAAAGAATAATCTTAGCGTCGTCTTTAATTTAAGTTTCGATTTATAAAGTGAAAATATAAATAAACCGTAAGAAAGAATAATTGTCATGTGAGGGAAACACGGGGGAATCATTTTTAAACCCCGGCTTGAAGATCCGATCGAGTCGCATCGTAAATTCGGTTAATTTTTTGATTCGCGTCTATCGAGTGTACACATCATACATACACACGCACACATAAGGACCGAAGAGGGTTCCTTTGATTCTTAGTTTGATTTAGGGCATTGAGAATAAGGGAAGAAGTATGAAGCCGAGCGCTATTATTCTGTTGTTATTCCTGTGCGTGCAATTTCTAGCCTCGGAGTCTAAGCTACGTCAACAGGCAACGGCTGTTGAGGCGACGGACGACGACGATGACGATTGGGACGACGACGAGGATGACGATGACGATGACGACGATGACGAGGATAATGAAAATTTTCATCCGAAGCCTGAAATAGACGACGATGGCCGTATCTATAAGAATCCGAGGAATTCACCGTCCGCTATGTGCCCACGAGATCAGGACCAAGCTGATCTCTTAGGTCAGAAGTGCCTGAGAAAATGTTCTACAGATGAGGATTGTAAAAGTAAGAAGAAGAAATGTAGATGCGACGGTGCCTGTGGTATGTCATGCATCAAACCAGACAGAGAATGTCCACCGTTAACCAATATTGAAAACGGCGTTATGTCCATAACTGGAAAATATTTCGGTGATCGGGCACATTACACTTGCGATCCTGATTTCTTCACTGTCGGCTTGGCCGAAAGGATTTGCCGTGCCGATGGACAATGGACTGGTTCTACGCCGTCCTGTAAGAAGGATCAAAGTTCCTTCTGCTCGCAGCCGCCCAAAATTAAAAATGCCAGACACAATGCATTGATCGAACAAACTACTTACGATCTTGACAACATGGTCCAATATTATTGTAATCACGGATACGTTACCACCGGTGCACGAAAAGCTAAATGTCTTATGATGAAGGGTATCGCCAGTTGGTACGGTCCCGATATCACCTGCGAACCACAAAACTGTGGTCCGCCGGCGGACATCGCAAATGGATGGCACGCTGGTACGTTTCATTTCCATACATTTCCATTTAGATTAAATGTCGTAGACATATTTTGGAAATTTTTCTCAATTTTCTTTTAAAATGTATTGATTTTATTGAGATTATCAATTGTTTTAGTATTGTTTCTTACACATTAAATATCATCAAAATTGTTTGAACATATTCTCATACACGCTTTCATTATTGTTCATTTTGTTTTCCTAACAAATAAGAAATTCTTTCAATTAATCCATTAAAATTTTAGCTAGATAGTAGATATATAGATAATCTTTTATCCATAAATGTTTTCTTAAGGCGAATGTTACACGTACGATTGTCGCGTGTCCTATCACTGTGCAAACGAATACGAATTGATTGGTCGTGCTGAAAAGATATGTTTGGCGGACGGTACTTGGATGCCTAAAGAGTCACCGCAATGCGTTCAAGTAAGAGATACGAAAATTCGTCGTCTCTTGTTAACCCTTATCACTTGTAAAATATCTTAAAATCTCTAGTCCCAAATAACTTAAAAGAAATAATCTTAATTATCGAACCTTACTTTTAGTAATTCATTGGTGACATCATATAAATGTCGAGTTAAAATAAACGACAAAAATAATCTTTTAGTGATAAGAGTTAAAGTAGTTTGATTTTAGCGTGGATTATTTTGAGGATAAAGAAAAAGAAAGAAAAAAAAAAACAAAAATGTGACTTTTTTAGGTAACTTCCGTACAGTGTCCTAAACCAGAAAATCCCGAGAATGGAAAAGCTGTCTATACTTCCTACGCTTATAACTCTATAGTCTCTTACGAGTGTAAATACGGTTATACTGTTGTGGGAGCGGCGACCAGACGTTGCGGAGCAGATAGAAAATGGGCAGGAAAAACTCCCACCTGTCAAGAGATTAATTGCGGTTCGCCGGGGGTTCTTTATAACGGTTGGATAGAAAATATCGAAGCAGGTGAGTCGAATATATCCACTATATACTCATATGATAGAGGTTATATCCATACGCTCGGTTAAAGCGTTTCTTCATCGTTGAACCGTGTCCCGTGCTAACACAAATGTTCGCTGGACCATTAGATCTATCTATCTTTAAATAAAAACAAAATTCGACGATTATATTATTATTTTTATGATAATGCGATTAACGGGATAAAATACGTCGATATTGACAGGTACTGGATTAGGTGCAAGCATTATCTTCCGTTGCAACGATCATATGAAACTCGAAGGTAACGCTTCTTCCGTCTGTCAAGCGGAAGGCAAGTGGCGTTATCCTTTGCCTCAATGTTTGGCCCCTTGCGTTGTACCTCAAATCGAGAATGGACGTATAACCGTAGCTAGTCACGAGAAGGATCACATTAATAATGTCACAGTGGTAGAACACGGCGAGAGATTGTTGGTATCTTGCGTTAAAAATTATGAATTCGCGGCTAATAATACACCGGTTGTATGCAACAATGGAACATGGTCAATAGTACCGAGTTGCTCGCCTGCCAGGTGCAAGCGTATGCCGAAGTCACCCAAAAACGGTATGGTTATAGCACCGAAAACGGATCATGGTATGAAAGCTGTTTTTAAATGCAAGGATGGTTTTAAATTGGTCGGAGGTGGCCCTTCAAATTCATCTGTATCTGTTGAATGTCAATACGGAAACTGGACTGGTGATATACCACACTGCGTTCAAGTATTTTGTCCGTTTCCTGGTTTCATTGAAAATGGAAAAGTATTTCTGGTTGGCAACATGGGAGTTTACGATTATCGGCCTTACGTTCGGAAGGTTGTTAACAATAAGCAAATAATGTACGACTGTGACAAGGGTTATGTTCTCGATGAAGGGCCTAACGGTGCTACATGCATCGGTGGAAACTGGAGTCCTAAAGAATTACCCAAATGTATTCCTGGTCAACATCCTAGACTTAGGTGGAGTAGACGTCGAAGATCTATAGCTGATGCTACCGAGGAAGACATTGCTGCTAATTACAAGTAAGATTATTCATATTTATCAACGCAACTCGATTTATATTAATTATCAAAATACGTATTTTTTATCTGATTTTTCAGGAAATTTATCGAGTTTTTCAGAAAGGTCGGTAAAAAGTTGTTGCATTTGGAATCGATCAAGGCGCGCGATCACGAAAAACGTCCAGGTGGTTTCAATGGATCATCTAAAGAAAACGACGATAATGTTAATTCTACGGTATCCGTTCAATGGAAAAAACAACATTCCAATCACGGAAACGGAACGTGGAATCGTGACGAGAAGATCGTAGATTTCTTAAGAATGGTTTATAAAAAATTAGAACGCATGGACGCGAGACAGCCGAGTAATAATACGAACGGTAGCATGCACGAGCTATTAAACGCTATGAGTAAAAATTTCTTCCACGTTGATTTGACGGAATCTAGAAAGAACGGTTCTGGCAGGGGTAGATCTGTTTTCGAAATAAGAAATCAAAGAGAGTTTATAAGACTGAAGAGAGAATTCGAAAGAATAATGAGATTTTATAATAAATCAATACGATGGAACGAGAAACAGAATCGTAAAGAATCGAGAAAGAAAAGTGGCCAATCTCACGGTGATAAGAATAAAAAATCTAAGGATAAGAAAAAACGTAAGAAAAATTATTACAAAGGTTTTTACGACTTTGTTAACAGTTACGTGTCGGAAAAATTGTCGATGTTGGAGGCACGCAACGCTACCGAGGAATTAATCAAAAAAATGAAGATAGATAAGTTCACTGTGAGAAATGGTACAGCATTTACCGTAGGCGAGATGTACGCATTTTTCAAACATATCATAGAAAATAAATTAAATAATACCACGGATGAAATAACGGTAACTGAAACTACGACGTTACTGGCGCCAACGTCGGATATTGATTTTAACGAAACTGTGGTAACAACATCCACGACGTCGTCGACCAAAGACAATCTGCTATTGAATAATGAGATTCCAGCTAAGGAAGGTGCACCGAAGCATCGTAGCAAACGTATTAGAAACGCGTCGGAAGATTCGAATGTTGCAGCACGTCAAAAAAGGAAGCTTTTATCTTTGAACGTGTCGTCGAGTCTTCAAACGAGATCCAAGATCAAAGAAGATGAAACTTTAAAGGAGGATAAGGATGGATTGAACAACAACAATAACAACAACAACAACAACAACGACGACGACGCTCAGGGATTTACTCTGAACGAACTGGAAGCTCAACAGCAAAGCCGAGCTAAAAGATTTCTCAAAGCATCCGAGCTAGATAATCAAATATTCTTAAAGAACTTGTATCTCAACGCTTACGAGAAAGAATATCGAGCTAATGTTAAACGTTCGATAGATTCAAACGATCATACGAAAAGTAGTTGGTCGGCTTCGAGAAGGCGCAAAGGTAATCTCGATATTTATGAGATCAAGTGATAAAGTTTCAAGTGTTGTGATATTAACGGGAATTTATTCAAATCATTTACCGATATCAATCGAATTTTAGGCGAAGTATACACACATTCACATTCACACACCCACACACACGCACACACACAAACACTTTCACACAATTATACGGTATATTAGCTGTAATCGTCGTCCCTCGTCAGTCGGCGCGCATTGTAACGTGCGTCGTGCTTTTTCCTTTTTTTCCAAATAAGAAGAGAATGAAATTGAAGAAAACGGAAAAAATGCCCCCTCCCTCAAAAAAAAGAAAAGAAAAGGGAGGAGTAAGAAAAAGACAAAAAAAAATATTACTTAAGAGATAAATAAAATCTTTTTCCATGCCACAATTAACCCCATCCCCCCTAACCCCCGTTTTCGCTCTTTAAAAGGCCAAAGCCAAGTTAGGTTTCTGTGTGTTTAATCTAAGAAATACGCATGTAGAAAACCATTTGTAGACGATGTGTATCTCAACGTGTCATTCGTACACTTAGGACATTGACGAAAAGAAGAAAGAAAAAAAAAGAAAAGAAAATGAAAAAAAAAGTAAGAATTTCAGGAGTAAAACTTTACAATTAGAAAAAAAAAAAACGTAATTCACTTCTTATCTCTAATAATATTAAAACTTTCTCTTAATCTCCGTAGATTATACAAGACTCCTCCTTCCCCCACCCCTACCAATTTTCCCCTTAGTGTGAATTTATAAATAAATCCGATAACTCTTCTTTTTTTTTTCTTTCCGATTAACAATGAAAAATGAATTATTAATGAAAATATAGCGCAAGATCACGATAATCACATGATTTTTGTATTTCGTGCGTTTTAAAAGGCAGCATTATTATTCGATGTACCTTGTAATACGCAAATTATAAAAATTAATAAGAGAATGAGTGTTATAAACCAAAAAAAAAAAAATAGATGTCCCTTCATCTTCAAATGTAAAAAAAAAATATCCGTTCGAAGACAGTGAGCAGAGTAAGAAGAAGGAAAAAGAATGATCGTTGAATTTATTCTCTCTCTCTCTCTCTCTCTCTCTCTTTTATCTTATTGAAAAATCATTTAATTAGTTTGGTAGGTGGTAGAGAGAAGAGGTGGAAGGGAGAGGGAAGGGAAAAGGATATATCCTTTAAGATCGATCGGCCAGGTAACGGTGATTACGCGGACAACACTTGGGTTAATTAAGTCTCGAAAAAAATCGTCTCCGGTTGGTGGTGGTGAAGTATTTCTGGTGCTGAGAAGAGAGGGGATCTCCAACGAAACTGCGTAACACGGGACACGGTTCGAAGAGGGACGTGATTCTGGACCACCTGTCAATATCGTGCTTCCCATTAATTACAGAGCAATTATAATTCATGAATGCTCAGGAGACCTTGTTCGATTTTATCTGCGACAACGTGCTCGTTAACACGTCCACGGGTGTGAACCGGACTATTCAAAGATTTAAGCTCGATTAATCCGAAACAAGACGCTTATATGATTACGATCATCGAACGTTTAGATAACGATTATTATTATTATTATTATTATTATTGTTGTTGTTGTTGTTGTTATTGAAAGTTAATATCGCAAGATATCATCGCGATTAGATTATTATTCGTTTTAATGGTAATCAATTGAATCGTCTTTTATATTGATATAAGTAATATCATATCGTCGATTTATATCGGTTAAGCGAAAACAATATGATTCGAAGTTAAATTAAAAAAGAAAAAAGAATATAGGAAACACACGTTAATATTATAATTTCAGCAAAATAAGCTAATTAGCCGAGGTCGAGCTATTTAACATCAAAGTGTAGGACACCATGTGCAAATCGATAAGTGTACACGGGGCAACGTACCTTACCAACCATGAACATCGGAAAGTGTCTCGGGTGCGCCTGCGTTCGAACGAAAAAGTAAAACAAGAAAAGAAAAAGAAAAAAAAAAATTAAAAAGTAAAATGTGATAGTTGCATGCGCCACTAATTCGTTTAGTCGAGAGAACATGTGTGAGTGAGAAGAGAGAGAGAAAAAAAGAGAAAAAGAAAGAGATTTTTTTCTCTGTTGCGGTAAGCATTATTCCAGTTCATACGATGATGATTATGCGGTCAGTTGATACCAGTCGCTAAATGCGCTAATCGCGAGAGAGTTCATGGTAAACACCGAGAGCCGCCTACTTCGTGTTCCTCGTCTATTAGAACCCTGTTACGTACTGTACCGTCTTCTATGCAAATGAATCTACGAAAGTATGTTAATAATCTCTAAACAAACGCGTAAAGTATAAGACATACCGACGTTAAACTTTTAGTATCGTCCTAGCTAATATAAGAACTATTTAAAATACCTACTACCTATATTTATTTCTTCTTCATTCTAATCATCATCGCGTACGCGATATATCTATTATTATAATAAATAATAATAATAATAATAAAGTGAATTATTTCAAAATATTATCTCATTTTAATATAAAAGAAGTAGATAAAATATCATTCTCGCAATTTACTAAACTCAAGCTAATGCTATTTAAAATTAGCTACGATATATATACATACATACATATATATATTTTCTTTTCGGCTAATTTTAATTGAAAACGAAAATGTTTGAAATAATAAAAGGAGAAGGAATAAAACTGCAATGACATAATCACCAAAAAGAGATCACATAGTTGAAGAAGTTGTTAGAAGTTTAAAGCAAGAGGAGTTAGGAGTCCGGTGAGACGTCCTCGAGACTTTCGTAGAAGCCATTTGCATCGTGGAATAGTCGAGGAACTCGTTGGTACAGTAGCTCTTGACAATGGAGAATGAAGTCGGTGTCTCGTAGAAGAGGACCCAAGAACCGATGATAATCTCATTGAAAGGGGGAGTTAAGCGACGCGGGCTTCCTGCCAATTCACTCGAGCCAAGTGTCGCCTTACCGCAGTCAATGCTTGCTACGAAATTGCTTCTACTATCGTCTTCTGCACGTTACTCTCAATGAAACCTGCTACTATTTTTCTCTTAAAGGAGAAGAAGGAGAAGAAGAAGAAGAAAAGGGGAAAAGGATTTGTCGAGATAAGCAGCAACGATAGGCGTTGCCAAAGTATCGAACGAAGGAAAAACCGAAGTTAGCAAAAGAATAGCGAATTTCTACGTCAGCCATTGTACCTTTTCTTCATGGATATTTCTTTCAATCCACTCAACACGAATTACAAAATAGATTTGTCAAAGGGTAGAGGGTTTTTAAAAGGACTCCATCTCTCCCCCCGTCCCTTCCACGCACGAGAGCTGAGAATCCAATTGGTGGATTGAAAATAGAACGATTCCAACATTTGGGCGAATTTCATTCTTACTCGGCAAGCGTTTTGACTCGTAAACCATTCAATATTCTCAAATGTGTGAATGAACGGAGAAAGGTTAAGGAATAGGCTGCAACTGAATGAAATTCTACTTCTATCGTTCGTCCAACTTTTTTTACGTGACTATTCTCATCTCTCTCTCTCTCTCTTATTTTAAAACGAATGTCATTGTCGATTTAAATCTAGAAAATAGTAATTGATCGATCGTTTTATTAACTAACAATAAAGAACAACTTATGCTACACAATTAGAAAGATTTAAAAAAAAAAAGAGATTAAGTGTCGTAGTTGTCGAATACTTTAAGCTAATATTTAACACTTAACTATGCTTATCCATGGATTTGATCACTTTCAACAGCTTAAAGAAACTTTCCCCGCAACATCCATCAGTCCGGTAAAGATCCTCGAAAATCCACGAAAAAAGGAAAGTCGTTCGAGAGATCATTAAATTAGTTCCTGCTCAACGCCTTTGCAAGCTTCTTCCGCCTTTGAAGAACTCCACATTCGTGGGTTCGTTTTTCTTTTTCTTGAAAAAGTATCGGACACCGTGAACGGTATTAGAATTCTCTATGAGCTCGCTTTATATACACAAAGTTCTTGCGGCTTTGGTAAACTCCAACAGCTGGTGTCTGACAGGTAAAGGTTTCTAAGATTATGACACTTCCTTGAGAATGTCAAACGTTTTCTTGGTCAACTGTGGGTCATCATTGGGGACATCTGCCATATAAAAATACTTTTCTTTTTTTTTCGACGGTAAAAGTTAAAGGAAAAGGATTTAGCGAGTGCCCGCTAGGTGGTCCTCTTTGACCACTTAGCCCGTTTTGTGAAACGGCAAATGGTTGTTTCGCCATTCGTTCCGTCGATCGCTACGAAACCCTCGGTCGTCTTTTCACTGCTCTGTAATCAGCGGCTTCGTCTTGCTCATTAGCACGTCTTTCGGTGAGTTCGCGGATTTCAATAAAGCTGCTTGCTGCTGCTGCTGTTGCTGTTGCTGCTGATGCTGCTTGGAACAGGAAGAAACTTAAATCTCTTAGTGAATTTCTATACGCTCTTAACGATTCAGGGAATGTTTTCTGCAAATTGTTGCAGTCATCATTTTGTCATTGTCGAGTTTACTGAACTTTACGAGGATGTAATCTTGAAATTAAAGTTCATTTATGAATAAAATGTACAATATTCAGATAACAAATATAAATAAATCAGATAAACGCTGCTCCTTTTATATTATATTATTCTTCGTAAAATCTTGCTTTTTTTAAACTTTTGTTTCCTTTTCTTTTTTGTCGAACGAGAAAGGAAGAAAAAGAAACGACTCGTTCGATTTATCGATGCAACCTGGTAATAAACACAGATCGAATAAGAAAAAGAACAATATCGATGATGATGATGATGATGATGATGATGATGATGATGATGAAAGTAAAGAGAGAATACTTTTATCTCCCTAGCAAGGAGATTTATCTTAGCCCCACCAAATATGGATTTCGCACCTTGCCCTGCAAGTCGAGTCACGAAGAGTAATGCGTGTGTCCCAGAAAACACGCAGATTTCGCACCTCTCTTGTGAGTATGCCGTTTAAGGTCTCTCAAAGTCATCGACAGTTTGCCGTGGAAACGATTACACGCCGGTTAATTTCAGTAACGACAGTCATACCATATCCGGTTTAAGTGAATTTCGATATACCCACGAAGGTATCTGCATATAATGGGGCTATTCGATTGAACTTCTCGATAACACCTTACCTCGATCCAAAACGATTTTCTTGCGATTTTAACCATTCCCATTGTCCTTACAATCGTATTTCGTCGTTGTAAGAGAATTCTCCCTCGAATTCTTCCAACCTCTTTACTCGAAATTCGATCTCAGAAGAATTCTCTCCTCTTAACGCGTCAAGTATCTCACTCTCTTTCTTTCCTTTTTCCCCTTGAAATAGAAGAAGAAGAAAAAATAGTTTCATTTTTAACTGGTAGAATGTATTCAATAAAATTGTCATTTTAATGAGTTTACCGAAACACAATCTTTCTGTCTAATAAAATACAATCATCTTGGAGATAATTAAAAAACGAAATGACATGAATATACATATGTATAACACTAAAGGAAGAAAAATAAGGTACGCTAATGATATTTTGAAATAATTAAACCAAACGACAAAAAAGAAATATGATAATTTGTTTTGTTAATATCATCGATACGAGGAGAAAACGATGATATATCGAAAATAATTGGATTGCTTTTCCGATGTTTATTTTCTTTTCTTTTTTATTTATTTTTGGCGACAGTCGTCGAGCATACACAAAGCTCAAACTTTCTTACTTATTTTTAAAGGTAGGTAGAGATTGGTAGGTATAATGGAGAAAAGAGCGGGTTGTAAGTTTGCCAAACTCCGACGCTAAATTGTCCCACAAATAAAACCGTTATTACGATCGTTCGGAAATAATTGGCGCTCTTTACGAGCACCGTCGACTGTTAGAGGAGACTCAAATTCCCCTACCTATGCTACAAAACTCAGGAATTACTTCCGAATAATCCATGAACTGGATGAGAAAAAAGAGCAGAAGTCTTCATTATCGCAATGATTTCATCTCGCGTGGAAACGCATAAACAAGAAGCGCTATACGCTTCAGGGTTTGTAAGAAGAAGTTTAAACAACGTTGTTGTGGAAAAAACTCTTGACCGAAGTTAATCAACAGAAGAAACGAAACGAAAAGAAAGAAAGGAAGAGAGAGAGAGAGAGAGAGAGAAAGAGAAAGATACTCGAAAGTTTAATTGACGTTTCTGCTTCTTCCCATTTCTTTCGTCAAGAAGATTCATGCCGTCGTTAACTGTTAACCAAAAATAATTCTTCGATATACGATACTATTTCTACTCACGTGTGTGTGTGTGTATATATGTATTTGTATTTATGTGTAACATGGCAATGGTTTAAATAAAATCGTCCAAAGTATTCCTCCTATTTGATTATATTTACCTATTAAAATGCATTTGTAATATATATCATTGAAAAGATACGAAAGTAGTCTGTTAAGGTACACCCTACGTAATCCTAGAAGCCGTCACCTGTAATTTATCCTCGAGATTCCCCATTGTTACAAATTCTATTCGAATTCAACCACTAGAAACAAATTTCCATTATCAGAAACTCGAAATAGAATACAA
Source organism: Mischocyttarus mexicanus (assembly GCA_023678845.1). NCBI lineage: Eukaryota > Metazoa > Arthropoda > Insecta > Hymenoptera > Vespidae > Mischocyttarus > Mischocyttarus mexicanus. The sequence continues at coordinate 880,270 of JACGTP010000018.1, read as the reverse complement.
GTTCCCGTAGCTATAATTTAATTTCTACAATACCAAAAGGGGGAAAAATTTAGGTGTACCCTATTAAAGTAAAAAAAAATAAGAAAGAAGATAAAGAAAAAAAAAGAACAACAAGAGAAAAGAAAAGAGAGGAAAGCAATGATCGAATTGCTTCGATCGAATGAAAGAAAACCTACTTCATAGCATCCCATTTCTCGAGTGGTTGCTTTTTTGTGATACTTGGCCACCGTCGCGGAGACAAATCTTTTTTCTGGCTCGGTGCCTTTTCTCATGGGACCTACGCATGAATCATGGGATTTCGAGATGAATTAAACCCCATCGAGCTCGGTTTCAATTCGAAACGCGTTTGCTCGTGGAACGGGTATAACTTTGCTCTTGGTGGTCCTAGTGTCCTCGTGTAGAAAGCATTGGTCATTGTGAGCTGCTATCTCTTTCTTTTTTTTTTTTATTTCTCTCCCTTCCTCCCTCCCTCCCTCTCTCTCTTTCTCTCACTCTCACTCACTCAAACTCTAAGCGAGCTCTTTTTATAACCGGATTTCAGTGGTACACAGGTGGCAGTGCTCAAAGTAGTTTTACGAGAGTGGAAGAAGAGATGATACATTGTACATACTATCCAAAGCGAGTTCCATTCTAATCGAAATTGCATATATCCGAATAAGACCATTTTGTTTGTCATTCGGCTTGGAAGAACGATAGCGAGATTACTAATTCCACGTATCCGTTTGTTCACTCTATAAATGAAATTCTCTTTCCTACCGGTTAGCAAACTCGTACGAGAATTCGCATTCTCTACCAGCGTCGAATTAACGTTTGGATTGAGATCAGAGGAAATTCACTGAACTATAGCTAACATTGTGAATAACGAGGATAAATCTATGAACCAAATCTAAAAACGTATTATCTCAGTCGAGACAAATGTTCAAATTATTAAAAATTCTCTCAGCGTATTTATTTAAAAAAAATATTATTTTCCTCGTTACTTATTCGATTTTTATTCGTTGGGTTCTTATTTTATTTTAATTCCAATCGCGTAACTGTTTCAACATTCTAACATCTTAACACGATTTTAATTTCCAACTAAATTGGATCCATTTATTTTCCCGGAAAGAAGATTAAACAAGACGAGATAGCGTTAATGTTTAATCGAGAATCAAGCGTGAATATTTTTTTAGACGAATTTGAAATGACCACACGAGACTCGGTCACGTTGAATTAAGATGAAGAATCGATCCTACCTGCTGGATTACTAACCATCCACCTTTCCATATACTCTCGAGACTATTTCGAATCATGAAACGAATCGAATTTCTTCTTATATTCGAAATGAAGGGGAGGTTAAAATGTGTGCTCGATGCAGGTGGACGTTAGTTTTGAGTATACAAAAAGAGGGATTATCTAATTGTAAGTTAAACTATTCTCGATAACGAAATCTGTAATATTAAATATTTTTTTTATGTGTATAAAAGACTTTAACGAAAATTTCAAATTTCTTTTTTTTAAATATTCTATTAAATATTAATTTTAATATAAATAATCATCTGTGTGTTATTATTATATCTATCTATAAAATAATATTTCAAACTTATCATCGAGAATGCAGATTCAATTGGGTAAAAAGAAAAAACGAAAGAGAAATGAAATTTTTTTCTTTCAACTAAACAAAAAACAACGTTTCTAACTTCTTCGAATTCAGTTTCAAAGTTATATTATTAAAGTTATCCAAGCGCAAACTCGGAGAGACTCGATCTCCCTATTCTATCTTCTTCTCATCTTGGATGACTCTTAGGGTTCATCGTAATGACGATGGAAGAAGTCTGAAAGGGCGCGTTGTTTTAACGTACTCCACGTTGCTCGTCACCATTCTCGATGCTCTTCATCAGCGAATAATGATGAGTCTTGTACCTTGAGACAACGTAACTCTGCCGATGAATGGATCTCCTTGTGGTATATTTTGTGCACGCGTAAGATTACGTTACGCTCCTTTGAATGCTATAAATACTACTATCCTCATATCCATAAGATACTCTAAAGGCATTTGAAAAAAAAAAAAAGATATCGTCGAATTGAACACGTATGCTCGTTCAACCAATTTAATTTTAACACTATACCTTTAAATATTTATACTCAATTATTACAAGTATTCTCGATAATTTTACTATTCTTTTTTTAAATCAAAAATAATCAAAAATATAATAACACGCACATATAAGATAAATATATTTATATAAAACTATCATAAATAAAAAGAGAAATATATTTTAATAATCAATAAAATCAAATGTGTTACACCTACGTATTATTATTGAAATATTAGATTGGTTATACCAGAGAGAGAGTAAAAGACAAAAATTATAGACAACGTAGGCGATAATAAAATTGAGGTAACAACTATAAACAAAAAGAACGAGATAAAAAAAAATCTTGTAATAATCAATAAAATCAAATTTACACCTACGTATTGTTATTGAAAGATTAGGTTGGTTACGAGAGAGAAGAGGAAAGATGTAAAATAAAATTGTAGGAACGTAGACAAGAATAGAAATTGAGGGTCTACTAGGCGTATTTTCAATATAATCATAGAGACTTTAATAACGGTATCGTAATACTCGTATATTCCTATCGTAAGAACGCGTATATCGCGTGTAGAAGCGCGAAGACGATGAGATTTTAGTTGTTTACGACGTGGCACGTAGTACGAGTTTGTCGGTCGTTCACCGACTCTTTACGAGCGGACGATGGAATATTTCGGTAGAAAAATCTTCCCTGAACGAAAGCCTCCCTCCCTAACCCCTTTCCAGTCACCCGATCCATGCTCCTCAGTCCTTAGGTCTCTACAATCCGATCTCTTCACGACTAAGGTTGCTGAGATAAAGCGTTAAAAATTTTTCGGACGAACCTGGCACTCCTGCTGCTCTCGCTCTTACACTTCATTCGATCGTAAAAATCTTGTCGTTGATACAGCCTCTGCTCGTGAAACACACCAAACTTACTAAGAGAATTATTAACCGACTCGTGATACTGTCGATGCTTTTTTCTTCTTCTCTTTCAAGATTTTTATCGATGTTTATCAAATCACCTTTTATATTGCACGTTAATTTTCATTTAAGTTTATCTCTTCAAACTACATTCCTCTATCATTAGAAAAAAAAAAAAAAGAAAAGAGTTGTCATCTTAATACATATTCATACAGACAGACACATACACAAACACACTTTTATCTTTCTTATTTATAATTGATAAATTAGAATAAGTCAGAGGAATAAATCAAGACGATCAATCTTCGTTTTACACGACATTCATCTACCATTTATACCTGATCGATCACAGAAAACGAAACCTTAGCTAGCTATCCTTGGTCCACCTTAGATCCTTTTCATTTCTTTAACGAGCAAGCGAATTTTTCACCAAGAAATCTTTCGTAAGTTCGACGAATAATCAGCAAAAGCTCGTGGGGTTCGAAGGGAGGAGAGGGATCGTACAAATTATAATTCCTTGAGTGCTCGAAGAAGCAGAAGTTGGACGTAAGATGAAGAGAGATGAAAAAAGAAGTAGAAGAAGAAGAAAAGAAGGAGGTGGAGGAGGTGGGGTAGGTAAAAGTGGTGGATGTGTGGGGATGTGTGGGGATGTGTGGGGACGTGGTCGAAGAGGACAAAATAGTCGCTACTTGATGGCGACTTAAGGTGATTTTGAATGGTGGCTAACGACTTGGAGCCGCGTCATGGGGCACTGTGTGCACGACCGCCGTGCCAAATAATAAGAAGTCACGCTGAGCACCCGTGTGTCCTGATGTCCCGATGCCTCGAACGGGCACAACACGTCGCGGATAATGTCCTCCCACGTGGAACGTCACTGTAGCTATTCCCTGGTCCTTAACCTCTTCCTTCTCATCCTACTTCTTCTTCTTCTTCTTCTTCATCTTCTCTTCTTCTCTTTTATTCTTCCTTTTAGTCTTCCTTTCCTTCTTCGGAGCCTAACAGTTTGCTCGAATCTCACGACGTCATGCATAATAACGTCTCTGATTCTCCCCCGATTCAACCCGACACCGAATGTATGTGTGTGTGTTTGTGTGTGTGTGTGTGAGAGAGAGAGAGAGAGAGAGAGAGACTTTATTGCGAATTAACGATTTTTCAAACTCCAAAGCACAACTTGAAAAATCTATCTCCTTTTCTTATTTAATAACGTGCCTGCCATATCCTGATAAATTAGTATTTTTACTTCTTGACAAGATCGTTGGATTAATCCTTAAATACGTGACAATTTTTATATTTTATGTGTAATTAATTTATCTTGAAAGGTTTCTTATTTACCGATAAGATTAATACGTGTTTATATCATAGAGGGAATAGATAATACTTTGAAACGTCCTGTAGATTGGCCTTGGTTTCGCAATGAGAAGCGATCTCTTGGGAGACAGGTGTAGGACTCGTTCTCTTCGCGCCTTTGTAACATTAATAATCGAGATAATTTGTTGGAAACAATCCGTGCCGACAGCGGATGGACGATCAAGAGAACCCCATTATTACTGACACAATACTTCTGCAATGTCATTTGTATTCCGCTATTCTCAACTCAAATGCAGTGATTCTTTCTCTCTCTCTCTCTCTCTCTCTCCCTCTCTCTGTTTCTGTCTGTGTCTATTTCTCTTTGGTTGTTTTTAAAATCTCACGTTCTCCTTCTAATTCTAAGATTTCTAAAATGATTGAATATTTTTCTAAAATCCTTTGAAAAGTATTGAAAATGTTGGAAGGCATGACATAAGTTTGTTTTCGTTATCCCCGAGAATATAACCTTTGTGTGATTCCACAAGGAAAGTTACTCGGTTCTCTTCTAGTGTGTTAGAAAAATAATAGTTTATCCTATAACAACTTAGTCGAGAGTCAAATAACAACATTTTTACATTACCAGGTAGCTATATTCGAAATAAGTTATTCAAATCAAAGTAAAAGTATTGTTATTTTTTGTTATTTTAGTCCTCGAATCCGTAACATTAAATGTTACGATTTAAATTTATTTTTATTACGGAAGCTAAAGAAAATATTTTGAATTCGAAGAATAGGAGGTATATAATAATCAAATATTCAATATCTTTCTTTTTCTAGTCTAACGATTTTGATGATTTTCAAAATTCTTTAAGAAATGGTTATTATACTTATGGAAATGTTTATTCTCTCTCTCTCTCTCTCTCTCTTTTTCTACGTTGTTGTTATTTGTAACGAAAAGATTCGTATTGACGTCGAAAATTTTTGACATAGCATGTGAGGAGGAATCGAATCAAAGCAAAACACAAAGGGGGCAAACTGAACAACGGGGAGTCTGATGTTGGTCCAACTGAAGAACAGCCGCGTGAATCTGATTGTCTATGAGTGCCACTATACTCGTTCTTTCCATCTTCGTTTTTTCCATATCTCTTTGACAGCGTGATGTCTTTCTTGATGGACGGACGTGTGACAACCCGAGATTCTAAAAGGCTGTAGGAAGGAGGATGAAGAGAAATGGTAGAAGAAAAAAAGAAAAAGAAGAAGAAGAAGGAGGTGGAGATCAGGAGCACGTGCCGAAATTTGTGTTACCCGCAGAGCCCCTTGAAAATATTTTAACTTTGTTAAAAAAGAAAAAAGAAAAGGTTCTGGTTGTGCTGTGGCTGACTGGTTGGTGTGGTCAACATTTACCGCGATCACCTGGACCTCCCGATGGGAGGATATAGATCTTGAAAAAAAAAACTCTTCCACGAACTTTAAAAAAACTTTTTCTTCGGAATTAGAACCGAACTAACGAGCTTGATATCACGAACGATTTACTTTTAATCGAATCTCCTTACATTTATTCAAACTGGTTTTTATCTTTTTTCTTTTTATATTTATTTCTATTCTAATTTTTCCTTATTCCTTTTTTTTTTTACACGTTATCCACTTGGAGTAATTGAACAACGAAATAATTTATATTGAAAGACGCGACGTCGTGTAAATAAATTTTTTCACGACCTGAAAAGCGCCCATCTAATGAAATATCGCGCTCACGAGAGAGCGAAATTCAAATTAAATGATGGCTCCGGGCGGTCGTAGAAAGCGAACACAAAGAAACCTGTTCATAGCATAACAGCCATCGTAGATTGCACGTAATCGTTCACTTATTCCTAATATAACGGCGACCTTATATACGTCACGTGTACATACATATGTTCATTGATGATGGGCAACGGTACAAAACTTGCGTTATCCATTTGTCTCCTCTCTCGTTCTTTTAATACAAATGTCAATGAATCTTAATTAAATTCGTTCATTTCTATACATATTATTAATTATCTTCAATCACACATTTAAATTGCATATATAATTACGCAATATATATATAAAATAAATAAATCGACAATTTTTCGTTCGTTAGTTCTATAAAATATATTTATTACATGTCGATATTGTTTGAAATGACATAAACGAATGGTCAAATAATTTTTTTAAATAGAACGAAGGAAACGAATAAAAAAAATACATAACTGTATATCGTTTATGAGAAAGAAAATTAAAATAAATTAAAGAGAAAAAGAAAAATGAAAGAAAATTAATTGATTAAATAAAATGTTGATTGACCTTACGATTCTATTTCCATTAAACTCGCTGAGCAATGTGGGTGCAGTCAAGGTATTGATGACAATATCTATGCCTGGGGTTTTATTGGAATTAATACTGATGTTCAGATATAATTGTGCTAAGAGTTTCTTGTACAACTTGGATTATGATTTCCAACATTAATGGTGTTTTCAACGATAATTTGGAAATATCTGACTCTTCTGTCTAAAATAACGATTAGATTTTTATCTCGTTCGATTAATATTTATTATCTATTTATTTTTAACAATTCTCATGACAAGATGATGGGAATTTTATTTTACCTTTTAGTTTGTTGTCTTCCCTTTCGTCGTATAATGCATTAACAATTGCATTAATTCCAACGCGTAATAAGCAGCATCCATATCGTCTTGTTTTCCGTTCACGTTTAACCACCTTGACAGTCAGCACTGAAATAGGTAAACTGTTCGCAGATTTGAATCTTCTCTGTACCTATCTTGTTTACAATTTCGCTTTCGTTTGAATTTCAAGCAGAACGAGAACAATCGGCTATTGGTTACATTGAAAAACATGTTTACATCTAAGGAACTAGGAGAAACAACTCTATATCCCTCCTTGTATCTAATTTTAATAAACATAACACAATTCAATATGTATGTATGTATGTATATATGTAAATATTACATGCTTTTAACCAGTTAACTGTGATGGTTTCTTTGGAAAGTGTATACCTAAATCATAGATATTAACAGATATATTGTAATATAAAACGATGATTATTTCTAATGACCATAATTGAATAAAATTATAAGAAATAAAAAAATAACTTATGAGAGAGATTGGATATATTGATTTTGATGATTAATGAAAGGAATCTTTTCCAAGTCAGAGTATTAATGAATGTAATTAAATCGAATGAATCTTAAGAGTTGAATTAATAAATGTAACATGAATGATCGATATCTTAATGCTGTAATACTTTTACTCTTACTTAAGATCATCGAATGCTAACGTCCTTGGAAATAAAAAAGACATAAATTTTTCTGTAAGGTCGAGTATGACGTAGAAAGAAAATTTTGAATAACTTTATCCTCCTTGTGTTAGTATAATTTAAAAGGAAATAAAGAGAAAAAATGTGAAAGAAAGAAAGAAAGAAAGAAAGAGAGAGAGAGAGGATGTAGTGAAGTCTGATATAAATTACGGTTTCTCGTTTGGACTCTCTTCTTCTTCCTCTTCTCCCTGGCGGTCGTGTGACAGGAGACAAAACGGTTTGCCTTCTCGCACGGTTTCAAGATCTACCAATGATATCTTAACTAAACGAAATGCCACCCAAGGTGTTAGCCCGCGACGAAGATGGCACAAACTCGATAAGATGCGTACCTTTTCCAACGCGTTAGCTCCTGCTCCTGAGAAAGAGAGAACGATTAAATATATTAATGTTTACGATGATACACACTATATTTATTGACTTTTTTATTTTGAATTTTCACGAAGCTACTTTTTTCAATCAAATTTTAAATACATTATCCAATAATAAAATTTAACTAACCTTTTAATTTATTTTCTCACACATACCATTTATACGTGTCATTTGAATTTATATTTAAATTTTGACATTGTAAAATAAACGATTACAATTGTTACGTTAGATATTTTAAAATATTTTTAACAGTTATAACCAGATACCACTGTTCCCTTTTTTAAAATGTTGATTATTATTCAATCTCGCGTGAAATTGTCTAAGTTCCATTTAACAACGTAGTAAAATATTGAAGGATAGAATAATTAATCTTAAGTTTGTAACGAGGAAAGTTGGATAGGTCAAATAAATCAATCGATCGAAAGGTTAGAATTATCGACAATAGTTTCATCTATTATACCGAGAAGACAAGAGAAACATACGCACATGGGATACTCTATTCGTGTAGCTCGATAATTTATCGATATTGGGGATAGGAAGGCGTTGAATCGGTACGATGTAATAATCGTTTGGATGGTGCAAACGCCTGTCGACGCCTCCTTCCCTCGTAATTTCTACAGATTTATATGTCTACTGCTGTACACAGAAGCAATTATCTATGGCGACACGATGTAACGATCGTGGTTGAGACGTTTGTTGTTAGCATTACATTCAAAGTTCCTCTTCCCATTTTACAACGTTCCTCTCTTCTGTTGTTCCTAATTACTTAGTTTCACGATTCATCCGCAGAATATACACGAAATTTCCTTAGCGACCTGTCAGATTCGTGTTCCAAGAGAAAACATACTAGGTCGGTGATTAGAAACTACTTTAGAACGATTAGTTTACCCTAAGGGAAATATCGATTACATATGGAGTATAGGTATATGTAATATCTCGAGTATACTATATTTGTCTTATGACTATATTTGCATAGATACGTTCATTAGCAAGTTTAATGGGACAATTAGTGTAATTTACTAATATTGATACAATATTAATTATATCTTTTAATATATAAATTATTAATATTACTAGAGAAATCATTTTTGCTAAAATAAATAAAGAGATACTTAATAATTAATATCGGATAGAATTTTTTTAGCTAACATTTTTTTATAAACTTTTCCATTTATGATATAAAAAGATTGCCAGAGAAGAGAAAAGACCGTTGAAAAGGGGATTCCTGCACGAATTGGACGATAACTTCCGGGTTCAAAGGCGTGCTCGAAACATCGACCAGCTCCGCCTGTAATCACGATTCGATTTCACCTCGTTTTACGAACTTATCTCTCCCCCACTCCTTTTCTCCTTTACTCCGAACGAAATAGGTGAACCAGTACAGGTAAAATAATATGATTCACCTTAAATGCTACGAAACTTGTTGTTCTTTTTCTTTTTTACATTTTCACTTGAGAAATGATCAAAATAAGAAGCAAATCCTACCAAGTTTGATGAAACAAATCGAACAGTGATATAAAATAAATCAAATTGTTTCTAAAAATGATTAAGAAAGAATGTCTCACTGTGATGGGTCGAAAAATTGTCAATGTTTGAGAATATTTTTCACAGGAATAACTAATTATTAAAGGATTGGGTGTAAGAGTTATTTTATTAAATATATATGAGTTTGTTTAATACCAATTTTCATTGAAAAATCTTACGAATTAAAAGAGATGATAAAGAAAGAAAATTACTTTCCATTGTCCCATCGATAACTTGGTGAAAGATTATTTGAAAATGGATTGAATCATATGACAGTTCTTTATCGACATCTCCAGTAACATTCTTCTTTGTTTTTGGTTTTTTATGGATCATATTCGTGCAGATGACAGCGGTTCCATTCATATAATGGTCTTAATATTTCATCTATTGTCTAACCGGTCGCATTATTTGGTTTCATTAAAGAGACTGTTACTCAAATTTGTTTTTTCAAATACATCGTTCAATTCTACAGTCGAAATCTTGACGCAACACACCTATACTTGCAAAAGAAAAAAGTTTAGAAATTATCACAGTGGCGTTCACCTTCGTAAAACAAAATAGAGATAAATATCAAAGGAGATATTATCAAAGTGCAAAATCATTTCGATCTTGTAACATTCTCGATTTAAGCAACCGTTGGCTACCAACGAGAGAGAAAAAGAATAAAAAAAAGGATGAAAAGGACGAAGAGGACGAATAAGAAGAAGAAGAACAACAACAATAAGAAAAAGAAGAAGAAGTAGGAGTTTAATCCGAGGAAGGAGACGATACTTTGAAAGAGCAAGGAAAGAGGATAAGAAGAAGAAGAAGAAGAAGAAGAAGACCATGCACATGCACAGCTGCTGCAAACCCTGACGGCGTGCTCGTGCCGTGCGACGAGCCACGATCGTGTGCTTACGCCGCGCCGCGGCCTGTGATTGTTCGAACCAAGCCGACCGACCAACCAGCTCGAAAGAAGACAACCTGGGATGATCAGAAAGAGAAAAAGAGAAATAAAATAAGGAATGGAAAGTACTTGAGAGTGAAAAAGAGAGATGCACCGATGTGAGCGGTGCAATTGCAACCGTGGCTGTTCTTCTTGCGCTTGCCTTCACTGTCTTTTTCTGAACAGCCTTGAAAAGGAACGAGAAGATAAGCGAGATAGAGACAGAGAGAGAAATAAGAAGAAGATGAAGAAGAAAAATACCCCTAACTCGAACTATACATGTTTTTATGTAAGTATTGTATTTATATGCATACATATACATTTGAGTTTTCAATTGAAAAAGTTTACAACCACAAAGAGTGGTCTGGTTATCTTCGAAACCATCAAAGAGTATTAAGCGAGGGAAAATTCGAACGATCGTTGATTCGTTGGGTGTTATAAAGTAATCGTAGAGAATAATCTTAAGTTGTGAAATAAATTGTTGCGTGTACCCGAAGGAGGTTAAACGTTTATATATTGGTTGATGCGTTGTTGCACCGGGACGGAAAAGAGAGATGGGGGATTGCAAGAAGGGTAGAAAATGGAGCGAGGTCGGATAAAGACGAAGACAACGATGATGTAGAAGAAGAAGAAGAAGAAGAAGATACAGGAGAGAAAGAGAAAGAGGAGGAGGAGGAGGAAGAGGTAAAGGAACGAAGAGAGGCTCCGGGTTATAAAGCAGAAACAATGAACGAAGTACTCGTGACAGGCTTTCGTAGGAACACACGGATACTCGTGATGTATGCTCTCAGTTCAGAAGCTTCGCAACGAGATGAAGTCTGATTGCACTCCCGCGCACTCTGCATGCCCATTACAACTACTGTTAAGCGGCAGCTGTGTTCTGTCCAGCGACTCCTGCCACGGTCTTTTACCTTCCGTGAGAGGTCGAGAATACGAGAGAGAAAGAGAGAGAGAGAGAATGAAGAAAAGAGAAAAATAAAAAGAAAGAGAGAAAGAATGAAAGAAAGAAAGAAAGAGAGTAGTACCAAGCCGCACGTACTCGGATGCTCAGCAGATAGAGAAGATATTTAAGAAGATTTATGAGCTCCCGGTAAGACCTCGAGGGCACACACGGACACGTTGGTGTCGTCGTACAAAGAGAAAGGGATAAGAAGGTAAAGTGGTAAAGAGGAGTTAGGCCAAATAGAAGATACCAAGGAAATACGATAGAAATTGGAAAGCTAGTGACTTTGAAGAACGACGATACTCCTCCAAAGGGAGACCTTTTTGATCTCAAATCGAATATCTCATTTACTCTGAGAAAGAAAAAGCTGTGTGAACATCCCAATTGATTAGAAATATAAATCGTTCTATCACCTACACTATATATATATATAGGAGATATATGGGGGATATATATTAGATTACATAAAAACAAAAAATTCATCTAATTCAGAACAATTCGATCACTTTAACAGCTAACTAGAAAAATAATGATAAAATAAATCAAAGATAATTAGACGTTCTTATTTTCCTACAAGAGTTAGGGACGTTCTCTCCTTGACAATAATTTTGCTCGTGTGAGTGAGAATGGTCTCCTGCACGGTGCACCTAGCTCGAAGAGAGCGACCGAGTGAATCACGAGTCCGCCACCTGCCGGAGCGTGACCTCTTAATGTGCATGCCGAGAAGACGAGTTCCTCCCTTCCCCCTTCCACCATTCTCTCTATCTCTTTCTCTTATACACACCCGCAAGATCTCGATGCGTTCGTCTTGCTATCCAGAAGAGAAAAAGAGAAAGAGAATTAGAGATAATGGAGAGAAAAGGAGAGTAACACACTAAGCCGTCCCTTTTTTCCATTTATTTTTCTTATTTTTAACTCTTCGTTCCTCGCGTTCTCCAATCCTCCCTTTTTCCCTTCCTTCCCTTCCTCCCTCCTTTATCTCAAGTCCGAATGTAATAGCTCTGACGGACTTCCACTAGCTCGCATGGGTACGTCATTCTCCTAACATTCTCCAACTCGACACTAACAGAGAGGAAAAGAGAAAGAGAGAGAGAGAGATACGTGAAAGATGAAAGAACGAGAGGGTAATGGGAGGAGTAGGGGTTGGTGGGGGATGGGGGATGGGGGGAAAGAAGAGAGGGTTATAGCGGCCGAACGGAGCCTGGGAAAATGACTGGATAATCGACGTAGCAACGTTACCCTCCTCCTCCTCTTCTCGAACGCATCCCGCGCGAAGCTCGAACGCGAGCGAGGTCAAAGGTCCTTGCCGTAAACCCACCGATGTTATTACAGGTGTATGGATCGCGGCGTATTACGTGTAAGATGTGTAGGTACCAAACCAACCAGGTACGCTCGCCATGTCGAATTGTAATGGCCAGTTGGAGAAAAGTCGTCCTATTTATCCTTATTTTATTTTGTTGTTTTTCTTTTTCTTTTTTATATTCTTTTTTTAACTTCTGTCTCTTTCTTTCTCTCTTTCTCTTTTTAACTATCTCTTAATCGAATAATAATTTTAATAATATGCCTACGTATTGAAATACGCGCGGTGTACATGTATGAGTAAAAATATTCGATTCGAAGAGATTACTGGCAGAATTGGAAATACTTTTCTTATTAAACTTTTTATTAGATATATACAACACATACACACGCATATACTGTGTGTGTATATCTGTGTATTTTTCTATATGGAAGTGAATTTTAATAGAAGAGATAGAATTTTAAATTTAATATTAATATCGAAGTGATTAATGTTATTCGATTCATACAAAAGAATTGTTATTTTCGATTAAAATCAATCACTAAAAATAATCTTATTCGTATTCGATTTCTACGCGTGCAATCGTTAATTATCATGAAATTTAATAAAGAGATGAAAAAGATGATATAAAGGATTTATTTTCGGTCAAACGAAGAGGTCTGTTAATCTTTTATCCTTGGCCATGATCGAGAATACACACGGGGCTAACGAGTTTGAACACGACTTAGAGATGTGAAAAGTTATCGCGAAGAGTAGAGAGAGGATGGACCCTCGGATCATCGATCTTTGTCGATCGCGACAGGAACGAGACTCGAACTCGGACTTGGACTCGGACTCGATCGGATTTAAATCCTTCCTATTTCCTTTTTTATGTTTCTTCCTCCCTTCCTGATAATTAATAGAAAATATCGAAGAATTCAAATGGATATTTTATTTACCTGCGTTAATGAATAATTATTATTATTATTTAATAATAATATATAGAACTAAAATAGAATTCAATCAAACGTATACCCTTCGTTAAATTCTACTTTGTAGATAATTCGAAGTGACTATCAAAAATAAGAGAATTTTATATGCTGATTTAAACGAATCTTCTAAATTCATCATTTAAAGTTGAAAAAGAAATAACAAATGTGTGTCTGACCAGAAAAATCATACGATGAATATTTATAAGAGACTTTTATATATCGTAAATATATTCATTTCTTTTTTCTTTTTTTTTTTTTCTCTTTTATTGTCAGAATCAGGTCTCATTCGTCATCGATCGAGCTGAAATTTTCGAAGGCGATCACGTTCAAGCAAGGAGACGTTGTCGGCGTAATCGTTTGTCCTTCTCTTCGGTTGATTAATGGGGAACACGCTGTCGCGTCTCGCTCGGACGAGACAAACTTCCAATCGACAATCTTTTCTCTACGCCTACCATAAGTTTTTTCTCCCATGTGACTTTTCGAAATTTCCAATTCAACGAAATAAAAGAGGAGAATTTTTTTAACCATAAACACATTCTCCACAACTTTGTTATGAACTCACTTGAAAATATCAAATTGTTCTATTTCCAATCGATTCGACGAGTAACTCGATCGTTTGTACACAAAACGATTATCGGATTTCATTCCATTCCGAGGTTTTAATCTTTTGTTGATTATTTTAACACACTGCGCATAACACTCTGTCTGCCCAACGCGCTTTTAAAACCAAAAAGCATATTAATACCTACAGAAGCACTTTTTTTTGTATTCACATTTACAAATTCATAAATATTACTATAAGTATTCATTGGTTTTCCCTATTTTTTTTGCACCTAAATTGAGTGTCATTTAATCGAACGATTTTTCATTCGTCCAGTTATTGATACGCGACGTATTAAAAAAAAATGAAGCAACTCTTAAAACAAATTAAATAATATTATTTAAATAACTAAATAATTATATTTATATAATGATCATAAATATTAGATAAATTATAACGATAAAACGATACATTCAATTAATTCTATTTCCAAAGTGTGATTTCATTAACGATACGATAATTATTTCTAGGGGCTCTAGGTTGTTATCGATCATAAACATAATGAAATTAAATTCTACTCAACGTTATATATACATATATATCATTTCGAGTCTCATATCTATATAATAATTACTTGAAGGGAAAATCTGCACGGTATTCAAAAGAGGATCGAAGAAGAAGAAGAAGATAGAACGAGGCAAAGCACATGAAGCGGTTCTAACGAGACCTCGTAAAATCAAAGATTCAACGACTCTAAAAAGAGCTCAACGAGCTACGTCTCGGAAAGGATCGGATGCAAAGCATCGAAGAACCGATCGTATTCTCGAACGTAAAAGGTATTCTCCGATGGAAAAAGAAACGAAGACGACAAAGACGACGACTACGACGACGACGACGAAGACTCAGAGGAGGAGGAGAAGGAGGGTTCATAAGAAATAGAAGACGAAGAAGAAAGGGAGTGAGAAGAACTGAAGAAAAAAGAATACAAAAAAAAAATAAAAAAATAAATAAATAAAAAGAAAGAGTAACAAGAACCAAGGAAGATTTACGTAACGGCTCGTATGCCGCGCATGACCAAAATGCATGTCAGTCCTTGGTTGTGTTGGTGCAGCCGCGGTTTTGGGCACCTGCTCCGAGGCCGTGACCCTCTCCTACCGAGGAAGGAAAGGGATGAAGAGAGGGAGGGAGAGAATCAGAAGAAAAAGCCGTGCACTGTGTATGCACGTACATAAGTACGAGAGAGTGAAAGAAAGAGAGAGAGAGAGAGAGGGAAAAAAAGAGAAGAGAAAAGGAAAGAAAGAGAAGAAAAGAGATGAAGGAGACAGGCCGAAGAAAAGGAACGTTGCGGCGTTGGTCTCGCTGATTGACGAGCACCGGAGTCACTGAGATGCTGCCCGGGAGACGGAGTAATAAAGCACGTGCGCGCATAAACGCGAGAGAACGATCTCGCCGGTCTCGAACACCTGCCAGCTGCGCTCCGAAATCGAGCCATGGCTCGACTGTCCTCAGGGGGGCCATCTTCTCCTCTCTTTCTACCTCTTCTTTGATGTACCAGACGGTACACCAATCCCCTTTTACCATCTTCCCCCTTTTGTTTCATCCAAGGATATGTACTCGCAAATATTCTTCTTTTGTTAACTCTCTCAACATACAACTGATCGGATTTTTATCGATATTTTAGATTTATTATTAATTTTATAATTATAACTGGTTGTGAAACGTAATGTTTATCTATGATAGGTTATTACAAAAGATGACAGTTTGTATTATCGAAATCTTCAGGCATGCCCCCATGCATAAGTAATAGGTTTCTTTATGATCGAGAAAAGATACAATCGAGATCGTTAAGGGAAGTAAAGGAACATACTTTACATACGTCCGATCCTTACGATATATTTGCCGATAAGTGATTTTCACGATCGTCGAGGGCTCATTAAGATACTAACCGTGGGCAGTACGGAATGGCCCGTACTTATAACGAATGCAACGATGCGATTATCTGCCGAAATATGACGCTAATGAATTTAACTGGCGGGACGTTACGTTGTATGGGAATAAAATCAATGAGAGAGTTCGCGGACGCGTAATCGATGTGTAGCTTGGGTTCCTTCTTGCGGAAGAATCTGAAGCTTACGAATACGTGCCTTTTAATGAGGACGATTAAAGCTCGCACGAGTTATAAATATCTTGTACGATAATACAACCCCGATGAAAAGAGTATAGTATTTTTATTTATTCTTGATCATACCACACTGCTATTGACAATCATAAAATCTACAAGAGAAAAGAAAGGAAAAGTCGAACGCAGTCACGTGGATAAAATACAACGTGTATTACAGGTGCTTTAAAATGAAAGAAATAAAGAGACCTAAGTGTGTGTGTATGTGTGTGTGTGTGAGAGAGAGAGAAAGAGATAGGGGCACGCGTAACATGATCCATAAAGCGTGTGCAGTATCCACGTGAAAGTAGTTCCATTCCCTTATCCCCACTCTTTATCCAACCTTCACCAATCATAGCGACGAACTCTGTAAGACGTGCGAATGGATGCCAGTTAATTAGAATTAATGCGCTTGCCTGTCATCTTGGATATCGCTTTCTCGCTCCCTTCTTCTTGTCATGGTACGTTATGAAAAATTTATTTTCGATTCGCTAACGATTGCTCTCTGCACTTTGATCAAAAGAGAAGGATGAAGTTTTTAAAAGATCTCATCTTCTTCCACGTATTCCTATTTTTATTATATTCATTTACATTTTCTATCAAAATTTGTCAAATTAAAGATCAAATTTATCAGCTCTCGTTTTATCCTTCCAGATTTTCTTATTGGATATTTCTATCGTTATTTTATTTTATTTTTTTTTCCCGTATCACGAAAGATTCAACTTTGGAGATGAATTTTACCGTACATAGTTGGAACTCGTTTCGCGATACAACGACATAAGCTGTATACGATAAGCGTAATTACGTTTTAAGGATCGCGCCTAAATGGGTGGCTCGATTATACTCTACCTCAAAATCGATATTCGCGTATACGATAATACTTACACGGGTGTGTGTTCGTGTGTAAAGATGTATTAACATAAGTTTATTATAGACAATCACATGTTCTGCTCTTGTTCGATTTGTCAGGCGATGAATGGGGGATAAAGATGAGGGGTACGTTCGTCCTTAAAAATAATTTTCAATGGTTTAAGAAAATAACGTGATTTCGATAAATCCCAAAACTTTAATCCGAAATTCTTGTACGGATTCGAACTCACGTTCTCGAATAACGATCCTTTTTCATCTTAACGGTCACGAAATGTTTTTCGACATCGGTGCGGCGCGTCTTGTCGCTCGTTTCGGGACCATCATTTGTAAGTACAGGGCAATTTGACTTTTTCTTTACGCGGCTCTTGTAAGAGCCGACTGACGATAATAATTCGCTGAGAAAAGAAAAGGTCCGGCCTGATTCGGTCCTGGCGAATAACTTTGGTACGAGCCATAACGAACATAACGTTTGCCGTTGTTGTTCGACAGAAAAGGCGACATCAATTTACTTTTCGCATGAAATTTGTCGTTTATGAACGATAACGATCGATTTTTCCTTATTTGTATTACGTTTTTGTTTTAATATCGTTACCTTTAAAAATTCACGATAGTAGATAGGTACCTATACAATTTTCGTAAAATTTTATGACAGAGAAAAAAGAATGATAAAGTATATAGTAAAAATTATTTTTAGAGCCTGGGAGTTGATTCACGTTTAATACCTTTTACACGAACAGGTTTCTACCATCGACAATTTTTTGACAAACAAATAAAAATGTCGTTGGAGGATAGTGGCAAAGGTTAAGACACCGAAACAACTAAATAAACGATTCCCACTGTCATCTTGTACTCGGTTCCATCTTGATGATTTACAAAGAGAGAAAGCTACTTATATATGCGGACCCGTATAATCCCGGGTCTGGTACCAAGCGAATCCTGTTTCCGTAATGTAACATCCATATTATAATATAGTCCCGGCTACATTGCAATTCACATTCGACTTTGAATTTGAATTTGAATTTCCTTTCTCTCTCTCTCTCTCTTTCTTTACGGTGTCTTCGTTCCTTCCATCCGAAACGAATAACTCGTGAAATTCTTCGAATGTTACTACCCCTTCTCTCTAACTTTAAACGTTTATAACATTACAACTACCAACTCGTAGAAACTTCGATCTAATTAAGTTTTCAAGTGAATTTCAAATAGAGTTTCACCAAAGTGGCGTTCGCCTTACCTACGAGTTGGAATGGTTGCCATTACTTCAGGGGGAAATTCGAACTATCTTTTCTATTATTCTATTACTAGAAAAAAAGATAATTCGATTTTAATTTAAATCAATTTCTTTCCGTGTTTCTACATTTATTTAGAAAAAAACATTTTTGTGTAAAATGTATCTTCGTATAAAATGTAAGATTTCTTTTGCGAGTAAGTACGATGAAAAAAAAAAATAAAAATAAAATAAGTATAAGCGTGAATTGTTAGGAATGAGCTTGACAACTAATAAGGAGAAAAGTATGTTTCGCGAAAGTGTGGGCTTAACTGAGTAATTTTAAGATACCGATCGACGGGAAAATCATCGTGGCCGATGCCCGGAATGTCAGCATCGCGTCGGACATCTGCCAGAGTTCCAATTGCCGTGTCGCACCAGAAATACCAACTCGTAACACCGTGGCATGGGCTTCAACAAGAAAACCACCGTCTTACGCTTTATTGCTTCCACCCGGTGTACCCTTTTGCTTTTTTATCGGTCAGACGTGCTATCGTCGTTCCTCGGTCTCGAAATCTTTTCGAGAGCAACCTTTTCGTCGAGCATCCCAAGAAGACGTCCCCGACTTCCGCCTTATACCGCTACCAAAAACTTCTTTCTTATATATTTTTTGTATTTCATGCTATTTAAGAATCTCCTTTGATACTAATTGGAAATAAAATCTTATCGATAGAGAACGCGTTAGTAAGAATTTTTATAAACGATTTGAGATCGAAACTATTTTTATTTTATTCGATGTCAAACACGTCGAGTAATTTTAATTTTTTAGAACAAAAAATTATCATAACCTACGATTTTATAATTATATTCTAATCCTATTTCTATTCTATAATTTCACCTGATAATAAACCGAACTTAATAACGGATAATTTAAAGTGGTCGCGTTTGATTAGAACCAGCAGATGTTGAAAACACGTTGGGGTGGACGATAAAAATAGGATTAAAAAGAAAGAAATAGGAATCGTCCTTGGCTAGGATGAAACTTGGTTGCAATGTAACCTGTAGAAAAAGGGAGCCAATTTTCTGTTAAAAAAGAAGGAAGTAAGGGGAAGGGAAAAAGGGGATGGAAGGAGGTTGGAAGGACCACACATCGAATTCTATGTTCCTTATCCGATTTCAACGACTTGGATAGATCGAGAAAGAGATCTCTTCAGAAGTCACCGCTGTTGCAAGGACCTCTCAAGATTCTTCGATTTCGATGGATCTCATCGGCCCCTAGGCGTTGTGCTTCCGGTTCGCGCCGGATAATGATAGGTTCTTCGATTCAGAAAGCTTACTGCAGATTGAACCAGAATAAGAAGAAAACAGAGTAGAAGAAGAAGAAGAAGATTAAGAAGAGGAAGACGAACTCTCTTTCTTCGGACGTCCATTATGCCACTATTTCAGCAAGGAAGAATCTGACCTGGCAGGGCACAGTAGGTCGAGGGCAAATTGCGTGCCTTGAAAAGGAGAACAAGTATCTGCCTTTTTATTTCATGGAAATAAGACTTTCGTTCGCGATTTTCAAATTCGAATTCTGGGAGATATTAATTTTCAAAAAGAGTCAACAACTTTTCTATTATCATATATTTTCTTGTTTTAATCTTTTTAATCTAATTAATATATTCCAAATTATGTCAAAATCATTTTGTTTACTTTTAACAATAAGATCTAATTTGATGGATGAATATTAAATGAATATGAAATGACTATTAAACAAACGACCAAGGCAAATTGAATTTCGTAGAAGAAGAAGAAGAAGAAGAAGAAGAAGAAAATGGAATGAATGGG
Organism: Mischocyttarus mexicanus; assembly: GCA_023678845.1. Classification (NCBI taxonomy): domain Eukaryota; kingdom Metazoa; phylum Arthropoda; class Insecta; order Hymenoptera; family Vespidae; genus Mischocyttarus; species Mischocyttarus mexicanus. The sequence goes on along the minus strand of JACGTP010000018.1, from coordinate 860,021 downwards.
TTGTAGAAAAAGGAATAAAATAAATTCAACGAGCCTTCGTAGAAGAAGGATTTTACTGTCCAAAACGTACGGAGTCGTTTTCTTCGAGAATTTCTCTCTCGTTTCGCGAAGGCGGAGACGTGGATATGAGAAAGAAAGAAAACGAACGAAGAACAGACGTATATAGAAAAAGAGAGAGAGAGAAAGAGAGAAAGAGAGAAAGAGAAGGGTCGAGACTCGTGCGTCGGTCGATGATTTACACGCGCCCTCGTAACGAATCTATTAATTATTTATGGGGAGTCGCGAAATTTATTTGCGGTACGCCGCGGGGATTCGACGGCCTATGGCCTTAGGGATCCACCTCGAAAATCTGCCTCAAACATAATGGCGTTCCTTCGCACGCGTGCTTATCTCTCTCTCTCTCTTTCTCTATCTTTTTCTCACTCACTCACTTCGAAAACTCTTCCTATTTATCTCCTGCACAAGCACGGTTAATCCTCATTCTTTCGAAGGATCGAAAGAAAATCTCATATATTTACTTTTATTAAACAACTATACAAATAAATCATTCTATTATGTTTATTAATACAAAATGATAAGATTGAATCTTCAATTTGACGTTACGTGAAGTAAATTTTCGAGAAATAAAGTGAAATTATATTCGTTAATCTCTATTAGAGTTTTGAATATTTTTCCATGTTTTGATATAAAAAATATAATATTCTATAAAAAGAAAATAAACTTGATAAACGCCTCAATTTATAAAAAAATAAATGCATTACATAATCATGTAAGTTTTGTATACAAAATTTGTTCGTGCAATGCACATTATGGAAATTATAGAGATGCTTAAGTTGCATGTTCATTTATTAATGTTTTTTAATAAACATTACAAATAAGCAATTACTAATTACAAATCACTTTGATTTAATATGAAGAATAAAAATTCATTAAACGACATGTGCCAGGCGTGGTAGAAATTCTTCACGCTAAAATCGTTTTAAAATCAGAAAAGAAGTAAGAAAATGATTTTTGCTAATCTAAGATGGTCAACCCTTAAATACAAGTTGGAGGAAACGACGGCAAAGTCCTTTGCTTTTCATTAATAGTTTTTAGCGAGCCGAATGGGAGCCGAAGGTTTCCTTTGTTTCTTCGAGAAAGGCGAGACACATATGGCGCGAGTCACGCATTCCTTGGCGAGTCATTCTCAAAACTGGATGTTACCCTCGTTACGAGAAGATACCGCGACACACCCTTTTGCTCCACCTTTTTCTCTCCTCTTCTTCCCCCTTACCCTTCTTTCTCACTCTCTCTCTCTCTTTCTTTCTATCTTTCATTCCTTTTCTAGCCTATTTTCTATTTGTCTTTGTCTCACCTAAGCTTTTTGTAAAATCACTCGCGACCAATAGATAAAGAAAGAGAGAGAAAGAGAAAAAAAATAATCTTTTCTTCGAAAATAAATTCGTCACGGTTATCCAGGCGGTTGTTAATTATTATTGCTACTATCGACGTCGCGAAAGGCGTGTTCCTTTCCTCCTTTTTGATGTTCTATCCACGTTAGCGGAGTCTTTATTCTTGTTTTCTTTAGCTTATATTTTTTTCTTCCTTTCGCAAAGACTTAATGAGACTTCTAATCTTCTGCGAGCGAGCCGAACGAAAAGCTGACACCAAGGGTGCCGTACCAAAGTGCCAGTTAAAAGGATTCGAGTAGGCGTCAGTGCAGAGCAATTAGTCTTTTCAACTTTCCCTTATACACCCTCTTACCCATCGTAATTATGCTTTCCCGTATTTGCTTTACCACCCGTGATTTTTTTCTTTTCCTTCCATGCCGCTTTTTTTCTACGTTCCTTTCATTCTTTGTTTTTATTTTCTCTCCTTTGCGATATCGTGTTCCTATGAAAATACTTTCTCCTCTAACAAATTATATTTAGATTCAATTAATTTTTAGAGATACAATAAAGTTTTCTAACTTGTTAAATGAGAAAAATAAATGATTTAAACGGGGGTTTGCTTGAAAAATATTTATTCGTTTCCATTGTTAAGACGATAAAAACGTATCTTTGAATGGTCGAAGAGAGAAAGTATTGTAACGTGTGGTGTAAGGTGAGCAACAATACTAGAAGGGTTCACTTCGCAAAAGATATGGTGTGCGAATTAGAGCAAGTCCTTTCTTCAAACGTACGCTCTAATTCGGTACGAGGAGTGTGCAATAAGAAGCTCAGCGGGAAACCATTCAGGAATTTCTCTTGGAAAAAGAAACGGGTTCGGAATGAGTTCTAGGGAATGAGTGAGTGAGTGAATAAGAGAGAAAGAGAGAAAGAGAAAGAGAGAAAGAGAGAGAGAGGAAGATTATATCTGGCTGTTGAAGCTCGTTCAACGGGCATTAAAAGCCTACGACGACTGTGGACTGGAAATGACAATGCTTTCTTGTCACAATATGTACTAATGTTATAACCAAATATTTTGGAAGTCTTAAATACTCTCTTCTCGAGCGAATACCCCACTCATTCGCGTATATAAAATAAAATTGAAACGTGAGAGAGAGAGAAATATATTAAACAAACTTAACGTAACGAAAATTTGTTCTTATTTAATTTCAATAAGAGAGCAGAGTATAAAGAAGAAGAAACAGAATAAAAATAATAATAATAATAATAAACGTCGAAATTTAATACAAATAAATACAAGAACAAAACTCTAAATCGAATTTCAAACGATTACCCGTTTAAATCATCCCCGCAGAATTGTTAGATTGGAGAACGGTAATAGTAAAATTTCATTCGAATTACATTCGCGTGGTTTTCTACGTAGCCCGAAGGAAACCGCAAAGAGATCATCGATCTCTTATGTGAAATCGACTTTTGGATACACACTAACGTATACAAAGAAGAATGAGACTCTTAAAACAACACCGACGATAAAATGGAATTGCAAATCAAATAAAAGCCCGAGCCTAATCTTCCACCTCGAAATCATGTTCCCGCAATCTCGTTTTTAATCAAGTCCGATCGCGCGTCGTTCCGGACGAAATCTTTCTCTCTCTCTCTCTCTTTCTCTCTCTCTCTCTTTTTCTCTCCCTCTCTCTGTTATACATCGAACAGAGTGGATGATTCGGCCGCGTGCGTACGCGGCCCTCCATTGTACTCCAAATTGGCTTTTTGTGGCGAGTTAATATAACATCGAAGACGTTTGCAATTTTTTAGTCGACGGGTGGGAAGATTTTAAAAGGATAAAAATTGCAACAACACACATTTAGTTCGAGTACGTGAAGTCTGACCGAAAAAGAATCGATCGATAAACGAACAATAATAATACAATTATATATTTCAAAGTAAGATCATCGAATGATCATCGAACGATCGAAGGATATAATTTTTGATAACAATTTTTAAAAGGAATAATATACAAAATAAAGAACTAACGTTAAACGTCTAAGAAAATTTACGAACATTTTATGCACGAATGTTATTTTACATTTGAAAGCAAACTTACTGGCCAAACATTTTCGACGAGAATATTTTCGAGTGTCATCGAACGGAAGAAATCGCGAAACACGAAATACATCCACTCGGTTTCCTTCTTACGAGGACTTACGCTTTCAACTTATCGAAAAATTTAAACTACACTTGGGTGAATATATTTTTCCCTTTTTCCATTCTCTAAATCTTCTTTCTTTTTATCTTTCATCCTAAAAAGGGAACCGAAAGCTGTCTTCTTCTTCTTCTTCATCTTCTTGCTTTTCTCGAAACGTCCTGTATGACGTGACGCGGCGGTGCTTGTTATTACGGTATTACGGATATCGAATGTCCTTTTTGGTAAGCATACACTGGCGCTACATAATACATGCCGAATGAAAATAAGAGAAAAAGAGAGGGGAAGAGAAGAGGAAAAGGAGAAAAGGGAGATAGAGTATTAGAGACATGGAAGAAAAAACCTAGTTTTCGTATACAATGGGGACGCGCACAGCCTGCAGTTCCGCCCACTTCCGGACCCTAGATGCATTCTCGAAAAACGATGTCTAACTACCCTTAGCGGCTTAGCTACGTTAAACCTTAGAAAGAAGCACCACGTTTCTTCTTGCATTTATTCTCTCACTCTCTCTCTCTCTTTCTCTGTCCCTTTCTGTGTTTCGTTCTCATTCATTCATATTTTTTTTCTACCATCTCTAAGAAATATATATCGAGATGCCACGAAGAGAAAGAACTTAAAAATATTATTTACTTAAAATATATTCAACATATCTCAATATTTTACGATTTAATAAACATCGAGTACACCGAGTAGATATTAAATTCTACGTTTTAATATAATATTGAGCATATTGTGACCAACATATTGCTCGTTTCCTTCTTGCAAATTTTCAAAATGAATTATTATACGACGTAGGTTGAAAACAAAAAATAATATATATTATATATGTATATATTTAACAATAACTCCGGTATGTATCTACCAAAAGTTATAAGATAAATCTCTCGAACAAGACAATCTGGCAAATGATATAGAAGGATGTAATAAGATAGTTAAATTACAAGAAGAGAGTTCCTCGTTAGAGATTCGTTCCTTCGAATTTATTTCGTTCCGGAATATACGTAAGGACCACTCACCTTCGTAGAAAGAATAAAGATTCTCTCTCTTCGTGAATACACCCACGCGTATCACAAGTTTCTTTATATATATATATATATATATATTTCTCTCTTTCTTTTGCATGGCAGAGAAATTTTTTTCAACCCTCGCAGACACGCTTCTTGGAGAAGAAACGCGTACGGGTACTCCTCTTGGTGGGCCTTTATTACGGTTACTCGAAGGATCACGTATATAGAACCGAGGCACACCCCGTAACACCCACTTCCCTCTCCTTCAAACTCGGTTACGGGATACCTTAGGCCGTAAGAAGTTAAACGGACGCGTTATTTTCTCCAAAGGACACTCGACACTTTAGTGAGCGTACGCATGAAAACATATGTGCCTTGAAGAAAACGAAGAAACAACACCACCGTTATGTGTTTTACTACTACTACTTATACTACTACTACTACTACTACTACTAAATATTAATATATATACTAATACAACTTAAAAGATCTCTCTTTCTCTCTGTCTTTTTCTCTCTCACACGTGTGTCTACTATGGGAAACTTATGTTCAACGATAAGTGAGTGTGAACGAGTTATATTATGACTCGATCATTGTAACATATCAACGTTTCGATTTTCACGAACCAACTAAATCGAATTCGATATTTCTCAAATAGAGTGTATGCAACTGACTATGAGTTTCACGATTTAATTTGCGTACAACGGAGAGAAAACCGTACGAAAAACGAGTCATATATTGGGTATATTTTTTTTTCTCTTCTGTGAAATACAACATGAAATAAGAGAAACCGGATATCTTTCAGAAAAAGAGGAAAAGAGAGAAAGAGAGAGGAGAAGAGAACATCGAATTACATTGAATTTTGACGTTCGATCGTGTGGTCAAGTTTTAAGAAAGTTTCAAAACTCATTCAACGATTTAATTAGAGGATTATTTTGACAACTCTTTTTTTTTTAGAGGTTCTAACAACGTCTTAAAAAACCAGAACCATTGACTCGACATCTTTTAAATGTCCAGAAGATCGTTTTCCCCTTTTGCACGTGGTTAGGTTCGATAAGAGAAAATACAAAGAGAAAAAGAGTCAGAGAAATAAGAGAAGATAAGAAAATTGCAACTTCATTGGCCTTGTGCGTCCACTTTTTTTTACTTCACTCACTTGACCCTTTCTCTTTGGATAGCAGCGATTTCATTTTATTGCAAACGATTCACTGTAAAAGAGTTCTCTAACGGATACGACGATTTTACGAGGAATACGGTTACATGTAGGTGTGTGGAAAACCAATAGAATCGTTCGAAATCGTGTTAGGGATTGTTACCAAACACGAACGTGATTTTAATCGAACGGAAATGAACCCGCGAAAGCGTTAGCTTATCGTTTTTCTCGATAGATTAAAATCAAATCCATTTTGTTACCATAAAGATTATTTCTAAAACGAACTATGTGTCCATTTGAGTTTTAAAAAGAAGAAGAAGAAGAGAGAGAGAGAGAGAGAGAAAAAAAAAGGCAGGTGTTCGAAGCCACAAGTGTCGTTCGAAACATTTCTAACGAACCCAATACCACCAACACCAAAACTACCACAACCATCAATTCTCGAGTGATCTGGACAACGTCAGTTAAGGAAGAAAGTGAATGGAAAAAGAAAAATATAGAAAGAAAGAAAGAAGGAAAGATGCGAAGAAAGAAACGTACCGGTGAAAAAAAGAAATCCAACTGGCCAACTTCTGGACCGCAAGCGGTGTGTTCGAAACTGGACACCAAGCAAATGTGACCTGACGTCAAACAGGAACTGAAAAAGGCGGAGTAAGTCTCTTCTCGTTGCCGACGCCGTTGATTTATTTAACGGAAGTCGATTAGGCTCAATCTAACAGTTCGTTGCAGAACTAATCCAAAGGAATGTTATGAACCCACGTTGTTTAGTTGTTTCCACATATACGAACGTACAATTTTTTATACGATTTTCTTTCTATATTAAACAAAAAAAAAATAATAATAATAACAATACCAATAACGATAAAAAAATGTATGTTATTTCAGTGATAGTTTGAAAAATTGTACGATTTGAAATGGTGTCGATACTCGTGTGGTCGCAACTTTCAATCGATCAAACCAAATCGATCAACGTACCTGAAAAATTCTAATCTGTATCAGTCCTTTTTACGAAGGATTTCCACATGTTCAAAAGAATTAACCCACGGTCAGTCAAAGGATGATCCTAAATAAACAAACGGTCGGCCACACGACCCAAATCCCTACCACATCATTCACTAATAATAGTTTCATCTACAGAAAAATTTCCTTTTTCTTGTATAGAATTTAAGATGGTGATGAGGAGATAACCATCAAAAGTTGGAACCGCAGCAATATCAGAAAGCAGGAGCAGCATCATTCTCGGCAAACGGACCTTTACAATAAACACATTGTGGAAGGTAACGGCAACTCCATCAGATCTTGCCTATGTTACTATGGGTATTAGAAAGAAAAAAGATGAATTCGTAGGAGAAGAAGAATAAGAAGAAGGAATAGAAGGACACAAGAAGGATGAAAGCAGGTAACGTTTTTAAATGCGCCCTCGATTCTTCACCCATCTACCATATTTTTTCCTGTACCCTTCTCTCTAACAAATGAATGCCTTTTCAACGTTTACGATCTGTGTTATGTCACAGTTTTCAAACCATTTGCCATTTCAAGTGACGAAAACTGAGCAACGATCAACGACGACTGTTATCCTTTCAATGATCGATTGGAAAGATTTCTTGGAATAACGGTCCTATACCCTTAAAGTAAAATTTCTTTTTCGTTTGAAATTTGCAAGAATCGTGACGATGCAAAAATATATTTTCTACTAAAATGCGGTTGAACAAATTCTTTGTAATATTGAGAATTCTATCTAACCGATGAAGTTTCAGTTGCTTCTTCTTCCTTCTTCTTTCTTCTTCTTTCTTCTTCTTTTACCTCCATTCATTTCAAACTTGTTTCTGAATACAATCGGTCGGTAAAGGTGTGCTCACGTTCGATATTATACTCGAAGATCTTTTCTTGTTTCTTATTCCTCTCTTCCTCTACGTTAATAAGACGAAGAAATTATTAGAAAAGTATATTTCGTTTGAACCCTACTACACGTGGATATTATTATTTGAATTCTACAGGAAGTAGAGCCGGATGAAGCAAATGCCCTATTCCTCCATTTGAAAATCTTCTATTCAGGTGTAATGGTCAGTTGAAGACTATCCAAACATCGAGACTCGTCCGGACGTGGACCCGTAGAGACTGGGTTTCTTTTCCATGAAATTTTTTTTTGTACATCTTTCCGACCATCTCCGCGTTAAATTTTTCTTTCGTTTTCCTTTTAGATTTTATCTATCACGAAACTTACTTCTTACCATTTTGTGCTATGCGTTCCAACTAAAAATAAAAATAAAATTCTTTTAGTATAAGAAACACGTGTGTGTATGAACGTAAAAACACAATTGTATTAAATTTAAACATAATCAAAAAATGTTATTGTTTAGAATATTATTTATTATTATTAGTATTATCGTATGACTAAACAAACTAACAATATAAAAGAGTGTTCAACGGAGTTATGATTTTTCAAAAGAGCCTTCTCCCCTATGACTGTGTAGTAGACCACCCTCTGGAAAGACTAAATAGTGGCATCATCTCGAGTATATTTATTCACGTGATCTTCGAACAACAAACGCAAAAATCCTTAAATCCTAAATCAACCTGCCGGCAGGCGAAACCGAAGGCCGTCAGCAAACATACGGCGGCAGTCTCTGTCGAAGTACTACCACGGTTCCCGGGCACGAATCTGTCAAAAGTCAAATATTGGCTATCCAAATAAGATGTTCTTAGCGGTCTCTTCGAATCGTTGCAACTAAATGGAGCGATTCTCGATGTTCTACGAACTTGCCGACACTCCTTTTCGAGATAATTTAACTGCTACTCAATTTCTACTCAAATATATATTATTCAAATAATTAGTAATACCTAATAATTCATACTAAATAATAATAAAAATAATAAAAATATATAATATGTATATTAAATAATATAAATAATAATAATAATTTTATATTTTATATTTTATTATAAATATTATTATTATTAATAAAGGTAATCTAATTTTTGAGCAAAGTTTATTTAAAAAAAATTAATATTCTGAAATATGTTGCATTGCAGTAAAAATTCATTTTCGTGATGAATTAATTTTTTTCTTTCTCTATCCTTGAATACCTTCACTTTTTTCTGTTTAATAAGTATATATTTCATAAAGAAAATTAATTTCCATAAAAGTTGTTAACAATTCAACACACAGCACCTGTTTACAGAAAGGAAGAAGGAAACCACTCGACTCGTCTCGCCTTTTTTCACGAACGAAGTTGTAAAAGTGCTTTTCGCGAGGCAAGTCAAGACGAGACGAGGTACCCACCGGTAGGCTTTTAACTCCGTCGACTCCTTATCTCAAAACGAAACGACTCACCTTCTTCTTCCTTTCTCTCGTCCTTCTTGCGGCAGTAGTCACGAGGAGAAAAAGAAAAACAAAGGAAAGGGAAGAAATAGAATGAGAAGAAGAAATTTAAGGACGTTGGGGAAGACAATGACCGGTGTTCAAACACGTCTGAAGTAGTCAGGATTTGGATAAAGAATGAGATGACGTTGATTATAGTCAAAAATATTTATAATATCATTGATTATTTTATTTATTATATATTTCTGTTAACTTCATTGTATTTTCATGTATATAAAACCCTTTATTTTTTATTTTTCCAGTAACTCTGTGAGGAATTAGATTTATTTTCGAGCGCTCCATCTCGACCCAATACTGCACCTCCTTGTAAATGGATCACCATTGGTTGACACTTGTGTCTAGGGAAAAAGGTTCAGAGAGTTGTCCTTTCTAGAGGTAGTTCATGACTGCCGTTTCCGGTTGACCAAATTTTTTCTTTGATTTCTTTATACATCTCTTTATATACACTAGTTAACACTTTGTCGAAATCACATGTTTCATTCAGATTTCATAGAAATTAATCTTATATTTTCGGTATTCCAATAAAAATTTGTAATTATTGAACGGTGGACTTTTTATTTCAAAGTATACTCTAATTAGCTGTAACGTTTTAAATGCGCCAACTTTAAATTTTCATTCATCTTTTACTATTTTAGTAGTTCAAATCCTCCGGTCACCAATGATCGTGACCAGTCATAAATGACCAAGGTGGCAGTCAAAGTGTTAATAAATATTGTACAGTAATCTCAGGCTGAGAGTTATTCAGTTTTTTACTTTCTGTTTCCTACCTGCTTGATTAGTTCAGCCTGTAGCCGATTGCTTCAAGTTTCAGGGAGACTGTTACACTGCCACGTGGCGTATCCAAAACTTTTTTGTCACTAGTGACCTCTATACGGGTCATCCCCACTCATTCAAAGTTTCCTTATGAACGACAGACCCGTATAGGGGTCGTTAGCAATCATGCGAGGATATTTTCCTACGAACGAATTTCATTGAAACGATACTCTAACAAGCGTTTCCAAAACGAATAGGAAATCTCAAACGTTAATAATAATTTATTCAATAATATTCTATAAACTTAATAATATATAAACGAATTATACAAAATGTAGATAAAATTACCGAATTGACTTATTGACTTTGAATAAAAGCAAAACATACTTTACGAACAGATGTACTCTTGTATTCTGATGAAATCAATATACCTCCTTAGAGAGAAATAGAATAGAAATTTTGCTACGAGAGAGTGAAAATACTTTCTCCCCTTTTACCCTTTTCCATTTTGAAGTACGATAAATATTTAAACACCGAATGGAAGTTACGGGAGAATACGGATGCGGCGAACCCTTTCATTTGTAAGAACAAGCTTGAAATTAGTTTGAACGAGGTAGTGACATTCGTTGGAAAAACGTTTAACAAAATGCGGTGGTTTTTGAGCTTCCGGTAAAAATGTTTCCCTTCCTCTCTCTCGTCGAAGAAGAAGAAGAAGAAGAAGAAGAAGAAAAGTCAAACACAGGTGTGTCGACGAAATATATACCGAGTGGACGTTTTTCAAAAGTCAAAAAGATACGAAAGAAAGAAAAAAAAGGGGGTAACAAAATGAAAAGAAAGAACGTCTCGAGTAGTAACCCACGAGACAACTTCACGTATTTATAACACGTTTACGAGCGAGTTTTAAGTATCTTCTTCTGTCATCCCACCTTCCAACACCTCCTCATCTTCTCTCTCTTTCTTTCTTCATACGTTCAAATCGATATACGGTCCCAACGTTATCACCGACTAACGAGACGATTTTAAGACCATCCTGACGCGCTTCTGCCCATTAACCAAGGCAGCTGGCGACGAACGACGCTTAGGCACGATATATGAAAAAGAAAAAAGAAATAGAGATTCCTTTCACGAGGACCTTTATTTAAAATACTTTCAAAGATACTCTCATCTTTTTTTCTCTCTCTCTCTATCTCGTAGAAGACCGGTGAGAGTATTCGAATTTCCATTGAAAATCTTCTCTCTCTCTTTTTCAATCTATATGAAAAAAAAAAATTATGAATACATCGTTCGAAATGTGAACACCACAGGAGATTGTTCAGTGGTAAGAAATTTTACTGGATAAAAGAGGTAGAGAAGAGAAAGAAATAGAAGCGAGTTTAAAGAATAAAAAAGAAAAAAAAATAATATAGAATAAAAAGTAAAAGAAAAGAAGAAGAAAAAAAAAGAAAAGAAATTGACGAGAACGTCTGCCTTCTCTAATCGCTCAATCGCTAAAAAATTCACAAAAAGTAGACACCACGGTTCCTGTCTTCATCTTTCTTTCTTCCTTTCTCGAAGTTGTGAGGTTTTCGGGTTGAGGAGGGTAGAAGAAGGGAAAAGAAGAATGTTGAGAAACAAACTGAGACGAAAGAGTTCGCTGCTGGCACGGGCACCGCCCTTGCACTCCACCCATCCATCTCCTCCGTGCATATATTTTTGGCCAGCTAGTTTTTTCTCTCCTCGAGGAAGATTTATCACGACCCTACGCCTCTTTCGCGGTGCCCTGCTCACCATCAGTGGCCATTTTCTCTCTCTCTCTCTCTTTCTCTCTCTTTATCTATCTCTTTCTGGGATGCGACGTGTGGCAAGGAATAATTGGCAAAGTAGAGAAGTGCCAAGAACAAGAGAACTCGCAAATTCGAGTTAACGTTAAACAAAGATGAATTCTTCTATTCGTATTACTTCCAGTTACCTTTTCTTACCAAAGATCATCGTTGAAAATTCTGAAGAAGATAAAAATTCTTTTTTTCTTTCTTTCCTATCCCCCACTACCCTCCTCCTCGTCCTTCTCCCTATTTATATACATCGAAGAACGAATGTTTTTCACTTGTTAACGATTTTTAATGAGATCTCAACGTTATTTAAGAGGATCTAAACGAGATCGAGAATATCGGATCCGAGTTATTCGAAATAGGAAGTACCTACTCTTCACGAGAACGCTCTTAATGAAGTTGAGTTTTCCCTACCTGCCTCGTTGCTTTTCTATGATATCCCATCCTACGAATCGAGACTTCGAGTGGCTCAGCAATGTTCTAATTATTTCTACTAGAAAGACTAATTACGGTATACTGCGTATGGATTTATTCCAGTTATTTCTTAACGTCCTATCTAATAAATTTATTCGAGAATACAAAAACTTTGTGTCTTGGTAATAATAAGAAAAAAAAAATAAATCTTATTCGTCAATTTGATACGAATCCGTAATGATTTTATTCGCTACACACACACACACATACACGTACACAAAAAGAAAACGCAATATAACTTACAATTAGTTAGGACCGAAACTTTCTAACACAAATGAAATTTACGTTCAAAGTATATAAAGTAGTTTGAAATCGTTTGCGAATGACCGTTTTCGGAGTTTGAACGCGCGACGCGCGAGATGTCGGAATTACGACGATTTCAATCTAAAGTTAACGACGATCGTTGTCCTTTGCCATTTTAGCGTTGGTAAGGTTCGTAGCTCGGCGCCGACAATTAAGCTATATCGTAAAATCAAACAGTACGGTCAATTAAGTCCCATTGGCGTACAAGTCGCGATACCAGTCGGCAAAGAATGTCGGATAATCGACCCACTTCTTCTGGTATTCTTGCGATTTCCAAACGACTTAATTGCAACCCGTTAACGGAACGAGCTGAGTGCTCTTTCGCGTTTGTGTCTGCTGTGACCGCCGATCGATGTAAAAAACTTACTCCTCTTGGTTTTTTTCTCTCTCTCTCTCTTTTATCTTTACTATTTTCTTTAACGATCGATCTTCGTCTCTTTGCTGTGTGACAAAAACAAACAAAAAGAAAGAAAAATTACGTCTATCTGTGATACTTCGACGAGAAAATCGGATAACCTAATTGATCTCGTGTTATTTCTCCAATTACTACTAAATTTTATTCATTGCAAATTGATATCTTGTTATTCGGTAGCGAACAAGTACGATTACGATCTTTTTAAATAATACGCGATTTTACATATTAGGGTGATTAATGTAATATAAGTTATTATCTGAAATTCTTTTTTTGCATAAATATTCCCTAATACTTCTTTTTTTTCCTTCCAATTACAAAAACGTATGATTGAAATCGTTGGGAGTAAAAGTGATGTGCACCGGCTTCAATTAGTGTTATTAAGGTAATGTAAATCTAAAATTACTTGCAAGACAATTTCTCGGAAAGTTACTAAATAAAGAAAGAAAGAAAGAGAGAGATGGGATATGTGTGTGTGTGTGTGTGTGTGCTCGAAATGGAATTTGGTGCGACTATGCAAGCAAGCCCGAAGCGATGCACTCGATCATGTTGGTGGTGCACTCTCGAGATGCTCATCTTGCGCGAATCGCTGTCCTTAGGCCTCTTTGTCTTTTTTTCTCGGAGAATAAAGAAAGAAGGAGAAAAGGAGAAAGAACAACGTGCAGCTTGCCCTAAATGCGATCTTACGAGAGAGTGCGAGAATAAGAGCGTCTTGAAAGGCAGTTGGCCTGCAAAATTGTGTTAACCCATGGAACGTGTTGCATGGTGTCTGTTGTTTGATCGTGGACGATTTCGCGTCACCTCGAGGATCGCTTAGAGCCATCGACGATGATCTATGCGTTGCAAGAGGGCGTGGAGGATCGATGTTACCCCTTCTTCTTCTTCTTCTACTCATTTTTTTTTTATCTATATATATTTATTTTTTACATGATTTATCGTTACGATATCGCGCCACCCTACGTGTCGAAGGGTTTAAACCAAAAATTTTCATCGAATTTCGTTCGTATTAATTTTGCAATTTGTGAATTTCTTTTTTTTTAACCCACTTAAATTTATTCTCTCAATATTTTAAATATAGAAAATTGTTCTTTGAAAGATTATAAAAGTTATTTTACAGTTATTTATCACTAGTCTAATTTCTTATTCTTTTTCTCTATCCTTTAATTCCTAGATAAATGTTTGAAGTATTACGCGATGGTAAAACACTATCATTTGTCGTCTATAATGTAAGACGTAACAATATTTCATACGATACACAATTATTTGGTCGGAAGATCTGGCCGCGAGTAACTTTGTATCGTTCTCTTAACCCTTAATTAACCGAACGAAGTGGGCGTTGCTTTAACGCCATACCTTCCATCGATCACCGTTTCATCTTCGTCAGGACTTTGAGCGATTTTTCCAAAGTACGTAAGATCTTTATCCGTCAAGTGGCACCCTCGGAATAAGCCTAGCAATCTTCTGCTTTCGTGATACGTAAAGGCCATTTTTTAAACACTATGTTTTCATCTCTCGATCGGTTAACGTTTTATGTGCTTATCATTCCATTCACGGTGACTGAAAAATATTACACGCGTTGATCAAGTTATTCGTCAAGTTTTCTCTTTTCTCGAAGGACGCACTTTCCAAACATTTTTATACGATAAATAAATATAATTAATGAATCATTACAAAACGCGCGTAATAATTATTTCTTGTAAAAACAAAATAAAAAAAAACAAAAACGAGAGTAAAGTACAACGTATATATTTACTTTCGCATAATTATTTAGAGGTACTATGCAAAAGCAAATGAATTCGAGCAAGAGGCGAATTTAAATATCGACGTTAGAAATGCAAATTCTATTCGATGCAAAGAGGGAGAAGGGGAGGGAAATAAAACGTAAAAAAGGAAGCTTCCGTTCTTCTCATTATTAAAGATACTAAATGAATCCGGTTGAAACGATCTCTCCGACAGTGTGCCAGGATGGAGAATACTTTGGTCAATATGAAAAAAAAAATAAAAAAGAAGAAGAAGAGAACCTTTCGTTTCACGTCGATGCGTGATTTCAAGAAGTGGCTCCATCAGCAACGGCGATTAGCCCACGATTCAGCTTAATGGCTGCACCACCACTCCGAAATCTTGGTCGTTGTCTCTCCTTCCGTTCAGCAGGTGCTCCAGTCTCTACTATATTTTTCTTTTTGATTTTTATCATTCTCTCTCTCTCTCTTTTTCTCTCAGTAACTCTTTGTCCTTTTCATCTTATTCTTCGACGTTATTTAAGCAGGCGAGAAAATGCTAAATGAAACGAGAGCGAAGCAGCCAACAACGATGACCGTCAACGATCCGTTTGCTTTTCTTCATTTTTGTTCCCATACCACCTAACCTCGAAAAGGATTTCGTCACACGACATAATCGTGTCGAGTCGTAAGCCTCGAAAAAGCTACGCGAACGAACGAACGAATGAACGAATGAACGAATGAACGAACGAATGAACGAGCACGAGCGTGTTCTTCCAGCTGCCAGTTTGGCCAGAAATGAATTTGTGTTCACAAACAGGGACGAACGGGGCAATCGTTTTGTCTCTTTCTTCCTGTCTCTTTATTTATTTCTTTATTTCCTCCTCTTCTTTCTCATCTTCCGACACTCGAAAGACCGGAATTTATATCTCCGAGAACGTTTCCGAGCCTAATCGATTGGCCTGGTAAAAACAAATCGTATCCCTCAAAAACATACTTGAAGTTGGAAGAAAAAATTGCTCCTTGGCAATTTTCATTCTTGATCTCACTTTTTCGCCATCGTCATCTCTATTTCCTTCTCTCTCTCTTTCTCTTCTTTTTCTTTCAAACTTTGAGGTGCACGCAACAAGAGGGATATTCGTATAAAACGGTCCTCTTTTGTCGGCGCTTCGAGTTAACACCTTAGCTCTGACGCACGCCACCGCGGTCTAAAGATAAATTGTACAAAATGTGAACACAGTCAAAGAGCACGTTTAGAGAGGGACGTCCAAAGAATATTTTCTCTCTCTCTCTCTCTCTCTCTCTCTCTCGACCGAAAGAATAAAAAGAGATCGAAACACACCTGCCAAAAATTTTGATGACGTTGTTCTCCTCGCAATTTATGGATTTATTTTCAATCCATTTTGATCTAACATATTCATAAGTTAACATAGTATTCTTGATACCCTCTCTTCAAATTGTTTCGCTTCTCCTTCTTCTTCTTCTCCTTCTTCTTTTTCTTATTATTTTTTTTCTCTCTCCTTGCTATCTTATTTTAAGATAAGAATCTTAAGGTTCTTTCTTGAGAAATCTATCCAAGGTAAAGTAGCCATAGAAAATAAGACAAAAACGAAAAGTAAGAAAATACTAAAGCCATGATTTTGCTACCATCGACCAACCCCTCGATCAATCGGTCGATCGATTCGATCGATCGGTTCGATCTTTCGCCGAACTTTCCTCAATTTCTATGCAAACTCACGAAACAGACCAGCAGCAGCAGCAGAAGCAGAAGCAGGAGAAGCATCAACTTGTAACCGGAAAAAAATAGCGATAGAAAAAGATAAAAGAAAAAAAAAAGGATAAAATAAACTTCTCTACAACCTGCCTGCGATTCTCGTTCGGTTGCCCTTGGGCTTCCTTGGAACGAGCGAAAAAGGGGCAGACGGTGGCCAACCCCTCGGACTGCTTCTCATTGATCCGCTTCTCCATCTTTTTCTATCTTCTATTTTTTATCGACGAAGTAAGAGTGGAACAGAGTGGGTAGAGGGGTAGGGAGAAGAGAAGGAAGAAGAGAGGAAGAGAGGAAAGAAGGAAGAAAGAAGGGAAGGGATGATTACACGTGTCTTTTTAACACAAAAGGCTCGAAAACCAACACCGTAATACGACGGAGAGTAGCGCGCCCTGTAATCCTTGCCCTTTTCGGTTCCGTGGCCGACTGAAGGCATTTTCGAAAATTGCGATAGTCGTCTCGAAAATAAGGTGAGATTGGGTTCGAACGACGACGTCCCACAAGACGTTCCGACGATTTGCCATTCTCCTTTTTCTTTATTTTCTTTTTTCTTTTTCCTTTTCTTACTCCCTTTCTCTACAATCCTTCTTCCTTCGTTCGTCCTTTCGTCGAAATTATTATTTGTTTTTGCCTCAGGGGGTGGAGGTAAAAGGGAGGAGAAATCCTCACGGTAGTTATCGCGTCGACGTTTGCCAGAGAGGAAAGAAGGGAGGACTTCTCCCTTCGCCCTTTCCTTCTTCCCCTTCTTTCACTACCCACCCCCTTAGCCTCCTTCTATTCGACGGTCACGGCCGATTCTTTGTGGAGGAGGACCGGATCGAAATTCGTCTCGCTTCCTTGCAATTTATCCAATAGGGTTATACGTATGTATATATAGTAACTATAGTTAATCGTGTATTCTTTTGTTATACTTAATCAAATTTAAAATCGATTTCAATTTTCTACGAAATAGGTATTTGTATATTTACTACGAATCGTATGCATAATTCTTATTCTTTTTTTTCTAACATTCTTTTCGAAAAGTTTACCATTAATTAAATACATTGTATATTCTAGAGTTTATAATATTTAACACGTTAACTGCCATGGGAGTCACCGGTGACCGCACGCCCAGATTGATAGAAATATATATAATTTAAACAAATGACAATCGTGTAGTCACGGACAATCTCTGTAAAATTGGTGTAGCATTCAACGTGTTAAATAAAAATACGATATATATACCTTTTTTTTTCTAAGTATTATATTATGCAAAAAGTATCTAGCTCTTTTGTTAATAAATTTTAGATATGCAATATTTTGTTATTTTATCAAGTAGTAAAAAAAAGCTAACAGAACAAAATGGATAATATATTATAAAATGAAATAATATAAAGTAAAAAATATTGTAAATGCTCAAAATAGGAACGAACTTTCGGAAAATTATATATACACACACACACCTAATATAATGAAGATATAAATAATACATTATTGTCTTAGAAATATAATAAAAAATATAAGAAAAAAATCATAGAGAAAACTAACAACGATATCAATTTGAATAATATTTCATGAACATGAGTGATCCGGTTCTATACAAGACATAAAAGAAGTCTAGGGGAGTCAAGGACCAAAAAAAAGGAAGAAGGATCAATGGTAGGAGAGAGAAACTGAGGCGCCTCTCGAACGATAATTGATATCACCTGCCATGTAAATATCGGGTATCGCCGTGGGGCCCTACCTGTCGGCGGAAAAGGGCCCCCCCCTCTCTCCTACCGTTCTCGGTCTAAAAGAAAATTACCTAATAACGGACGGGTGAGATAATTACGTGTTGGTTTTAGAAAAAGGGGAGGAAACACCGGTTAATTCTACACCGGCTGTCCCGTGCAAAAAGGTCGCCATTTACCACTCGCGTCCTCCAGTTTGGTCCTCTTGCTTGCTTGCTTGCTCGCTTGCTTGCTTGTTTGTTTGCTTGTTTGTTTGTTTGGTCCTTTTGCTTGGTTGCTTGCTTCAAGCCAAACTCGATTCACTCTTTGGAATGAATTCGAAGAGCGTATCTACGCGATGAGAATTTTAAACACCCTTCCTTTCTTCCTCTTCCATTCATTTAATCATCATCATCATCATCATCATCATCATCATCATCATCATCATCATCATCATCATCATCCTCTTCATTTTTTCTTCTTAATTTTCATTCTTTATTCTTTTTTTTATATTTTTTTTCCCCCTTGGAATACGATCAATGATTATTTCGTACACCTATATTTATACATTTTATCATCTACCCGTGCTGCATACTAATGTAAACTAAATGTAATATAATATCGAAATATTTTTTTAATTCATTTCGTCCGAGTGTTAATAATAAAGGATTCGGTTGAAAAGGAACACCTTAACTCGCCATAACTCAATGTAATTTCAAACTAACTTTGTACTCGTATATCTACCTTATTTCACGTTATCGTCTGACAATTAATTGTCGGTTAGTATCTCGAAAGATTTGCTAAACACAAATTGTACGTTTAGTTTCTGTATCGAAAAATTTACATTATACTATACGCATCTCTACACATTTGAATTTTTTTTATGACATAAATAAATGAATTATGATGTTGCGTATATAAACGTACACGCGCGTATCATTTGATTCAATTTATTTATTATTACAAGATATTCAATATAATCGATCAAGTCATTCGAGAACAGACACTTTCAGCTCTGCACACACCTGTCCTTTTTACGATCAACTCGATCGTCATCATTTTCTCAATGATTTGTGAGCGAATATGTGAAGAAAATCGCACGTTGCAAACGCCTACCGTTTCACTGCTATCTCTCTCTCTTTCTTTCTCTTTCTCTTTTTCTCTCTCTTGTACGAAGATACTTTGAAGATAGAAAGAGAAAGAGAGAAAGATGGAAGGAAACGCGTCTATCCGTAAGAGCCGGTCTCTTAACACCTCTTGCGATCATCTCACGCTCGAGACGAGCTTTCGTATCGTCGATCTACCCTCTCAACACCTTTTTCTTATCGATCTTGTCTTTTTCCTTCCTTCTCTTTTCCTCTTATTCTCTTTCTCTTTCTCTCTCTTACACACGTACACATATACTCTCACAACCTTTATTTTACGCAGCTCAATAATGACACGTTCTGCGGCACCAATCTTTCTTCAGGTGAATCTAAAAAATAGAATGAGAATGGCCAGCCGTTTGTTTAGTAATGCGATAGCTCTCGAAAGCCTACGGGGCCCTGTGCTCCCCATCGGAAGGGCCGTATGCTTCATAAACTTTTAAACTTGCTTCCCCTCCTATAAAAATTTAGAGTTCCTTCTATACTTTTTCTTTTTCCATTCTTCTTTCAGCTCGTTCCATGTGAGGTCCCACGTTATAGTGGTATTAATCTTTTAAATCGATAAAGAATTTTTGGTAAGAAATGAAAAAGAAACGAGGCAGGGTGTATGCGTGTGTGTGACGGAAGGGGAGAAAAAAGGGGGTTTAAATAAGGTACGAGACAAAATATTCGTTTCAAACGTGAAGATTATTTTACGAGATAACCCCTACCTCTCCGTAATGGTCTCATTTATTTTGAATCTTTTATTTGTGATAATAAAAGAGAAAAAAAAAAAAAAGAAATATATGTATGTATGTATGTATATATATATTTTCAAAACGAATAGTTCGTTTCTGGATGAACCAAAACTAATTTATCAGATTGAAGATGAACCTCTAACGAGAGAGATTATACGATATAAATGCCTAATCCTTTATTTTATAAAATGCATATAAAACTTCTTCGATATATATGTATATATATATATCTATCTACGGGAATAGCTTATGTCAGATTTGAAAACGAAAATGATAGTTGGCCGTTTGGATGAGAAAAAAAGAGATAAAATAAAATTCCCATTCGTAGCGTTAAGAAAAAATTTTATCGACTTGGTTCCTTGGACTCTTCGTTAAGATCTGACGTTTCGATAATTAGGTAAGCGTTCGAACGACTGAACGACCTATAATTAACGAGGAAAGTAGACGAGAAAAGATGCCCTCTTTTTCTCTCTCTCTTTCTCTCTTTTTTTTTCTCTCTCGTTTGAAAGAACCTGCGTCACGGTGACTTTGAAACATCCGAACGTTTGCATATCTTCGAGCAGATCAAATTTTTCTTTCTTTTTTTCTTTTTTTCTTATCTCCAAAAGTCGACCAAATTCTTCTTCGTGGCCACACCTTGTAGAACACGTAGATCTAAATTCATACTTAAAAAATCCAAGGACAAGCAGGTATATACGTACACCTACAAGTTGCTTGAGCAAAATCATCGAAAATGAAAATCAGAGGCGTCACGGTTCCTGTCATCGTTGATTTGGGTTCATCTAAGCATTGTCCGATTCGAAAATTCGATAAACTTAAGTGTACGAAGATGGTAGCTTATAATTAACGACATTAACCAAGACAAGAGATGGTATTGATGGTAAGAAAAAAAGAACATGAAAGGGGGGAAAAAAGAAGAATGTACGAAAGCAGCAGCTGCGAATGTACGAGGGATCGAATCTGGAATTGGCAATTGAACGAGCAAACGCGTGACGATAAGTTACAATTAAATCGAATTCTACCGAGATATTTTCGAGTTTCTTTTTATTTTCTTTCTTTTGCTTCCTTTTACTTTTCCAAAGAATAATGACTCGACTTTTAAAGGAAAACCAAACGAATCAATTAACGAATCATTAACATCGATTTAAGGTTAAATAAATCCTATTGATTTTAACGAACCTCATAGCTTTCTTTCTTTCGGTAATTTGTTATCAGAAAACAAGAAAAAGAAGATAAATTAATGGTAAGAAATCATGATCCGAATCATACGTAACGTTCAAAAAAGTGTACATCAAATTGAATACAAAATTTCCTTACACGAAATAATCACAATATTGTCTTCTCTTAAATATAATTTCAACATTTTATATTCCGCTAATTAATTTTTAATTAGCACGATCAAAAAAAAAAAAGAAAAAATCAACAACATCTTCTGGTTTTTTTTCGAGCTCGTATAATTGCGAGAGGCGTTAGCTCGTTTCCCTCGAAATGATATTTCTACATTTCTCTTCGACTTGAGTGCCGAATAAAATGGAAAAGGGAGAGAAAAAAACAAAACAAAGAAACAAAAAATATACCTGTAAAAAAAAAGGAAGAAAAGAGAGAGAGAGAGAGAGAGAGAGAGAAAAGGAAGGGAAACGTTCGAATGTGCAAAAGCGAATGCGCCGAGGCGTGGTCATAAACAAGCACGGGGATCGCTATTTATGGCGGTCTAATTAATTCCTATGTGTTCTCAGCCACTTCCCATGCAAATGCCCCCCCTCCGCGCGTGGACCATGCGTGTCTTTATGGCTCTTCATGAGATATAAATGATCTGATAAAATGTTTTAAGAGTCCGTCCTTCTCTTTCTCTTTCTCTCTCTCTTGCTCCCTCCTACTTTGATTTTACTCCGCATGTGTGTCTTGGCATATCTGTCTCTTAACTTTTTTATTTTTCCCCTTTTTTTCGCGTGGCAAATGACTGCAGGACGCTATTATTATAGAAAAATAAAACTGTCTCCTCGCGGCGTGGCAAGGAAGACGCTTTATAGAACCTTCCTTCTCTTTCATCTTTTCTCTTCATCTTCCTCTTTCTTTTCATTTCTCTCTCTCTCCCCCCCTCTCCTCCTTTCCTCCACCCGTCTCATCGTTCCTTATTCAAACTTATGAATATTCATTGGGTAGACGGATGATGTTTCGTATAAACTCCGGACCCCCTTTCGCAATTTATTTATCGACCGGTAAACTAATTCATTTCTATTACTCGAATATCAACGAGTAACGAAACAAAATCTTACGAGTAAATAAAGACGTTTTTATCTTTTGCGAAAGATATATTTGATATCGATTAAATAAAAAATGACAACTACATTGATATGGTTACGAGATAAAAAATAACAAAAATGTATCAATTTCGAAGGAATGTTTTAACCGAGAACACCTGCCTCTCTAAGTGTGTGTATGTGTGTGTATGTGTGTGTACAATATAAACATTTATGAATATATTTTAATGCGTTATCGTTTTCTTGATAATGGTACAAGTTCGATAATTATACAAAAAGTAGTCGAAGTCGTTGCGTTAGGGAAAAAGAAACAAATGATAGAAAATAAAAGAAGGTAAGACCCACGAATGGAATTGAAATGGACGCGAAAGGACATCGAAGAAAGAAGGAAGGACGTTAATAGCCTCTTAAGATCTTGTATCGTGGATAACTCGCAGAAACTTCCATCACTGTTACCTTCTTCTCTTACCTTACCAAGTCAGAGAACGATCGTGTTTGCTGCATATAGTACTTGCTTGCTTGCTTGCTTACTTGCTTGCTTTCCTTCTCGCTAAGAAAAATGAAGGCACATCTTCCTTTCTTTCTTTCTTTCTTTCCTTTTTTTTCCTTCTTTCTACTCTGCAAGAGAAGACATGGCGGCTTGTCACGCACGTCCAACGACATTACACTTTTCCACCAGCTGCCGAAGCTAACTTTGAATTAACAAAGAAGCTAACTCACAACACAGAATTTTCTAAGAACCTATCTACAGTGTTAGAGAAGAGTTACTTGTATATTAATAATTGTATATAATATTTTTTTGTATATATTATGTGATAAAAATAAAATAATGTTTAAAACTAAAACTACAAAGACACGTAGAAATATTTATTCTCTTTCTCTTTCGTATAGGTTTCATATATTTTTAAACATTTTATTTGTGAACATGTAGGTAGGTTCACTAACATATGCAAACGTTTACATGTTGATTTGAACATGTATAAAATAAGGAATAGCAAGAATGAAGAAGGCATGTTCAGAAGACGATCAGCCAGCGTAGGAGAGAAACTCGAGGAGAGAAACTCCTCAAAGGAATCGCATAAAATTAGCATTTCCTATGGGTTACGTTGCTTCCCACGGTACTTGCGGACCAACACGGACCGACACTGTGCGAGCCTATCACTACCTTCTTCTCTCGCGACTAACCCGTGTGGAATAATAAGGAGCATCCTCGATGTATCGCTTCCTCGAATCCGAGTATCCTGCATTCGAATACAACTCGTCTCTCTATTTTTCAAAATACCCTTTCTACAAGCTTCGTGAAATCTTCTTTGAAGATTGTTCCTAGAGTGTACTTGCCAAAGGGGGGAAATAATTCACCTAAGAGTGAAGACCAATGTCGATATCCATTGTCGGTATCTCTTTCTAGTGTTATTTAGTTTATAGTATTTCTGAAGTATCTATTTGTCCTTTAACAAGATCTTCTTAAGTGTATTATTTAATAAAAATAAGAAAGATTTTAATTGAAAATCGATACAAGACATTTTCGTCTTTCTTTTCCAATTAAATGTGTTAATAATAATTATTTTCTTGATATTAAGAAACGACATTAATTATCTGATTTTATTTTTGTGACCTAATTAAAAAGTACAAAATATATTATCTAAATTTCTCAACTACTTTTCTGTTTTTCCTTTCTAATCTCATTTTTCAATTATTAAAAATGCAGGTGTGTAGAAGAAAAAGAAGAAGAAGAAGAATGTATTTGTCCCAGTAAAATTTTATGAAATAGATTATAGAAAAAATCGTATCAAAAACTGACGTGTGCCAAAGAAAGCGTACCTTTCTCTTCTGGATGAATTTCTACCTGCAGTCGGCCTCTTAAACGTTCCTCCTCTGCAACGCGCCATTTACCCCTGACCGGCTAAGGGACACGTGACGCGCGTGCCAGTCGCGTGTGTCACGCGTTGTGCTTCCTCCCAATGCTAAAACCTGTTTCTTCCTTGAGCGCAAACAATGTCTCTTCTTCTTCTTCCTCCTCCTCCACCTTCTCTTTCTTCTTCTTCTCAAACTACTTCCACCAACAATAAATATCCCCTTTCTTTGTTAAATTAGATCTAACATTTTTCAATGAGTATCAAATTTTGTATAAATAAATAAAATTATTTGTAATATGCAATAATTAATTCTTGTTAATAATTTCATTCACGTTTTAAATATAAGAAAATTTATATTAAAATAAAAATATATTAATATACATTGAAATAAAATTTTGCATTACTCTAAGGTAATGTAATTATTTTCCTGTGAAAAATAAAAAAAAATCGAAATAAAAATTTCCCGTAAAGTGAAAAAAGGAAAAAGGTAAAGAAAGGAAATTTGATTCCAAAATATTATCGGATTTTCTTTATGCGGTCATCCACTTTGGTACACCATAAGTTTCGAAACAAACGTCAAGCTTTACTAACATGCCCACCGAGAAATATAAAAAGAAAGGAAAAGAATGAGGATAAATATATCGAGGGGGTAGAAAAAGAAGAAGATTTTAGTTGAAAATAAATGCATTGTCCCGTAGTTGTTTCCATGTTCATTCAGGGCTTTCGTAGGATACTTTTGCTTCAATGGGATCAATTTGAAGAAGGTTCGTACCAAACCAAAGGGATTTTGTTTTCTATTTTTTTGTCGATTATTACAGGCTCTCTTTCTCTCTCTTCGAAGTTCGATGCTCCTCCATTGCAACGTGGAGGAACGTTGGATGTCGGATCATCGCGCAAAAGATCGTGAATACTATTGTCCTTTCGTATCAACGAATCTCGTTCTTCTTCACCTAGAAATTCATCTCCAAAATTCTGGCCGCATGACTACAACACAACTGCAGTATCTTCTTTTTCTTCTTTGTTTGCGATGTTCGACTCGTTAAAAATCTCACGCGCGATTCGTCCGCAGTACCGGTGGATTTTCTCCATCTCTCTTTCTTCTTCTTCTTCTCCTTTCCTTTTACCATTCTTTAAAACTAAATCTTAAGAAACGTTGAAAGGAACGAGAAAAGAAAAAAGGACAACGATCGATCTGGAATACAGGATGGACCATCGGTCCGACTACAAATGTTCTTTTTCGGTGTCCACTATGTATCAGCACTTTTTCCATCTGTCAATCATAACTTTTAAACCTACACCTTTTCAAAAATACAATTTTTATTTAAGTATAGTTAATAATTTTTTCTTTTTGTAGGTTTCTGACAAGTTAATAAATATATTAGATTGTCAAGTATGAAACGGAGCAGAAAATGCACATAACGAAGAAATATAACCATCACTAACTATATTTCGTTATATTCGCAATATTTAATATAAAGTTATATTATGAAACGTAGAAAGATAGAAAGAAAAAGTTATTATTTCCTAGTTAAATTCTTTTAATATCATCCCTTCGATTTAGTTCCTATCCCATATTTCAACTAGTCTCATACGATAGAGAAAATCTCAGCGATATGATCGGAACAATACTGACAACCCACGCATTCTACCCGATACCATTGAAATCCATTGTTGAGCGGTCATGTACCATAAGATTGAAGGTTATTATTGTTTAATACGGTCAATAAAGCTGCATTATAGTACTACACCAAGAGACGTAATACTAAGGTTGCACTAAGGTTCTTGAGTTACTTCAGCGGTTCTCTTTCTCATCATTTTTATCTCCATTTCAAATATATCGCCATTCAATTTTTATATCTCTTAACTCTTTCTCTAAAAGATTTTTCTATACAAAAATTCAATTCCAAAATTGTATTCACACCATCGAAGAACGAAAGGAAAATAAAACAATCCTAACACGACAAAGTTAATACAATTATACTTTAGGATAAATAAGAATTTAATTAGTCTAATGAAATTTGTAAGAAATCAATTTTTTTTTGTTACAAATCAAATTATTCTATTTGTAATTTATTAATATGCAACGAACATTAATGATTATGGTACGAATTAATGATGAGTACCGCTGACAACCGATATAAAAATCTTCTCTTTCAACTATGTTGCTTTTCAAAATAATCAAGATTGCAGCTCAATGCCGGAATTGAATGGGAAAAAAAAACATTAGTTTGAAAATTATCGAGATGGCACGCTGTCTCTGTCTCGAACTCGCGGTTCATAATAGTCGATATAGTCGAGGAACTGAAGGCAACAACGGGTTTTTCGGAGGCAATCAATGTGGAAGCCGGTTTACTATTGAAGTTCTTTGTGAGAAAGATCCAACCAGCTGAGAGCCAGTGATTGCCAATACGGAAATGTTAAGAAAAAAAAGAAATAATGAAAGAAGAAGAAAAAAAAAAGGGGGCCACAGGTAGAAGCTTGTCTTCTCTCTCACGGTTTCACTTTTGATTTATTTATCGTTCTCGACCAAACGAACGATTACGTCAGCTTGGAGTGTTTCTTCCCCGTCGGTGTTGCTTATAAACGTTCCGATCGTTTTAATGGTCGGGGTCATTCGGGATTGCTCAGACTCGGACAAGATCGCAAATTGTGCCATATAATAATATTCTTAATTCGCATTCGATTCGATTATTGCATCTCACGGCAATAAGACACCCCGTAGGTATGCGTGTACGTTAATAAAGATATTTTAATCTGATGATTCGTTAAACATATTATTTATTTTTTGTGCAAGTCTGGACACTTTGTAAATTGCTATTATAAATTAGGTACGACGTAAAAATAATCAAAGGAAGAAAATAATTTCTTTGAAAAGTACTTATTCACGATAGATGAAAATAAAAAAAAAGGAAGAAGAGATTTCTCTCTCTTCGAAGAGCGTTCTACGATTGACACTTTTCATTGATAAAATTTGATTGAAAAAAAATAGAACAATGGTTGAATTGGTAAATAAAGTATTACCGCTATAATAATAAAGGGATGACTCTTTTGTATATCGAAGTTTGAATCCTTTCGAAAGGGATAGTTATATCTAGATCGAATTATAATCGAACAATGAACTTTTCGACGCGTCAATAGCAACGCATTAAGAAAGCAAACATGAATCGATCGTTGGTTCGTTCGTTCGTTCGTTCGTTCATTCGATCGATCGATTTGTGTTTGGACGTTGAAACGAACGTTATCGGCATGCAGCTCAATTAAAACGGGATCGGGACGAAATTAAAGATCCGTATCGCTATTATGGTCCATATCTATGTATGCTTTGAATATATTCTTTCTCTTTTTTTTTTCTTTTTTTTTCATTCGTTCCTATCTTCCTGTTCGAGATTTTTCCTCGTTTCATATTTCGTAATATATCGGTCTTACAAATCGAAACTCTGTACCAACCTATTTTTATTTCATTTTTGTTCAGAAAAAAGATAGACATTTGTTTACTTTTTCTTTTTTAATTCGAAATAATCGTAACAATATAGAATTTCGTTTATTATCGTTTTATTAACGCGAGAAGTCATAGGTTTAATTAAAGACTCGATCGTATACGTTCGTTTTGATGAATAGTCCATATGCCAAAGGTTCGACCACTCGTTCATCGATTCACGAATGCCAGGTAAGGCGTCACAAGGTAACCATTAATTAAAAAAAAACTTTCCGTCCAAAATGGCGCTTTATGTGAATTTTATATATGATACATAAAAAAAAAGAGAGAGAGACAGGGATATACACTTATATCCCGATTTACATTGAAGATAGGTTCCTTAAAAAACCAAGTAAATCGTAAACAAATTAAAATATGAGTAATTCATGTTTTATCAAGTTTTACCAAGCGAACGAAATTTAAAATGTCTGCAGAAGTTTCTTGTTTTTATTTATTTATTCTTTCTTTAAATCCTTCTTATTTTAAAAACCGTGTAAAAGTGAAATCATGTAACTCGGGGAGAAGGATAGGTGTATATTTTTTATCATCCGATTATCGATTTCTTTTTATTCTCTCAATCGATGAAAAATTGTACTCGTCGAAAGTTTTACTCGTATTTAAAATCGATAAAAACGGAAAATACTTCATATCAGAATGTTAAGTTTAGCAAATTCAGGAATTATTTCTTTGGAGAAAGAAAAAAGAAAAAAGATAAAAACGTATCGGTAATTCAAGATCGATAAATCGATCTATCAGTTTAGATTCAATTACCATCCTTTCCTCTATCTCCTCCATAACGTTTAACGAAAGACGTTAAGGATTTCAAAAAAAAAAAAAAAAGAGGGAAGTATATCCACTCTTATGGGTTAATCCTATGCTTGCTTGGAAAATAATACGCGAAATGACGGAACACGAGAGGCTCGATCGAATATCGAATTCCGTTCGGAATTGCTTCGAGCTCGTTGTTGATGGTACCGATAAAAACAAAAAGAATACGAAAAACAACAAATTATTTTTTATTATAAAAAAGAGATATATAAAAGATACGCGTACACACACGTATGTAGAAAAAAAGGATGGCAGAATAAAGAAGAAGGTCAGAAAAGTGGATTAAAAATATTATGTTGCAAGATATTACACCCAAAGTCTTTCGAAGGAAGGGAGTAAAAAAACGTTGTCATACGCGCAAGATTTCTCGGCTCTGGCTCATCGAAACCAGGACGATCTCTTCAGCCCTCCCCCTCCACCTCCTCCACCACCTCCTCCTCTTTACCGAGGTTAAGTTCGAAATCCTCTTTGCACGCGTTTTCACGGTTTTACGTTTCATAAACACCGAGGTAAGGCGTCGGCTGGACGGGGTTTGAAGAAATAAGAAAAAAGAGATCGAAGAAAGAGGAGATCGTCGTGTTGGATCAGAAAAGAAGAGAAGAGATGAGGAGATGGAGGAGAAAGAGGTGAAAAATAAGTAGTGAAGGTAAAGTGTTAGAGAAGAGGAAAGAACGAAAGGCTTATCATATTTTCGTTTGCCACAGGATAAATCCCTAAATCTTGTTTACAAGCAAATTCTATAATATGGGGGTATAAGGGATTTAGGTGGATCCTTCGCGAAAGTCCTTCTCGTGTCCAGCTCTTCCATATCCTCCTCCTTCACCTTCTATTTTTCATCCTTCTCTTTCTCCCCCTTTCTTTCTCTTTCTTTCTCTCTGTCGTTCCTCTTACACTCTAAAGTGTAATTTACTACGAAAGGATTACTCGCAGCGGGATCCGTCCAGAACCGAAATCCGTTTCGTTCAGTGTTGCGCGAGACGTCTTCTGCCAAACTCGTTCTTTACGCTCGTACAATACGCGAATTATCAGGATTCGCTTTTGGAGTCGGCCGGCTGCCGAATCTTCCCCGACATTTCTTAAGGTACACCAGAAACCATCTTGTAAAACTCGGGAATAAACATTTTAACTCTTTGACAGGCAACTCTCTCTCTTTCTCTCTCTCTTTCCTTCATTCTCTCCCTACTTTTTCAATTCCTTCCTATCCTAAAATCTTTCCACGGGTTTTTTTTTATCATCGACCATTTGTACGAACTTTTACGACGACTCTTTCTTATTTCTCCTCGATAACGATCTTGGTCACTGTATTTTTCACATTATTCTTTTGCGCATATAACTTTGTTGATATATTTGAATAAATTTAATATCCGATTAAGGATGATTGTTTATTTTTTTTTTTTACATTTTTAAGAACAATTTGATTTGACACTTATTTTTACTGACTGAACAAATATTTCTAATCTTTTTATTTGTTCTTTGTTTTCCTAAAGGAAATGAATTTTTGTATTCGTCCCTCTTCCGCTTTAACGGAATCGTTTCGATTTGTCGGGCAAAATCTTGAAGGAAGAGACGGGTGGTTGTCCTTGGAGTTCGCAGCAGGACGTTTTGTGATCACCGAAGCGTCGTCTAACAGGATTACCTTTGCACGATTGTACCACCAGCGTCAAGGAAATAGAGCGGTATTGTTACCTACCAAGACCGGCAGATTGAATCGTGGACGGCAGAAGCAAAAATGGTGATGGTGTTTCTTCTCTCTCGCGGTCCTTCTTCTATAAGTATGTTAAATATTTTCTATACTACTTCCAAAGGACTCAAAGGAGATAGATGCAGCTGCTTTTAAAGAATTCGGTTACACACGCCGGTCAAAATGAAAACATCGAAGAAGTCTCTTCCCTTTTTATTTATTTCCGTTATACCTTCTATTTATTATTATTTATTCTTATTTCTAAATATCTCTTTGTATTTTTTAATATTTATTATTATATTATATTAAATCATCTTATTGTACATAATATTTTTTATAAATAGTTTTCCTTTCTTAAAATTAATTATTTTATATTTCGTTTATAATAAAAATAAGAAATGTTAAATACCAGTGATAAAACAAAGACAAGAAGGAAAAGAAACTGCGAACAAAAATGTAAGTAAAAGAAGAAAAAAATACTAATCACCTAATTTTGTCTCAACCATCACGACCCGTAGCCTTAACAAAGGAAGGCCAAAAATAATAGTTAAATTTTTTTTCTCAACGTCTCAGGGATCGATTTATCTTGAACTTTCGAAAAGACCAAACTCTTCGAGGAATAAGAGAAGCGTTGATTTTCAACGCCCACGAGGAACATCTTAAAAGGTACACGGGGTTTAAAGCGCGTCAAGCGTTTCGTGATAAAGCTGACGTGATTTTTCAAGTCTCTCATGGTGCGTCGATAGAGGGGTGATATCCGACATGCAAGACGAGCAACATATGCGCAAACGAACGAACGAACGAACGAACGAACCAACCAATGAACGAAAGAAAGAACGAACGAGATAGACGGTGGTCGTCTTCTTTCCAAGATAGGAACGACCTAACACCCCATTTGTTCGAACCTCTCTCTTTCTTTCTCATTTATAAGAAGGATTAAAGTTCTGCCCTTCCCTTCACTAAAAGATAAAAATATATTCTTTTAAATCGCCTGTGTTCCTTCTTACAAACCCCACAATCTTTCTCTTCTTATTCCAACGTGAGAGGAAAAGAGTTTTTTTTCTTCTTACTTCATTACGATAAATTAAGATTTATGGTAAGATTTATTTGTTCAACGATTTTATATAAATAATACCCTTTAATATTAGCGATTTATTAAATTCTATTTTACATAAAAATATATTGCAAAGATGTGCACGCGCGATGAATATCATTTCCTTGATCGCGTAAGATGATAGAAAAAAAAATAAATGGCTGATAGAAATTTCTTTGTTGTAAGGATGAGTAGCCAATTTTTAGAACCATCGGTCATAAGTTCAATTTTCTGAACAAGAAAAAAAAGGAAAGAATATAGAAAGAAGAAAATCTTTGAAACCTGTTCATGACCACTTTGTATTCTCTCTTCTCTGGATTTTCACGTATGCCGGACAAAATCCCTGCATGCGGTCCGAGGAAATCGTTCAACTTTAGATACGAAGTTATTTTAAACGTGCCTACAGATACAAAGGTTTGGATCGATTTACGGTTCGCTTATTTCAACATTTGTCGTGCATACGCACGCGCATTATGTCATTTATTTGTGCATGTATATTATATTATTCGGGGCACGCACGGTAGCATCATTATGTAAAGATTTCTTCTTGTACGTCGCTGAAAACGTTGCTGAAGTAAGAAAAAAAAAAAATAAAAAAAGAACCGGTTGCCAAAAGAAACGATAATCTTTGCCTCGAGCTAAATGTGCAACACATTTTATTCGGCTTGCTTTTAAAAGGCGACAAAATATCCATCGATAGATTTCAACGATCGAACGAAAATGATCATCCCAAAATGATATTATAATCTTTCCACCCAGTGTGGTTTTATACGATTCGAAGAAGTAGTTGCTATAAGGGGTGTTCCCCTTCTTGATGAATTTTACACGTTAAAACGGGACGTAGATTAAAGTACGTGTTTTTTTCTTAAATGTCTGAGAAAACACGAAGCTAGTCGAGTCAACGATTAATCAGTTGTCACTTTGTCCCGACCAATGTTTAATTTCCATTTATTTTACTACGACTACGGATATGGATACTTTCGTTATTGTCACTTTCGAATATACTTAACACGCGAGGGAAAGAAAGGAAAAGGAAATGGATTTCTACAGGTTCCGAAAATATATTTCTATATTCCTAAGAAAATAATTAGAAAAAATTAAATATATACTAGGTGGAGAATAGATTAACGATTTTCAAAGAAATAATTTAAGATAAATTCAGAATATGTATGAAAAGACTAAAATATATATATATATATGTATTTATTATTATCTAAATATTCAACTTCATAAATTATTAGTTTATTATTTATGGTGCGTATGAGAAATTCGTAAATTTACATATCGAAATCGAATTCGATAGTATCTCATTCACTCAGTTAAGAAACAAGAAAACGACGTTTAACATTCGAGCACTCCACCCACGCGAACGAACGAACGAACGAACGAACGAACGAACCACCATCACCGAACAACAAAAACACCACCACCATAGTCGGCAGCCATCATCGGTGATTATCACGCGCCACCGCGACTGTAAAGTCGTAAATAAAATCGAAAATCGTTGTTGAGCCCTGTGTGTTGCCCTGTGTTCCGTTGAGTTCTTTTGAGTTCTGCTACGTTGGTTACTTTTTGGTTGGTCCAGTGTTAAAACAAAGGGCCAACGGTTTGTCGGTCTGCTCGACATATCTTTCATCTCTGTTTGCCGAAGCACCCTCATCTACCACGAGATAATCGGAAATAATTATTCGTTAGATAAATACGATCGCAGCCGTTGATAGCCGAGTTAAATTTATGATGGACCGTTGCCTCTTGCAAATGATGCTCCGACTGAATGAACGAACCTTTGGAGTTGGCACACACCAGTCGTTTACTATGTATCTTCTTTCTTCAAACTCATTCCTATCTCATTGCCCTTTTCAATAGGACCACTAAAACCTTACTTTGATACAACTCATCAATTTTGATAACATATTCTTCCTCTCTCCTTTTCACGATGGTCAATATTAAAACCAATTAATTTTTCTCATCTAAATTTTCATTAACTAATATAAATGAAATCTAATTATACAAATTAACTGAATTCATTTTAAAAGATCATCCTCTATGGAAATTATAATCTTATTATATATTTCATTTATAAACCAATTTAAAATCAAATTACGTGTATTATCGTAATACACATAAACACATACACGCACACGTTGTAATATTCTGATTAATAATAATTTTAAAAAAGTATCTACCCCGATATAATATTTCTATTAATATTGATCGGGTTTATAAAGACCATAATGAATTTTTTGTGCACCTAACCATAGAAGAGATTTTTTCGTAGACGTAAGAAAATATTGTCGGCGTGGGTCGAAAGTAAAAGGAAAGCAGGACCCCGCGTACTCCTCTTCTCTTGGCAAGCTTCCTCGAGCACACCGTATGACTGTAATCTTAGGCTATCTAACGTAGCGAACATAGCGAGGTGATGATTTGCGACCTCCCTGCAGCGCCCTTATAGAAAGATAAAGACAGAGAGAGGATACCCATAAGGTAAGGAATGGGTAAAGAGGGTGGTGACTCTGACTCCGGACCTTTAGATTCAATTTCGCGGGGCGTCAGAGCGGCTGACACGACGTCCGCCCACCTTTTGTTAAAACTTGATGTACGACACGGGATCTTATGTTCCAACCCGTAACCCTGTACCCCGTACCTCTTCTACTCTCCTTCTATTCCTCCTTTCGAATCTTTAAAATCAAATTTCGTCTAACGCAATACATTTTTTTTCCCAAATAATTAATCGTCTTCCTACAAAATCGCATCTCTCTAATTGTAATTATATTTATATTTATTATACATTATATTATTTGGAAATTAAAATAATCATCTCTTGCAAAGTGTTTTCTTCGAAATTTTCGTCACATATTCTGAAAGTATTTCTAACTTGATTTTAGTTTATCATTTTTTTTTCTTTCCTTTTTCGAAACCTTCGGACCTACCTAATTCCACCCAATCCTTTTATGAATTAAATAAAAAAAAAAGAGAAAAGATTAAAAAGATAGGTTTATTTTTTTCCTTCTTCAAACTCTCTCTCTCTCTACCAGTTCCCTCCTCCCATCCCTTAAACGAAGACGATTCTTCTTTTAAGCCGTTCCTACGTTTTTACATTCTCGACGAAATCCTCCTCCTCGAGGTCTTTGTGTCAGTTTATTACGTTTCTCGGGCAAATGATGTCATTAGATATACTTAGGCGAGACTTTATAGTCGTCCTTTATGTTGCTCGAACGGCTCCCGGGTGAAACGAATTTAAGAAACTTATGGTTCAAGAATCATCGGTTGCGTCCTTTGGTATATACCAAAACATTTCGGTTTAGTTGCTCCCTTGGACAAAAAACGATTATGCAAAAGAGAAGCAGCAATTTTTTTTTTTATTACTCCTTTTAGTAAAATCAAACTTGAAAAAATAAATTTCTATTTTATTCATCCTTTGCCAAGATATTCTTTTTATTACCCATATTATTACGACCATTCGACTATTAAATATTTTATTCGTTGTAAGAGAAAATTCTTCACGCAGTGTTGAATATTTATAACAGCAAATAAGAAGAAAAACAAGAAAGAAGATATACGATCGATCGATATTTTCGATATTTTTATTAGTTAAGGTTAAAAAAGACTCTTTTTTTTTTCGATCAACGATTGAAAATTCTCAGTGAAATTTTTTCTTGATAAATTAAAAAATAGTCCAAAATGCCGGCTGAAATTCCTATTTGCGCTTTAAATTCTTCATCGAAGGAATACTTTTTTCGAAGCAAGAATAAGAATTTCTTTAAAAAGATGGTTCAAAAAACACACTTCACTTATAGAGAAGTGGAAGGTTAAGTAAATTCTAATTCTTCGAGTATAAACGCTGTCTCGAATGAAAATATTATTTATATTACTAACATTATCGTACATAGCTTTGGCTGTGATATACAGAAAAGTGTTGAATACTACCGGTCCAATGACGCGTCCGGTTTTTCGCGATATATTTCATTCTGGATTTGATTTTACCGAAAATATTCGACATTTATTGATAGACAGAATATTTTCTACAATCGATAAAACTAATTCTCTTCAAGTAAGATTATATTCAAATTAATTGAGATTATTACAACAACAAAAATTAGAGAAACTATTTTTATAAATAATCTGTTTCGTAGATTCGTATGGATAATTGGATCGAATCACTATCGATCATTCTTCGTGGAACTTTGGACGAAAAAATCAAATTTGCTTATAAAGTATAAAAACAAATTTTATTTCTTTAGTTTTTTTTATTGTATAAAATATTAATCAATTTTTAAAACTCATATAGGTTTATGATTTGTTAAAAACAAATAGATTAAAAAAGGAACAAATATTTCCGATGATGAGAGGTTGTTTGATCGCTCATTCATCCGATGAAGATCCAGATGATGGTGTAAAAGTAAATACAACATCACCCATCCTCTTTTCAACGATTCCAAAAGGCGTGTAACTTTGGAAATTTTTTGTTGTCTACAGGATTTAATAGACTTGATGATTAAGAAACTCGATATAGATCGTGATGGATACGTTTCGGAAGAAGATTTTCGAACGGCGGTTAAAGAAAAAGGAGAATTCTTGTTGGAATGCATGGGTCCTGTTTTTCCTTCTAGAATAGCACGGCATTCATTTTTAACA
The DNA here is from genome assembly GCA_023678845.1 of Mischocyttarus mexicanus. NCBI lineage: Eukaryota > Metazoa > Arthropoda > Insecta > Hymenoptera > Vespidae > Mischocyttarus > Mischocyttarus mexicanus. The sequence continues at coordinate 824,277 of JACGTP010000018.1, read as the reverse complement.
ACATTTACTGACCAAGTTGGACGAATTTAATGTTTATAAAATAAAAACAAAAATAATATAATAGGTGAAAAAGAAAGTTATTGTGTTTGTATTAAGTTTGCCAAGAGGTACATACTCGAAGAATCTAAAAGTACATCTCTTTTTTCACGCCAATGAACGCACAAACTTGCTCTAATCAGACAGAAGATATCCGCCTAAACGCTCCATTAAGTTTTCCAAGTCATCGATCTAGCCTTCTAGCAAGTTTTAAAGATTTAACTAAAGTAGATAGAAAGTAGCGACGTTTACCCTACGTAAACAACCGTCAATGATGCATTATAATAGCATTTATTAGATATATTAGATAAATCAACACTCGAAAGTATTCTTTTAAAAATAAAATAAATACCAAATGTTTCTTTTCAACGTGGGAAATAATGATACAAAAAGAAAACCACGTGAATCAATTATCGAAATAGAAAATAAATAAAAATGTTCTAATTATTATTTTCTCACGAATTCTAACATCAAAGAACTACTAACAGGAAACAAATATTTCGTTTACCGACAAAAATAGGAGCCATTCATCGAACGATTTCTAAACCAGGAGTAAAGGATTTAGGGGTAAACATGAAATCGAAGATGAAATCTAAAGAAACGTTTAGTGCCGTTAGACGTTAGAAAACCTTCTGGGTGTATTTCGATTCTGGGTTAGCGAAATCCTTAGGTTAAACGTGTTACGGAAAAACATAATGAATGTTTGACGATCCGTTGAGGTTTGAACGAGCAGAGATGCACATACGTATACACGCATATACACACATGGATACTTCTCAAGCAGCTATAACAACAAATTAAAGGTAGAAAATCTCTCGAAGCTTTCGTCGTGTAGCAACGACGGCCTCGAACACTATACTCGTTGTGTAGTACCTAACACACAACCGTAAATTCCACTTACAAGAGTTGGTAAGAAGATGCGTTTGCGTGGGTGGTTTAGAGAATGTATGAGTAGTATTTCTTCTATGTAGAAGTGTATTTATTCTCTCTCTTTCTCTCTCTCTCTCTTTTTCTCTTACTGTGTTCGCCTCTTCACTAAGTCTTTTTTTCGGGGTTGGAGGTGGAACGATATTGTGTAAAGAGTATAATAACGTGCGTATGAAAAGCGAAATCCTTTGTGGGTAGCCGACCGTGTCCTGAAAGGATCTGCTGCGTGTGGGAGAAAGAAAGAGAGAGAGAGAGTGAGAGAGAAACAGAAAGCTACGCGGAATGATCGTCCAAGAGTAAGGGCACCAGCTGAGAAAACATGCCCGTGGCGTGTCGACGATGAAACACCCTATCTACGCGACCCTTACTGACGTGTATATAATGTTCTCTTTTCGTTCTTATATGTACCTTCCGAATATCATTTATCGATGTAAGAGGGAGGCTTGAGAAATTCGGTTTACCAGAACATTTCATTATTTTATAGTACACGCATTTTCTTTTCTTTTCTTTTTATTCTTTATCGATTACAAGACTGTTTTATAAGCTTCCACATTAGATTGTAATTAATTTTATTATTAGAATGGATTCTCGTTTAACCAGTTAACTGTGTTTGACGCGTATACGCGTCATGGACAAGTGGCAAAATAAATAATTAAATAAGGAATTTTATAAAATAAACCTATTTTTTCGATGCAATATTTTAACAGCGACAGATGAAGAGAGACAGATGAATATTACGAAAGAATTTTGTAAGAATAGAATGTTTTATATTTGGTTTTTTTTTTTTTTATTAAGGACGATCCCCGTGATGTGATACAAAAAGAAATATATATATAAATTTTTGATAGGTCGAATGGGATAATATGCGTAGATATATGTATATCTACATAAATTATAATCAGAGAACGTGTACAACAAACTTGCTTCGGGTGAAGGAGGATAACCGTTGATTTGAACGGAACGCGATGATGAGACGCGAGCTCCGATTCGATTTGCGTGGCCCACGCCCACGCATCAAAGGAATCCGACCGGTCCGATTCGTCTTGTGTGGAACGATTACGAAAGATATCTTTTGCTAGAGATATTTATATTGATACAGATATATATCTCTCCAGGATGATAAATCCTTGATCATGATTCGTTTCGGAAATAGATTCCTCGAATATTGAAAAACTTTTTAAGAATAAAAATTAATTAAATTCATCTAGAGATTAAAAAATATATCCTCGTTGGCATTAAATTTAACATTGATGTAAAAATTTGAATAAATTAATTCTCAAATATGCATAATGTGTTATATTTTTCAACGTGTAAAATACTCATCTTCAGGAATAATTCATAACGTTTCATAATTGCACATTTGCAACAATTTGCATTAAGTATGCAGTTCAAAGTTATACTGATGGGTGATACTATTTTAGCGAATACAGTGACAGTTCATCAATTAAAACTATCATTCGTAATGTTATATTTACATGCATTTGTATTGATTGTGAGTCTAAAACTGAAATTTCCGAGGTAAATTGGATACCAAATTTAATTTTATATAGAAAAAAAGGTATGTTTTATAATTATTCTAAAATAGAATTAGTCATATTTTACACAAAGTAACAAAAATCTAGTAGTTTCTTTTTGTTATAAATAAGTAACATTGCGCCTTTAGAGTAAAATTTTTAAAATAAAATGAATTCTTTATATTTAGATTTTAAAAAATATTTTTCTCATTTTCTAGAAAAAAAATTCATGCATTTAAATGTTAATCTGTAAATCGCGAAATCTTTAAATCAAATCAATTATTTTAATTTGAAATGTTAAAAAGAGATAGAAATTTACCAATAATAAATAATATTGTAAATAAAAATAATACATAATATATATATACATATATCTAATAATAATCGTAAGAAATTATTGAAGAATGAAAGAAAAAAAATGTGAAAGTAAAAGGAGTAAGATATCAGAAACGAGCCAGCTCGATATCTCGAATAATTCAAGAAATATACATTACCTACACCTATATACTCGTTGGGATCGTGCGAGATCGTTTGATTTATTAAAGAGGGGGGGAGAATATTGTTTACCGTGTCCCGCCACGGGCCTCGTGTAGTTTGCCTTTCGGAATCGCATCCATAAATACGACAACGACGACTACGACGACGACGAGAACTCGCACGATGCTTTTCGAAGAGGAAAGAAATAAAGAGAGGAAGAAAGTGGGAGTAGGAAAGAGAAGGGTGAAAGAGGGCCAAGCTTGCACAATGTTTCGCGCGTGGAATGTTCAATGAAGCGTGCAGATGCGTTCCCTCTACGTTTCCCTCCTCCTCCTCATCCTCCTTACCCAGTCCATCCTCTCCCATACACCCCCTCCTCCTTTCCATCTCTCTTTCACTCTCTTCTTTCAACTCGGTTTCACTTCGCACGAGAAGAGGAACCCACGTGTTCCGCTGGTTAGAATCGAACAGAAATAAGAGGAATAAGAAAGAAAAGAAGAAGAAGACGAAGAAGAAGGCAGCAGCAGCAGCCAAGCAAGCAAGCAAGCAACAGCAGCAGCATGAGGTCACCCGTTCGAACACGACACCGTCTTGTCGAAACAGCGGGATCTGCTCTGACACGAGCGCTCTGGGACAAATGGATTCAGGAAGATCCCGCTAACGAATCCGCTGATTTATCGCGTTCCTAACTACGTTTTTTTTTATTTTATGTTTTTTTAATTTTTTTCAAATCTTTTTTATTCTTCCTCAATTATTCCAACTTCCCAACGTTTTTCTCCCGTCTCTTTTTTCTAACTCTTTTTATCTATCAAGTGTTTTTTTTTTAACTATCCTTTTTATATTTTTATCCTTTTACCGAGTACGAAACGATGTTCTATCTAGGATGATGATGATGATGATGATGTTCTTTTTCTTTATTTCTATGACGACTGAAGGATACAGTTTGTTAACTTTGTGGATTTAACGAGAACCCACCCACGTAGTATTCTTTTTGCTATATCGAGCTAAAAAAAAAGAAGAAAAAAAAAGTTTTCATAACTATGAAACGTGATTTAAAGCTGGAGATCACGACTCGGTGAACATGAAAATGAATCGATCATACGCGAGGAATGAATTCAAAGAGAAAGGGTTTGTTCTCTGAGTTTAAATCGAAGTCGATAGTACTGGAGATCGTGTTCTGGGTTTGTAAGAGTGATGGAAAAAGAGAATGAGAAAGAAAGAAAGAGAAAGAGAAAGAGAGAGAGAGAGAAATCAAAATGTACAAGTTTTGTCTTTTTCTTTTCTTTCTTATCTTTCTCTTTCTCTTTCTCTTTCTTTCGTTCTCTCAACGCAGAAACTAAAGTTACGTTGCACCGTGACGGACGGCCACATTAAATCAAGCAGCGGCTCTTCCAGCTGTTTGTTTCTTCGCAGAACAGATTCAATTTTCTACCCGACGTCTCGCAAATCGGTGGATATAAGCAAACCCCAGCCAAGACGCCTCGCGACGACTGACATAATGCCCGCCTTCTCGCCCTGGACCACAAACAGAGCCTTCCTTCACTTCCTTCACTTCCTTCTCTTCCTTCTCAATTCTTCTGACTTTATTTTTTAAACTTTTCTCCTTTCTTTTTTTTTTACTTTTTATCTCCCTCAAAGGAAAGTTGGTCATTTACAAATTAAGTCATTTGCTTTAAATTCGTCATGAAATGAAAAGAAAAAAAAAAGAAGAAAGAAAGAATTAATGCAATAAAGATCTCGACGGTGAATTTAATTAAAGTACATTTCACCTTGATTGTTCGTACCTTCGTTTAAAAAAGAATGACTGAAAGAAAAAGTTGAGAGAGATAAAGTATTTGTTATTCAAATGAAAAATAAATTATCAATCAATTTCAATGATTCTAATTACTGATTGTCTACTCGATACTACGTACAACTGCAACAACAACAACAACAACAACAACAACAACAACATGATATAAAGAATATTTTTTCCCGTTAAATTGGATATCCACGAAGAGAAACAAATAAAGAGTCCTTTTTTTTATTTTATAAAACTCCATTAAGACTTTGCAATTCAATTAATCATTTTTCTTTCGTAAAAGTTTATCTTTGTTCTTGATAAAAGTAAATTACATTCTTTTTTCGACTTCGCCGAAGCAATTAATGAAGAGGAGGAAAGGGTATATTCGATTGGATCAAGAAGGTAGGAAAAGAAAAAAAGTAAGAAAGACAGAAAAAATAAAACAAGTTCCTGTTTCGAGAAAAGAAAGAAACTTAAAGTTTCATTCTTTTTTTTTATAATAAAATACTAAAGTTTTGATGACGAGAAGGAAAAGACACAGTTGTAGTAATAGTAATAGTAGTAGTAGTAATAATAACGAATCTTTACAGAGAAAGAGACAACCATAAACTATCCGAAGGTGTCGAGTTTGTCACGGTTTTATCCCGAGGGTTGAGTTTTCAAAATAGGATTATCGCGTCTCGTCGGATCTCCACTTCTATTTCTTATTTTTTTTTTCCTTCTTCTTCTTCTTTTTTTCTGTCCTTCATCTTTCCTTCCCCCCTTCCCCCCTTCCACATTTTGGAATGAATCTGCGAAACGCGTAGCATCCATTTTTCCACGAACCTTTAACGTCATCCACATCCGGTCATTTTTGTCCTAATTTTTTTTCCTCTCTATCTACCCTAAGCTCACGTAACTCAGCCAGGCTCCCACCCATTCAAAGATATCAAGTGGTTTATCGATTTACAAAACGGAGAGGATACTATTCACGCGAGAACGTGCGATCGGTTCCTTCCTCGAATGGGGATCTTCTTCGAGAAAGAAATAAAGAAAGAGAAAGAGAGGGAGAGAGAGAGTCTTGCGGCCATTTAGCAGGAGCATTTCAATTTTTTTATATTTCCGTAGGAGGACAAACAGAAATGTTCTCAAAGAAACGACTGTTTCGAAATCGATGCCCACCATCGATCGAAGTTACGTTGATATTTCTAAAAGCATCTCGAATAATAGTAAAAGACCCTTCGTATCGAATTTAATCGAGAGATTACCTATGATATTCTTTATTCTAGTTGCTCGCAATGAAAATCAAATTTCTTTAGCGATAAGACACGTACACGAACGTAGGGACAGATCGGAGGTGGGAAAAGAAAAATATGATTTCTAGAAAAAGAAAATTATTTTTAAAGTAAGTTGAAATTCTTTCGATGTAATTCGAGTCTCGTCGACAGGATGGATTATTATCCTGTCAGGATAACTTTGGAATAGGGTAGAAACAACAGGATTTTGACGATGTAGGTCGACTGTCTCTGTCATGAAATTTCAAATACGGAGGATTAGCATAATGAAGAGGATACGTTTAGAAAGAAAGAAAGAAAAAAAAAAAATATAAAAAGGAAACGAAGATGAAAAAACATTTTGACTCGGATAGAAAAAATGACGCGTCTGACCTTCTTTCCTTCGTCATCTTGAAATACGTCCTAACTTGATTTTATGGTTTTAGGTAAAAAGGATGGACGTCTTTTCTAGCACAAGTTCTTAAAGTCATTCAGTAATCTTGGAATGAAGATAATTCTCTTTCTCTTTCTCTCTCTTTCTCTCTGTCATTTCCTTTCCTTCTATTTCATCCTTTACTCAATCCCCGTTACCTTACTCCTATAATGTACGAGATCTTAAAAGTTTCAAGATTCGACCGTAGATCTTGCTTAAATCTTTTTAAAAAAAAAATTTCAAACTTTAACCAACACCAATGATGATGATATACGATTATTACGTCGCCAACATATTTACCATAGTATTCGAAATAATAATGTTTATCGCATCACCGTATACATGCATTATACTCTAAGTGACTACCCACCTGGTTGTATTTCAAAATGAAAATATTTTTCATCTACGCATTCCCGTCTCTACAGATATACCTTTTGCTTTTGACATTTATTACAATAATGTTGATATTACACACGGGGTTACGAGATATGTACTTATAAAAATAAGTATGAATATGGTGCAATTAACTGTACTAGAAAGGAACAAATGAAACTTTGTTCTTTCTCTCTTCCTACAGTTTTTTAGTGACAAAACGAATGACTCTAATTATTCCCAAGGTGGATATATTCTCGCTCGGAAGTTCGAATATTTACTCGTGTAGGAAACCATCTGTGTTTTCGCCTCCACGTTAACCCCGTCCTCTCTCTCTCTCTTTCTCTCTCTACTCTTTCTTTCTCTCCATATTCGCGCGCGCACGAGCACACGCTATTCTCGCAATAAAATACAGCGAGAAAACCGAGTTTATTTATCACGCTGACATGAGCCATTCCTCACGCTAAATACCAGAAGTACGTTCATTATTCCCGCTGCGTGTCTCCGCCGCAGCCCGGATCCGGAATGAAGCTGTGCTTCGTTCATTCCTTCGTTCGTTTGCTCCTTCGTACGTACGCTCGCTTATTCGCTTACTTGCTCGAGCGTAACTAACGCGATAATTACTGAAGAATCTGTAGATCGAAGATGAACCAAGGATTCTCATGATATTCTACGATCCGAACCATCGAATAGTTCCTTTCTTCCACTACTCTTATTCATCTTCTTCTTTATTCCCATCGATTTAATCATAAAAACGGTACTACCTGTTTTATACTTTTTTTTTCGTGACAGATAATTGGAAACCAAGATCGATTATACCTTTCACTTTTAAATACTAAAAAGGTATTTAGCTTTGCATCGAATACATAGCTGTTAAAAATAACTCATAAGTAAGTATAGTTGATATTAAGAAATCTGTCTTAATAAAAAATACAACTTTGAAAATATAAATTACTCAAATGTATTACTTTCTCTCTCATATATATAAACACAAGATTGAAAGATATAAAAAAGTGATCTACATAAAAGCAGAGATCGTGTGAAAATGAGAAAACCGTTGAGTACTAGAGAGGAAGCAGACCAGTTAGACCGATTATTAATCCCTAGGAATTTCTCGTCAGAGGCTATTTATATTCCAGAGCCATTGTACTCGGTAGCAGGAAAGAGTAACTGAAGCAGAAATATTATATGGTAGTAGTAGTAGTAGTAGAAGTAATAGTAGTAGTAGTATAGTAGTATAGTAGTAGTAATCTCCACCCCCTTCTCACCCTATCCTTTCTCACGAGAGAGTCTAATTGGTTTGACCCTACAGCTGACCATCATCATCATCATTATCATCATCATCGTCCTCCTGCAGATGCAACCGTTTCGATGTCGGGCCAGAGTTCCGACGGATGGAAGGATGACGACAATCGTACGAAAGCGTAATTTTTCACTTTAACGACCGATGACCACTATCAAAGAAAGAAAGAAAGAAAGAAAGAATGAAGAAGACCCACTGCCTCCTTCTTTATACTTACTTTCTTTCTTTATTCGGTGGCAAGAATGAATACGCGGGAGGGCACCCTTTGAATCCCTCCGCTTGAACCAACGGTCACACCTCCTACTTCGTCCTATCTCCTTTTTACTCCTTCGTCCTTTTACTCCTTGCCGCTTATTCGTTCGTTCGCTCGCTTGCTTGCCCGCGTCAACCATGGTGCTAATGATGCCAACGATTTGCATATCAATCGCAATTTAGACCGGCCTCCGCGTCCCTGTTGTCCACCTTCTTCGAACCTTTTACCAACCTTCTACCTACAAGACCCAGACCAACCAACCTTCTTACTTTTATATTCTAGCTAGATGCCCACCTAACTTTTCTCTCTCTCTCTTTCGTTTTTATTTTGAATGAAATTTTGTTTCGCAGACTTCTGTCTCTCCCGGGATATACGAAAGTTTTCATCTGATGTAAAGTTGGGTTCACAAATTCCGATTGACGTTAGAAACTATTTCAATTTAAGGAAGCTACGATGTGTATTTCTATGATTAGATAGTTCAATCTATAAAGACTGATTCGTTTTGATTGAAATATCTTTTGGGATTGAAAAGTTTATATTCTCGACCGAATTTTTGTTTTGAGATATATTTGAGGGGGGAAGAAAATAATAAAATACGATTATGAAAGGTACTTTTTAAGAAGAATCCGATAAAATTAAATTTGTATATTTAATTTGAATAACGTGATAGTTCACCTCTTTCTTTTTTTTGTTTTTGTTTTTTTGTTCTTATATTCCTTCTCCTAAAACGCTAATCGTGTATAATAAGCCAGAGCTTGTAGGCTGACACGTGCAACACGTTAAATATAGCGTCCGGTCTGCCCCTAAAAACTCATCCCTCTATCTGTACGTCACTCTGCAGGGTGCCACGAACTACGTCATTTATTTTCAAGTTCCTGCGAGATATGCCGAACGAAAGAACGAAATAAAGAACGAACGAACGTACAAATGTAGAAATCGTTAGCATTGCATTATGTCGACGTCGTCACGCGTTTCAAGCAAATATCTATCGATTGGAAGATTGTACAATAACCTCGAGGCAGACTTTACAAAATGTTTCTATACACGGAGTTACATGATGACTTCTACATTAAGATTTTTCTCATCTTTAATATCACGGAACGAAGGCGCGTTTTGATGATTCAGCGAAACAATTATTAATATTTTCATAATAATTCTCTATCCTTTCATTACGAATATATGTTTATGGAAATTTCTGTAATTCAAAATAAATATAAAACCGTGAAAATTGTTTATAATCGTTTGAATGATGACAATATGCAATTTTAACGATAAGGAAAAGTAATGAAGTATTTAACGAAAATCCTTTATTTGGGATTTAAGCAATAACGTGTTCCTTTTCAACGAGAGATAAGTACTCGCAACAACTCACTGCTCATATATGAGCTTGTTATTAATAATTCCGTTTTAAAGTTTCACTTACGTAAATTGCGGCAGGTGATGTGTGCACGAATGCGTTCGCGTGATGCCTTCGAGGCGTCACGAACAAAATCATGATTTTATTAATATTATTCTCTCTTTTTCTCTCTCGTTATGAACCTTTTGTCCACGCCTCTGAAGGATCGACAATGATATATTTTGTGCATCAATTGTACTTAATTAAAGCGAACGACAATAATCTAATAATCATTTATCAATGACATCTTAATAATTATATTTCACATGTATATGTATGTATATGTATTTTAAAGATCACTTAAATATTTATGAATATACAGTATGCTAAAGATTTAAAAAAATGAATATTATAATTTAGTTAAAATCATGCTACTATATATATTTCTCTCTCACTCTCTCTCTCTCTCTCTTGGGTATTTCTCGAAGGAACCGAGGTTGGTTTTGCGTTAACTTTTGACCTCGACGAGGCAAGACCTCTTTGCCCGAGTTGATCGCACGGAAACGATCGATAATTATTATTACCGACGTCAGAAGCGTGTATATGTATACGCCTTACCGGATATCGAGGCCAGGAAGAAATGTTGGAAGGGGGAGATATCGGAGAGACGAGAGGTCGATTAGCTCGATGGTAAAACTGGAGAAAGAAGAGAGTGAAATACGAAGGTAAGATAGTCAAGATGGAAGTAAAGAAAGAAAGAAATAAAGAATAAAAGAGTGAGAAAGATGGATGCCAACACGAGCCTTACCCTCAAGCGATTGGCCTCGCGCGAATTACATGATTACAATAAACCTTATTACATTACTCTTCATCGGGAGCTCGCTACTTAACGTTCATACCCTATTGCCGCGATTAACCCGGGATTTCTACCTAACAGGATATCAAAAATGATATAGCACTTCCTTATGATCATCTACCATCGATTCCAATTAGATAAGGTTTCTTACACTTTTTGATATACCATAGAAATATGATTATGATACTTTGATACGACGTGATGCGAATATTGGATATTTCAATATTTCTTCTCGCAAAAATGACTACGACTGTCGTCTCTTACGATATATATATTATTTTATAATTTATTAGAAACGAGATAAATCGTAGATTAAAATAGAAATATTCTTAGAATATATTTATATTTCTCCTCTCGTTTTGGCTTTATCGTAAAAATCCGTGAGACTCGATAAGAACGTCTAACAACGTATACCGTGCCCGTTCACGTGGCACGCTCGATTTTTCGTGTAGCCAGGACAGGATGCGGTTTCCTGGGATTGCAGTTTGCTGCAATTACTCGCGCAGTCTACCCGGTAAGCCAAGGCGGGCCGACCCTCGACCTTTGGGCCCTCGTGGGTCCGCTGCCACGGAGGCTGCTGGTAATCACGTAGCCTACCGTACCGACCAGGAGAGAGTATTGAGATAAAAAATAAAGGCAAAGGGAGATAGGGAGAAAGAGAAGGAGAGAGAGAGAGAGAGAAAGAGAGAAAGAAGCTCGTGCGTGCTTACCCGACGGCCAGAGTGGAATGTGTAATTTTCTCGCAAGCTCGAAAATGATCGTTCCCTGGGATTGATACAGCATTCCAGGATATTCAAGACGAGACTGCATATGCTCCAGGTTGAATATCTTGAGAAATCTGGAAAATGACTCAATCTCGGTGCATCCGAAGGGAACAATGATACGGCAACTTATCAATCACAGTTATTAGAATGTCTTGTCAGTAAGAATGATCGATTATTATATCGAGACTCTGTAATTTTATAGTCTACAAACATGAAAGTCGAGTTATCTGAAAATATAAGAATAAGATTATTCAAGATATTTCCACGAGAGTTCGTTTGATATTCGAAAAATGTTCATTCCCCGTCGTATTATTCTTCAAGTTTGTATAATAACTCAGGTAGATAACAGACGATGTAGAAAGGCAAGAGTTTTAACACGGTGATCGATCGAACTCTTATCTATGCTGTAATGGACGTAAGAATACAAATTCCTCTATGCTTTTTTCTTTTATACCTTTCTCTCATTCAACATTTTCAATGATTTCCTCCTCACCTTCTCTTTTGGTTTTTTTCTTTTTTTACTTCTCTTCTGTTTCTTCCGTACTCTTTTTTATTCTTCTTATCAGTATGGATATTTCAACAAAAAACAATTCCGACAAACGTTAACTTCCTCGTGTTCACGGTGAGTAATAAATCTACGACGGTTAATCGCATTTGTATGATTCCCTTATTCTTCGAACGTGAATCTCATCCGTAAACGAAAAAGCTGATATACGGGGTTTCCTTCGAACTGTTGTTGCATAGTTCGCATTCCTTTACAACGCTAAAGTTAGAATACAATATCAACTATTCTTAACTAATATCAAAATACAACAAGAGTGGAATCTTTAGAGTTCATGCTTGTCGAATACTTTTACGAACCATTTATCTCTCTCTCTCTTTCTCTCTCTTTCTCTTTCTCTCTCTCTCTATTTCCCTCCTATACTTTCTTATACAATCATAAGAAATTTTTCTTTCACGTGGATCCAAGAGGAATTGATTGAACGCAGAATGACACTTGACAAGAGGCCAAAACGTGTCCCGAGGAAAAAAAGTGCGTAATCTAAAGTCCTGGAAAGAAAATATGATGGCTCGTCGTTCCTTCAATGTTAAACATGAAAGAAGGAAAGCTAAGGGTTTTCTACGTTAGCTCAAAAACGTTCTATAATAATAGTTATTTATGAAATAGTCGAATGGACAATATCTTCGATGCGGAACATTGCTCAATATAGCGGAAAAGGGATGCTGCATAGAAAAACGAATCGTTAAACTCGTCTCTCTTCTTTAAAAAGAAATAATATACGTCGTGGATCACGAGAGTAAGGGGAAAAGAAAATAAAAGAGAAGAGGAAAGAAAAGAAAATGAAAATTGCAAACTTATAGTCCTGAGTCGAGAGTCCTTGACAATTCGAGTGCCACGGGTTATTACCTGAAAAGTTTTCTAATTCGAAGGAACACACCCATCCAGCTGCCGAGATGGTCAATAATGGAATCGTAATTTCTAATACAAACACAGACGATGAACTCTCTCCCCCCAACCACCCTCCTCCTACAGAATAGCAACGATATTAATGGAAACTAAATAATAATACACGAGATATACTTAAACTCAAATTTCGAATTTGTCGACATTGAGATCGTAGAAGTATAATTCAAGATTCGACAACGATCAAAACTCGTTCGTTTTTCTTAGCAAAAGATCATTATAATCAGATTGGAAAGCGTTCGACTTCCTTGAAAACCCTGAACGATAAAAGTTTCGGTAATACCTGAAGTTATATTCTCGAAACCTACTCACGTTTTACTCGTTTCGAAATAAGAACGAATTTCACATTTGTTCAGAATCTAATGGTAAGTTAGCAATCATTGATAAAAAGAAAAATCTGGCCCAACTCAAAGGTTAAACTAATTCGATAAAGAACCTAAACTGTTCTCGATCAATGCTGTACACCAAATGCGATATTGCAATCTGTCAATCGCGTGGATCATTGGATAATTTTATTTATACTGGATGTGATCGAGTTGATTAAAGCGTAATGCTAATTTGTTAATTAATTTTGGAAAATTATTTGTTTTACGTTTTACGTCGAAATTGATTCACGTGTTTGTAATTATTATACTTTTTTTTTCCAAATTAATTCCATTCATTTCTCTGATTTTCGCAAGTTTCAATATTTTACAATATTCGTGTAAATACGTACCCGTGCACGTACGTTAAATATTATCGTCGGAATATTGCGATTTTTTTATTGAAATTCGACAAAAGAGGTGTTAATTAATACCGTTAACAATCGGTAATTGTAAAGATAAAATTATTAACGGTGATTCGTTAGAAAAAAAATATTCACCGTAATTTCGAGTGTCATTAAAATGAAACTTTCGTTCGTCAAATATGAATACGTAAGAGAGAAAGAGAGATAAATATAGGAAGATATAAAGAGGAAAGGATTAGCGGTACTCGAATTACATTGAGCGGCATGCTTTTAACATTTCCGCATTTTATTTTTCATCTTCGTGAAATGCGACACCGCCACGATTCTAAAATGTTGCCTTTTTTTTTTCGCGTGTTATAAAATTACATCTTGGAGAATTTAAGCGACCCTTTCTGAATTCGCCGATACAACTCGCATACTCGCATCGAGATGTTTTAGAGAACACACTTGAAGTAAATTTTTGAAAATTTATCTTCATATTGTAGTAGATAATAAACGATTCTATCTCGCGTAATTAATTAACGTAGAAAATGAATGAATCATTTTTGCAAGAGATAAGATTCATACTAAAAGTTTCATTTCATTCGCGTAATATCATAACGATCGGTTTGAAAAAGATGATTAATCTGAAGCACAAGATCTTTAATCTCGACTAATAGAAAAATTTCCAATTAACGACGTATCACGTTCTTCCGATAATCTTTGATGTTTAAACAGAATAGCAAGTCTCTAATTCGGCACGCAACGCGTGATACCAAAGTGGTAATTCTTCGCACTTCAACAAGGAGCTCCTGCTCGCAAGAGGATAAAATTGAAACGGAAAAAAGTAAAGGAACAAAACTAAAAGAAAAAAAAGAAAAATAAAAATAAATAGAATGAAAGAGAAAGCCGTGAATTGATCCGCCGTTGAAGGCAAGGAACGTAAAATTGATTTAAGTTCGTGGCCACGAAAGAAACGTTTAAAAAGTGTAGAAAGGGTGGTGGTTGTGGTGATGCGTTCGATCTTACGAACCAGACATTAGCCAGACGCTTTATGATGATTGGAATTTTACGGGACACAGTGTATATACATCGTCGTCACACCCTCGCTGTTCGATGCAAGTTAAGAATCTTTTTGCGCGAACATCAAGCGTGCGAGGATTATTAAGGTTTCTTCGTAATTATCAGCAAGATCGTCCCTCGGATTAGAAAATTTTAATTAAAATTTAACGGCCATTAATTTTTGGTGGTTCCAACGTGAAAAGTTTATTGACGACTTCGTTAAGAGCTTTTATTGTAAACGTTTTCGAGCTTCTTTTTCTCATATGTTTTTTTAATTTAATTTAATCAAGTTTTACCAATCATTAATGAACGTTCTACAAAATTTGCTAAACGTTCAACTTGTAATTATTGAGATTATCTTCATTAGTGTTATAATAGTAACGGTTATTATAGTATTTTTAATCATGAAAATTAAATTCTCTAATATAATAGAACAAGCTTATTCAAAAAAATAAGCTTTAACAAAGTTGTGACTGGAAATATCATTTAATGATACTACAAATATAATTTGAATATGCTAGTAATTTATAAGCAACGAATTATTGAATTGAATACGTTTTTTGATAATTAGAAATTTTTAATCATCTTGTTGTCTTGCCTTTTATTTTTGTAATCAAAAATTCATAAATAAATGAAGTTTAAAATTACTTGTATAATCTAAGGTTTTTATGGTTCATCAGTTATCGGTAATGTTAAAATAGTATATTTTACGTTTTACTAAAAACAAATTGTCCTTTTCTAATTTGGCCTAAAGATGTTATCAGTTTGATCACCCCATCATGTAATAGAAAATAAAATATCTGAACTATTTTACGCCTGCGACATGCAACCGGTCGAGCATGGATGCAATTTATGGTTCCTAGGACACATTTTCAAAAAAACATGTTAGATTAACTATTACAAATTCAATAGAATATTTATTTTATTTTAATCAAACTATTTCTCTTACGATTAGAAAAAAAAATAATTAAAAAATGATCGAGTAAATATTGTGAAAGATATATAATAAAATGTTGAATTATAAATAAGTTTTGTATATCACGGTGAAACTCAATGAAGGAAGCATCGATTACCATATCATTGAATTGCAGAGAATAAACCAGGACGCATCGAATAAAGAAAGAAAGAAAGAAAAGAAAGGAAAGAATCGAACGAGCAACCTTAATTCAACAGATAAAAAAAAAATAAAAACTAAAAAGAAGATGAGAAAAGAAATACTCTAAGGAAAAAATCGATGTATCGAAGATCGTGGATCGATCGGTTTGGATCTCTTGGCTCGGCGTACTTTTGATTTTCGAACGTTTCACCTGGTTGCTCGGTTGACCCATTGACTCCCCACGTCAAGTACGTTCGGACAGGCAAGTAAGCGAGATGGAAAGAGAATGAAAGAGAGAGAGAGAGAGAGAGACAAGGAGAGAATGGAAGAGAGAATGTAAGAGAGAAAGAGAAAGAAAAAGAAGGGTTGGAGAGAAGAAGGCTATGAAGCAGTCGAGGATCAGGAAAATAAGAAGAGGGCATGATTTATAATGGTGTAATGGGAGCGTCGAGATGATACGGCTGTTATTGTTGCTTCGGGGCGTTATTGCAACGGGTCTGACCTCGAACAGCATCCCGACGAGAACGAGACTAGATGATCTCTCTTCATAAGAGATCGAATCATGATCCACGTCGTCGAATGATCTTTGATCATCCTCGAATAAAGAAAACCAGGAGGACATATTCTTCTATTTTCTTCTTCTTCTTCTTCTTCTTCTTTTTCTTTTAATCAATAACGAAATAATATATGGTAATTATGATTGCTTGTAATGTTATGATCATCATAATACGATGATAGTTTAGAATTTTCAATTAAATATTTTTCTCATCTCTTCTTTCAATATTTATATTTAAAAAGAGTTTAATTTTCTTGAAAGGTAATTTTGTTTGCTTTCTTTTTTACTTTTTGTTCGTTTCGTTTCGTTTTATCCCCTTTCTTTTATTTCGAGGGTATATACTTTTACTTGAAAACACGAGGAGGATAGGCATCAAGAAGTATTACAGATATATACCAGTGGAAGCTTTATACGGTGTATCGCAATTCTGAGGTCGAAAATTAATTTTAAAATGCTGGATATATATATATACTACCACACCGTACACCGCCGTAGGCTTTTACTATTTCTCTTCCGTAAACGCGTTCGCGACGAAGGTTATTACCGTAATGACGTGGCCCACGTACAATTAAGTACATTTATTATTGGGTAAGTAGCGTTCGCTTTAAAGAGCACGCTTTAACGTCCACGTAAGCGCAATTTCTCCGAGTAATTCGCAAAGAGAAAGAGAGAGAAGGTTCTCATCGAACCTTCGGAAATTATTTTGCAGTCGACTCTCGTCTACCGAATGAGTACTATAATTTATCGAATAATTTATAGAAGCACAAGCAGTAGGAGAAGGAGAAGGAGGAGAAGAAGGAAGAGAGAAGGGTCTTCCGTGGTTTTCAAATATTTCTTGCTGGTATTTACCCGTTTAATTAAATCCATAGTACGAAAATGAGACAACCGAGTTATTTTCAAGTTCCATTAAAAGAAATTACAACACGATGTATTTCATTTTAATTTAATTTCATAATCAATGCTTTTAGTCATTTTATGTACTATTATCACGTAATGTTTTAAAATTCTTCGTCACGCGGTATTACAAATATTAAAATAAATTGATAAATATAATGTAGAAAAGTTACACAAAAATATACATCTCTTCGATTCTCTCTGGCTCATTAAAACTTTTATCATTAAAATATAATAAAAAAAGAAAACATAAACATTATTAAATTAATATACAAAATTATTCGAATATCCGTGGTGGTAAGAAAGAAAAGAAAATTTTGAAAAGAAAAAATATATCGGATATATTTCCTTTCTCCGAGATGAAGAACGTCCCAGGTCACGTGCCCTCGGGCATATTTCTTGGAATTACATAAGTGTTGCGTACAGAAAGTATGTGTGCTTGTGTATGTGTGCGAGAGAAAGAGAGAGAGAGAGAGAGAGATAAAGACTCGCGTGGGTAGCTGAGAATTGCAAGAGGTGGTTGGACCGAACGTATGTAGAGATCTCCCCTTCCTTTTCCTCTGAATCCTCTGAATCTTCTTCCCTCTCTTACCATAGTCAAGTCCGTGCACGTGGTTGGATGGCAAGCTAAGGTCAGGCAGGTGCGTCTGTTGGGGTCACGCTACGAACCTGCACTGTCACGGCTCACGCATCTCGCGTGTCCAAGTGTACTCAGCGCTTTTACGCGTTTACGCCCCTCCACACACTCCCACTACTCTCTCTCTCCCTCTCTTTCTCTATACCACCACTATCAAACGAGATTTACCTTGCAATGGCTAATGAGATTCCGTTTACACCGCAGCTCGTTCGCATTCCTCTTTTGCAATCACCATTTTTTTTTAGTTTTACCAAGTTTGCAAGTCAATGCGAGTCGATAAAGAAAGTGTTTTTCTTTTCAGTAGGAATTCCTTCTGTTTTGTGTTTTTTATTTATTTATTTATTTATTTATGTATATTACAGTTTGGAAATTGTTCTCCTAATTATTTGCTTCTCGTTAATACAGTTTTATTTTACGATTATATGTTGCACTTATAAGAAAGATTACCAACGATTTGGATAATTCTACAAAAAAAAAAAACAGAGAGCTTAGATTCTACCGAACAGGTTTAGGGACCGACGAAATACAGGCTCGATCGTCGGGTGGTCTGCCTAAAGGAGCTTAGGTTTATTTCGACCGAAATTTTGGTTATTCTTTCACATTTGAAATATATACGAATATTATTAATGCGATAGGATTAATGATCACGCGCATAAATGATTTCAAGTTAAATATTATTTTATATCAACAACTCAATTACGTATGTTATAATTAAAAATTAAGATTTATACTAATGGAAAAAAATGTTCGATGAGAAAGTTTAGATAATGAATGCGGTGATATAGCACCGCAGAAGTATTCACTGTAAACTAGTAAATGTCTAGTTAACTACGATAGACGGCTCACTTATGGCCCAAGGCATCCAACACCACGAATCGGATCTTTAATGCCGACGCTGTTAGTCATGAGCTCGTGATCTACAAGTTTCACTTCCTCGTTCCCACACCGTCCAGTCTTGGAACGCGTTATACCACGGACTTCGATTAATCGATCTTAACGGCCTCCGTTACACCCCCTCTATTCCCCTTCCCTTCACCGTTCAATTTGCCGCCGTGAGAAACTCCGGTGGAAAATCGTTCGAGCTTCGAGTTAATTCTACCCAATCGAGTTTCTTCAAATTCAGCAAATTTTATCAAATTCTTTGATTTTTAACTCTTTCTTTCTTATTTTTTTTTTGGCAAAATTAAAGGATTCATAAAAGAGGTTGTTCTTTGCCGAACAACTGTCCGAACTTATATGCTCGCTTTAATCATTGGTCTCTCTTTCTCTTGGCTGTATGAAAAAATTACAAAAAAATAGATGAATCCCTTTTTTTGAAAGGAAGTCGGATGGTTATAGCCTCCCTTATAGCCGCGAGTCGAGAATTAAATTAATATTAATCTAGAGCACAGAGCCATCAAAATTCACGGTTGCAAGGGCTGCAATCTGCATAATTTCAGATTTCACAACGGCCCACTTTTTTCGCCATACGCCCTTTTTCTTCTTCCAAAGGGAACAACAACCACTCCGTGATGCTCAAGAAACTGATTTCACTTTTTGTTCTTTTCCTTTTTCTTTTTTTTTCTATTCTTTTTATCTAACCTTGTTATCTAAATATAAATTTAGAATAAACTCTAATGCACATTTCTACATTTTTTAAGTGTAATCAAAATGATATTACAAAAGCATCCTATAATCTCGTTTGGAAGAATAAAAAAACAAATATCCAAATTGGCGAATTCTTTCCACATGGTTAATTTCAGGAAAAAAAATTGCTCGCGGGTTTAAAAAAAATGAAATATAAAAAGCAAATTTCATTTCGATTCAATGACTATCGAAGAGAGAAAATCGCGATGGATTTTCGAATCCTGTTGAATAAAACGAGAAAGGAGAAAATTGCGATTAACACGGGTTTAGCACAAGTATGTTCCGTGACAATTGACTTACTTAATAACGAATGACTTTTTATTAGAACGTTTGAAACGGAATCACGGGTATACGGTTATCGAATAAGAACTAACGAATAAAATTTCTCTTAACAATGGGATCGGATTAATTCTCCCACGGTGGGGGCGCACGAGGTCCGTGAAAATCGCTCCGTTCGACGCTAACTAATCGATTTTGAAGACTCGCTGATGTTGAAAGAAGAATGAAGCCTTGGTGGTCCTGCCACGGCCGTCATGCTTCGCCGAGGACGAACGAGGAGGGCCTCTGCCCTTTTATTCTTCTTCTTCTTCTTCTTACTTTCTTTCTTTCTTTCTTCCTCTTTTTCTTCCTCTTTCTCTTCCTTCATATGGAAAAAAATTCCAATTGTTTTTCAACGGTACATACCACATTCAACGATATCTCTTCTGTCTATCTCGATTGGATTCGATTCGCAAAAGATGAAACAAAAAGGACGTTTTTCTATCAATTGTATTCAGTTTGATAACTTTAAGATGTGTAAAAAGGAATCGTTTTTTTTTTTGAAAATAGTGCAAATCCATTTTTCGTTGTATCGAGAAAATTCAAAGTTAGCACACACATATATTAGCTAATTTAAAAAAAATATAAATTAAATAAGCCAAATCCTGGGGCAGTGTTTCTACTCTCTAATTAGATTATATCAATTTGATTAAGGCCGAATTTAACTAAAATAATATACATTAACATAATTTTCATAATTAATAAATTGTAAAAATTCATTTAATTTTCAATAACGAAAAATTAAATCTAACTTTACAATTATATTACGTATTTTAATCCAAATTTACGAACATTCATTCGTGGAGTTTTAAATTAAATTAAACAATTACAATATTAATTTGATTAATACAAACGAATATATTACTACGAATATTTTTAATAATATAAATATATATTTTTGTATTAAATACTCGACGTATCTAAGAATCGAAGAACGTAATCTAACGGTATTAATGAAAAAAAAGGAAAGTAAAATGATTAACTTTTAGATAATAAATATCCATATCTAAGAATATAATTTCTGAGTTATATTACGATAGGCAAACAACTCAGCTACCGATGGTATTTACCCTCAGTCCAGCTAGTTAGTCCTATTGGCATTTACACCTGCGCCCCATCCTTCTTCGTTTTCCGCGAAGGTACACGCGCGCCCGCAATTCATTCTTAACCGATACTTCGATACTGCATTTAGTTTCACGATCGAGTTCTCCTTCCTCGGTTTTATCGTAGACCGTATCGGTACTAATTTATCGCCTTCTACCCACAGAGACGGCATTAGAAAACGAGAAATCTCTCCTTGAATGTACATACTACTAATCATGGGGAAAGCCAAATGCGTTCAATGATCGATTAAATAACAACGATATACGTTTCGTGATCTACTAACAAAACGATCTCTTATTTTCTCTCATCTATTTTTATCTTTAAAAAGGAAAGATTAAAACAATTCTAATTTAAACGTTAAATATATTATTCAGATATTATCTACTAAAAATTTAATTGAGATACATCAACGTACGAAAGAAGATCATTTGAAACTGTTGTAAAAAAATATATAAAAGATGAATTAAAAACATTAGAGAATATCGTTAAAAGTTGATTTGATTTGCTTGGTTAAAAAAATAAAATAGAAAGAGAGGGAGAGAAAAAATAATCGTGTTACGTATCGTTATTTCCGATCTCGTTTGAAAATGAAAAAAAAATAAAAATAAAAATAAAAAAGTATGTAAAAAAGAGGAAAAAGAACGATTGGACGATTGCACTTTATCGTAGTAGCTCGATACTCCTACGTTTATATCAACGTTCTCTATGGTGTGTTCCACGGTTCATAAAATTGCATACACGAGCAGGCCAGCTGTGTATTAGAAAGGAGCAACAAGCGAGTCGTAGCCAACAAGCAGTCTTTTCGCGATGCATCAACCCGTTGCTTGGCTCTTCGGATGTTACTGCTGCTGCTGTTGCTGCTGTTGCTGCTGTTGCTGCTGTTGCTGCTGTTGCTGCTGCTGCTACGCTGGACCATTTCTACCCACTCGTTTTCTCGTTCATGTTCAGAGAACCGAGCCGTGAGTTTAAATTTGTGAAAAGTTCGAGCCGTCTGACGATTGCGTTCCGCGTGAAACGTTTCTACCCTCCATGATATTTTTCTCTCTCTCTTTTTTTATTTTATTTTTATTTTTTTACATTCTTCCACTTTTTCTACATTTCGCTAACATTCGAGACTATTCCATTCTGTTCGCGTGCTAATTTGAGTAGCTACGAGAAAGTTTAAAACCATTCGTTTTTTTTCCATTTGTTTCGCCTAATATACATTAATTTTGTAACAAATACTGGATATTTTTAATACAACGAAAATGTAAATTATTATTAATAAAGAGATAAATGATTAATAATCTTTATATTCTGTATTTAAAATGTAATTAAATTTTTGTATATACCCAAAATCGAGACGATAATTCAACCTTTTTAATTTTCACTCAAACGTCATACAAGATATAACGAAAGTCTATAAAAATCTTTGCATTACGATTATGAAAGAAGTAAAAAAAAATGTAACGATATGAAAAAGGAAAAAAAGGTACGATAAATAAAAATTCTGCCAAGGAACGAAATCATATCGCTGTGAAGTTTACGAGAGGATATAAACCCTGAGATGGTAATTAAAAATCATATTTATACGTATAACGAAGAAAAATAATAAAACTAAAACGAAAATATCCTGGGTGTTCAGGGGAGAAGCAGCTGTAAACGAATCGTAAAGACATCGACTCTTGAATATCGTTGAACCGTAATCGAAACTAGATTTCGATCTTCCCCTACTACTCTTGTTCTCCCTTTTTTTTTTCTTTGCTGTTTTTTTTTTTTTTACCAATTCAACAGAAAATTCCAACTCGCGACCGTAAACGTTCATCGAGAGAAGAATCCCGCGGGAATTTCGGTGTAATTTTCGAAGGATAGCCCTCGTACGTTGGAAATATCACAGCGTGAACTCGTTCTCGCTCTACCGAAAAGGGCCCACCCTTTTCTTTCTCTCTTTTTTTTCTTTCTTTTTTTTTATAGAAATCCCTTCGCGAAAAAGAACATAATCCGAGGAATTCATCGCACGTGAATTTTAACGTCAACTTACCTACCTACGTCCATATTCGTGCCGACTTTCAAAAAGAAAATACCGATTGCGTTTGTAATGTTTTACGTGAGTGTCCTTTTCTGTATTACCCTGGGTTTACGTATATACACGCGTTTATGCGTGTCCGGTTGTGTATACTTTAGTTTCTTTTTTTCCTTGTTAAGCAAGCAACGTAAGCGTTGGCATAATGATTCGTAAATTGTACGACGACGAGCAGCTCGATCTTCTTCTTCTTCTTCTTCTTTGACCATATCGATTCACTCGAAAGGAAGCCACGTGACGGGATTCGAGTATAATCGTATGAATAAAATTTCTCTCTTTATCTTTTTCTTTTTTTTTGCATTTGTTTTCTTTCAAAGTTAGCACGCGAAATAATTCCATATCACCTTCTCTGCCATTCGATTAATGAATTTTGTAGCAATTATGTTACCAATCGGTTTTTGGTTTAAATCGAAGTATCGAAATAATGAACTACGTTTATCGGAGGTACGTTAATTGATCTGGAACGAATTCGATGGTTTTAAATACGAGTTAAGTACACGTACGTATGTATGTAAGTACATTTAAATGATATAATCTTTATTAATATTATCCTCTCGCTTTTTTACACTTTAACGACGAGGTGAAGAAATTAAATCTCACGTCGTGTTTTAAAAGTTTCATAAATTTAGTATTGTTGATAATACCATTAAATTATCGATCTTACAATTAGATTACGTATGACCCGTTTACGAAAACTTGTTTTAATTATAATACCATTGGAGAAAAAAAAAAGAAATAAATAAAAACACAAATTCGTGATGAGAGTTTTTTTGAATGTAAAAAAGAAATAAAAAATATAATCGCGAATTGAAATTGGTGCGAAATATTCGCTATATATATATATATGTGTATGTGTGTGTGTGTATATATAAAAATGTAACAAATTATAGCCGGTTGGAAGTGGAACGATTAGAGAGGACCGATAAGGCCTATGCCCAAATTAGGATTCTCGCGGTGGGCATCGTTCGTTCGTTCGTTCGTTCGTTCATGGAATTACGAAAGTGACGGTAAGAAACCTTGGTAAAAACGTATCTCGTTAATTTGCTTGGCTGTTCGGTAAGTAAAAGGGCGACGAGAGGAAAGAGAAAAGGTAGGAAGAATTCTTGATCATGGTCGTCGTCGTCGTCGTCGAAAGGACAAGACTTTCTTTGGGCTTCGATTCGATATGCGAAAAAGGTGATACAACTTTAGAGTGCTACGTCACAGATAGAGAAAAAAAAGAAATTGAATAAAAAAGGAAAGGAAGAGAGAGAGAGAAAGAGGAAGAAGAGTCTCGAGCGTGAAAGTTCTTCGCCTTGCTTGTGCGCGCTGATTATCCAATTACGTCGATTTCAACGAGACAAACGAGCCCCTTCGGAGTAGAAGCTTGCCAGATGTCACGGGATTACGTTCGCGATCGGTTCAACCAGGCGGCGAAACTTTGAAGAGAGTAAGCCAATCGGAATATCGTGTCACGCACGTGCTCTTTCCTTCCTTCCTTCCTCTCTTCTTTCGCGTGAACACCGTTGAAATAACGATCGATTTTCGCTATCCTTTTCTCTTTCATTTTATTTTTTGTATTTTTTTTTTTGTATTTTTTCTCTCGTTGTAACTTATTTCTTGCGTGTTACCTGGGAGAACGTAGTTTTGCTAAGTGGTCCTGTTAAAATGCTAAAAGGAGAGAACAAAGGCGAGATTGGTTTCTTCTATAAAATACTTTTTTGACAGAATGAAAGAACGAATGAAGGTGAGAGAGAGAGAGAGAGAGAAAGAGAGAAAGTGAATTTAATTGGATGTTCTTAAAACTTTTCGATTGTATTACTCGTGTATCACTCTGTTGAAGAAATAATTGAAATACTTCCATTCTAACGTGGCACGCGCTATTCGACACGCGAATTTCAAACCTAACGAATGAAACGAATCTTTGAAAAATGTTAGATTTAATAACGTACCGATGATAATATATCTTTCTTTATCTACGATTTGTCTCGCAAATGACATTAAATTTTTTTCTAACATCCGAGTATGAAATATAAAACCCATCTAATCTTAAGAGAGGTAGTATCTTAAATCTAACGTTAAACTTGCTATTAATCTAAACCTTGAAAGAAATATTACATCGATGAGTCTGACTTATCTACGTCTTAACAAATAATCATTCGATTCGTGAGATATAGAAACAAAAATATTCGATGTCTCTCATCTAAACGTCTGTGTAGAAATTCGAAAGGAAAACCTCGACGTGTAACACGTTGGATTTACTCGTTGACTTTTATCTTTCATCTTCTTTGTAATAACTCAGACGTGTCAGGTTGTCTTCATTCCTAAGGTAAAAATTCTAAGAGTTCGAATAAAAGTTGAAGAAGAGTGGGATGAGAGGGGCTAGGAAAGAAGAAAAAAAAATATATGAAAGAAAGAAAGAAAGAAAGAAATAAAAAGAAAGATAGATTGGTGGAAGGTGGCGTGTGAATAGGTAGTCGAGAAATAATTTTGGAGTCTGGTCCTGGTACCGAAGGATAACACGATTCACAAATTAACCCAGCACCTCTTCTCGCGTGATTTCGACGTTAGCTTTAATGGTCGATGAGTCACGCGATGGGAGACACACACGAAAAGTGCCACGACGTGCTTTATAATCCCACGTCTTAATTCGCATTCTGCAAATTATCACTTTAGCCGTTGAATATCATCCTCTCGGACAATGCTTGGATCATTTAAGCCCTATTTTGACTTTTTTTTTTCTCCTATTTTTTCTTTCGCGAATATTTTCCTCGACGAGTACCCTAAACGTTAAATAAGTGTTCCCCTTAATAGAATTTAACTGAAAAGTATAATACCTATTTTGTCGGTGAGATACGTAATTAGAGTAATGCGTAAAAATAAGAAACAATAAAATGAAATTTGGTTAACGTGTTAGAAAATTTCAACGAAATATATTTAGAAAAAATATTATTCTAAATCTGAAATGAACTGGAAAAGAAATTATTATTATTATTATTATTTTATTATTATATTTAGAAATGGTTAAATGATTGATAATATTAGTATACGTTTTGAAGAACAGGTTTGTTCTATCTTCTAAAATTAAAGAAGATTTTGCGGCTTTGATGGTCGGAGTTTGAGAAACAGGCAGTCGGCACCTCCGGCGTGTAACTCGACGTGGCTGTGGCTACTCTATGCATACAGATTACTGCTACCAATATCCTCGAAGAAGTGGGTAAAGAAGAGGGTGCGGGTGAGGGAAGAGAAAGCAGACAATTTATTATGTGACGTAATTTAAACCCTTTGTACGCTACTCACGAAGCTACCGCCGAGTGGCTTTTCAAATTCTGACATCGCTTTAAATGAACTGTAAACCTCTTCGATCGTTAAAATATGTTTTTTTTTTTGGTTAACAAAAATTATCCTAAATTATCGTTAATGATATTTGAAATATATCCTGAAAACTGTCCAAAATATATTTATTAATAATTCAATGCTTATTTCCAAATAACCGATGATGTTGATCGATGATAACAAAGAGAGTGATAAAACGTATTAATTAATTTTAATAATAATTATCTTTAACGAACGTATATATCTTTATTAATATAATTTAATAATCAATTCAATTTTAATAATAATTATTAACGAACCGTGCATACATATATGGTAATAATTTATTAGAATATTATACAGGCTTCTATTGCAACAAAACGATATGAACACACTACGAAACGACTTCGAACGACTGAATTTAAATCAATGAGTCACGACCTCGGCACGTGCTCGAATAGAAGTTACCTTTTGTAAACAACTTCGGCGCCGACATATGAGAAAAACAGTCGTAGGGATTTATCGATCGGTATACCACCCCTCCCCCATACAACGAGCTCCTTCACATTTGTTTACATCTTATCGATTGCATATAAGCCATACGCATAAATAAAATTAACAAATATTATACAAATCAAGTGAAAATAAATACGTTTCTCTTACTGGAAGAAAAAAAAATAATCATTTGTTTCTTATTCGCATATTTTTAATAAATTCGATCTTTGTTAGAAATAAATTCAACTATAGAAATATGAATCTCGAGAGATTATTTGTTAAACAAAATACCAGAAAAAAAAGATAAAACCTTGATCAAATACGTACTCTCGTTGATAAATATAAAAAAAAAAGTATAAAAACAATTAGATCAAGCACACAATTGTACAATAAATTCTTGGTTTGAACAAGGCAAAGGTAGAGGTACATAAATTTTCATCCGTCTTTCGTGGTTTCGTGTTTACAAGACGTAATTAGTTGGAACTCGAAAAATCCGGTGAGACAAGAAGTACGTTTCGGCTACTGCTTCAGAAAGACTTCCCTCTCTGAACTCACTTTACATCGAGAAGAGAATCGACAACGGTATTTTGTAGAAAACGTTGAAAAAACAAAAAAGAAAATAACAGTCGAGATCGATTCTTCGTTCGAAAAAAAGAAAAGAAAACCGATAACGAGAGCAGAATACAAATTAAGGAACGTGTAATTGCAAAACGACAAAGAACACTACTGGTTTGTTCCGATAATAAGAATAAAATATTGAAATTGAATCACACAAAAATAAAATGAAAATGTTATTCGAAATATAAAATATTTAACTGCGATTTAAAACTATGTTTAAGCATTATTTGATTGAAAAATAATACATGAAAAGGAAAGAAAGAAAGAAAGAAAGGAGTTAAAAAAGAAGGAAGATAAAATTTGGCAAAGTTAAAACGTCAGAAAGTGGTCTATCCCAGTAAATCTCATGGGACGAGTAATTTGCTTCAACGTGCAAGCTGTCGGAGGCCCCTTGGAAAGTAATTTTACGCAATGTTTACACTGAGCACGAAGTGGTCAGCAACGTATGGGAGGCACCCACCGAGCAACATTCTAAAGATCCAAGAAGCTATCAACGTAAATCAATAAGGAGAACACTTTGGCGGTGTATTGGCCAGCTGCTAAGAGTAAAACGAAGAAGGAAATAGTTTGTTAAAGTAAAATAAAAAACAAACAAAAAATACAAAAATACAAAATACATAAAAAGAATTTGGGAATATTTTTTCTGTTCTTTCTACCTATTATCTCCCTCTCTATCTCTCTTATGAGAGTCGAGGAAAAAAAGAAGAAGAAGAAGAAAAATAAAGGCTTCTATTTTACAAGAAATAATAATCTTCGTATTATCGCAAAAGTTCTTTTTATTCTTCTGGCTTCTTTTATACGCTTTCACCAATTAACGTGTATCTCGTTAGTTGCACGCTCGACCGACGTTAATTGCTTATCAGAGAGTCCTTGTGATATTGCTCGCGAAGTTTGGATTAAAGGTGTCGACTCGGACCCATACGTATAGATAGAAATGAATCGGAATTGCATTTAGGTACAGCTATTGCCAAAAGTTTTATTATTTGAAATTTTTTTAAAAGATTTTTATATTAATAGTAAATAAAAATGTTGAGAATTTTTTTTAAATAATTGTTCTAATAGTTTTTATCGAACATTTGATCGTTTTTGTTGAAATTGTATGAAACGAATCAAGGATAATTTCAAAGACAAGTCATAGAACAAGCTACCACCTAATAATATCACAGTTAAAGGCGTATTCGTAAAGCGCGTGTCGCGTAAAGTACGCCGAGGACGTAATAGCATGGTATTATCGTGTCTCCGGGGCTATCACTTGCGGTGTTTAAGGCCATCATTACGCGCTGACAGCGGTGCGCCACTGAGGAACGCCAAGAAATTATCGCCCTTTTATGGGAACTTAAGAAGAGAAAGCGAGAAAGAGAGAAAGAGAGAGATGAGGAACGGCTTTTGGTCCTTCTTTTCCCGTCTAAAAAATGTCTGCGAGAAGAGATGAAAGATGATCGACGAGAAAACGTTTAAAATATTTCCGACCAAGAATGAGAAGGAATAGCGAATTTACTGTACTTTGTAAAGAATCTCTTCGCAAAGAATTGCAATTAAGAGAAGTATGAGAAATTCCATTTGGAAAAAATTCGAACAAAATAACAAAGTCAATTTCGCAAAATAAGTGTAGTCTGGAAGATAATGAAGAACGAAAAGTATCTCTGACATAATCGCGAATCTGTTCTTAAATAATTGCGATTGAGAAAAGTAAGAGAAATTCCGTTTTGTATAAATTCGAACAAAATAACGAAGTCACTTTTGCGTTAAAAAAAACCATTCTGAAGAATAATGTTTGCAAAGAGTAGTAATTGAAAAGAATATTGAAAAATTTAATAACAAAATAATATAAAAATCGTGAAAAAAAAATAAAACCTACCATAATCATAAACCTTATTTATGAATTATTTTGTTTGTTTTTCTTTCAAAAAATTGTATGAAAAGTAAGAGTTAAACGATCGAAGATTTTAAACGCGAGAAGAAGGTAGATATGGTATCGAGAAGAAGAAAGCGAAAGAGTGGATTGGAGTGGAGTGGAGTGGAGTCTGTGGATGGTGAACGGTGTAGGCGGAGAGAGTCCGTTGGCTTGGCTCGAAGGACGAGCCAGCGGAAAAGGAGAGGATGCCAACGAGTGTCCAGAGGGAGAGAACGAAAGAGAGAAAGAGAGAGAACGAGAGAGAACGAAGGGGGCTTAATTAATGAGACGTACGCGGCAGCTGCAGATACCGAGATGCATTGTAAATACACTACACCCAGAAAAACTATTGTCCCCGAATGAGATTTATACCTGTCCCAATTACCCACGCGCGCTCCGGACGCTCAATTTTTTTCGTTCTTCGAATAATTCCTCGTGTGCTCCTTTTTGCCGTCGATACACCGATGCAAGAGAAAGAAAGAGAGAGAGAGAAAGAGAACGAGAGAGAAAGGGATGGGGAAAGAGAAAGAAGAAGGATCGAAGAGTCGGAGAGAAGCTGTGGGATGATGTTAGCTCCAGCAGTAACAGCAGCAGCAACAGCAACAGCAGCAGCAACCCGTTATAGCTGTGGTTTAAGCTGGATAACGAATGGACGCCACGCGAAGCTGATCGTAAACCTTACACCCACGCTTTCTAATCTTTCTCGTGGATTCCTGGCGAGGTTGGAAGTAAGATCGAAATAAGAAGTTGAAATCTCGTTTTAAAGTCAGACCAAAGAAGATAATGATTAATTAACCAGATAACGGAGATACTTCGTACTCTGTTAAATGAAAAATTATGATCTTCGTGTTTGAATTTATTAGAGAAAAATAGAGATTAGGTATGATTAACGGATTTCGAAACTACTTAACTTCGACACAAATGAAGGTTCAGAATCTGAGAATGTATGCGTGTAACAAAATCCCAAGGATTTAAGGGTAGATGATTTAGCTCGTGGCTAAAGAACACGAGAACCGTCGAAACGCGTTGGAACTCGTTAATCCCACTCAGCGCTTTCGCGTTCGCCTCAGCCTTGAGCAAATTCGAGATTAAATTCATCAAAATCCAATCCGGAGCGAGCTACCTTCAGGGCAAAAGCGGAAATGAATAATGCATAGGTGGCACGCCGCCGTCTTCTTCTTCTTCTCCTCCTTCTTCTTCTTCTTTTGCGTCCCATTCCTGCTGCCCCTCTTTCGCATTAGCCAATTTTTACGAGGACGCGTCGTTAGATCGACTGTGTGTTTCATTTAAGGATAATATTCTTTACGAAACTATAGATATTCTGATCCAAATGAAAGATCCAATGGAACGTTGAGCTTTGTTACAATTATTTCTTTTTTTTCATATAAAATTATTACAAATTTGCGCTTAAAAAAGTACATGAAAATAATTTACGATCAATGATTAATATATACAATATATTTCAAATATACTTTGTAATATAATATTTTTCTTTCTTCTCGAGAAATTTTAAATCGGAGTACAAAACAGCAAGATAAAGTTATGAATTACGAGAAGTTTCCTTTAGGGAGTACAGGTCAACGGTAAGAAAACTGTGTGTATAAAGTAAAACTTCCAAGGAATCTCCAAGAAAATCCGTTTTTCATGTCCAAGTGTCCCGTCAACGAGAAGAAAAATCGCACAAGAGAGAGAGAGAGAGAGAGACCTGTGTTCGCAGAATACGAGATAAACAATAAAATATTTGCTTTTTCTCGTTTCCTTGAACCTGCTGCATTCTATCTTAATCTTTTTTCCTTTCTTTACTTTTTAAAGAAAAAGTATAAGAAACGTTTCTTCCACTTCATTCTCCTCCGTAGAATAAATTCCACGAAGTAATATCATTTCCGCGAACTAATCGTTTCCAATTCGATAAGAGGAGGAATAGAAGAAGAATATCCGAAAAGGGAAGGATTTTCACGTTCTCGAAGTGAGAAACTCTCGAAATTGCGAAAAGGGAAAAGTTTAAAGACATTTCCATTTCTCGAGTTCGACGAAGAGAGCTCTTTCTTGACTCGGTAAGTAAGAAAAAAAGAAAAAAGAGAAAGAAAAGAGAATTATTCCGATAAGATAATTCTTTCCCTCCTACTTCTACACTTTCTCAAACACCCCTTCATAGAAACAGTCTCGAAAGAGATTTGGGACATTGGGATATAAAGAAGAAAAGACGTGAAATCGAAGTCTAAGTCTAACAACGAAGTCTCGAGTCTCGAGTCTCGAAGTAGAAGTTTTCCCTTCGAGGAATCTTCGAACGGTGTTTCTACAATTTGTTGAATTTCTTCATCGAGTTAATCTAACGTCTAGCGTTCATTGTTAGAAAAGAGATAGATAGAGGAAAAGAGGATCGAGCAAACTGTAGATAAAATGGCGAAACCTTCCCTTGTTTCACAGTGGTGCAGAGCGAAGAAAGCCGAATCAAGGTGGATTGTATGCAAATTGCGGTAGCGGCTACTTGAGCCGCTGCATTTGAGCGACCGTAGTAAGGCAGCTCGTTTCTGAGCTGGCAGAAGCCCGCGGTGTCTCTGAATAAAACATCTCGCGCGGAATTTCAGTCCATGAGAGAGGGAACGAACGAACGAAAGAACGAATGAACGAAAGAACCAACGAACGAACGAACGAACGAACCAACGTACGTACGAACGAACGAACGCGTGAGGGAAGAGGCTGAAGGAAAAGGAACAAGTGAGAAAGAGAAACAGAGAAACAGCTTGAGCTTCTTGGCAGCGGGAGTTGTTAAGTACACGTCGCACCAACTGATGCTAATTAAAATGAGGCTCACTTTGGTTGCTCCTTCTTCTTCTCTCTCTCTCTCTCTCTCTCTCTCTCTCTCTCTCTGTTTTTCTCTTTGTTTCTTTTCGCCTACTCTCTTTCTCTTACTATAACTCTCTCCTTTCTTTTCTTCTTTCTCTTTCTGTCTTTCGTCTTGGTTTTCTTTCCCTTCAGCTACCACCTCCACCACCACCACCATCAGCACCACCACCATCAGCACCACCTACCACCTTGTCTCTTCCACAAGGCAACTCTCGGTCTGCCTCACGGCTAAGAATATAAAGATCCTACTTAGCTGTTATTACGAAGCTACCTTCGTGGGTAGATCATTTCGTGCCACTGCTTTTTTATACCAAAGACGCACACGCGCGAGGAAGAAGCAGCAGTAACGAGGGGAAGCCGACAGTAGTCCAACCTCGTCGTCTTTAACTCTTGCGGGGTTGAACGAAGGAGAGACTTATGAAAACGGATGAGAAGAACCCAGACGGTGCAAGCTTACTTTCACCGTCTGGATCATCTTCCGAAACTCTTTGCTTCTACTACTTCTTCATCTTTATTCTTCTTCTACTCTATTTTTTTTTCTTTCTTTCATTTATACGAACAGTCGGAAGAATCTCAACGTTCTGTGGAAGATTGTCGAGATTTTATTATCGAACGTATATATTAATAATTTTATCTTTCTTTCTTCTTCTTCTTTTCTTTGGTTTATTTTACATTTAATAAAAGTTACAATGGACTTATGTTAATTGAGAATTATTCAAATGAGCATTATTTCAAATTTAACGATGCTGAATGAAAGAAAAGTTTCGATTGAAACTTAGAAATGCTAGGAGTAATGATGAACTTTATGGTAAAGTGTTACAACAGTAATGAAATCTTGTATAAAAATTAAAATAAAATAATAAATGTTTGAGAGTATTCACTTATTTAATTTATTCTGAAATGTAGAAAAATTGATTTCATCAAAATCTATGATCATTATCATTTAATTGATGCAAAATAAAGAATCGAGTCTTAAACCAATGTGTCTTCTAAGGAAGACAAACTGAAACCCTTTCGTGACACGCTTGTTAAACCCTTTCCCTTTCTTCGATCGACTCGGTGAAAAGAGATTTGTCAAAAATTCGATCAATCTCGACACTTTCGCGACGCTTCGTCATGTATATTTCATGAACGTTCGAAAACGTACACACACACTCACACACATACTCACACATATGCACACATAGTTAAAAGATAATTTGCCGATCGAGGATTTATGTACGTACGTTTCTACGAGAATGCGAAATGTTTTATTTAAATAAAGCGACGAATGAAGATGGTTGATCTTTGTTTCTTTTTGATTCATCCGTTAAAAGAAAAAATTAAAAAAATAAAAATAAAATAAAATAAAATGGATATTTACGCAAGCTTTTAAAGTTCTTTTTTATTCCTTTTCACATATATATCCTGAACTGCAGGATAACGGTTTCCTTGCCACGAATATCCCACCCTCTTCCACTCCTTCCACATCTTCTTCATCTTCTTCTACTTCTTCTTTTCATTGAGATAACTTATAGTTCGTCCGTCAATTTTATACCGTGACTGGACATTTCGCAAGAAGATCTAAAGGACTTATTTTATCTTTGAACTAAAATCCCTTTGGGCGAAGGTTCTTCTTCGATCTTTTCCGTTGCCAAATCGAACCTCTCGAATCTTCGATTTTGCTAGTTACGTTCAAAGATACGACCTCTCCAACGGATTAACGAATCGAATCGAATCGAATCGAACGAACGGTAATAATAACTCTTGGCTTCTTTCTTAAGCTAGTTAATAAAATGCAAGGAAGGAAAAAGAAAAAGGAAGTATGGTGTTGGGACGTGACGAAGGACGATAAAGGGTGTACACCTGCTCTTTTGAAAAATCAACTTCATTGAGAGATAGAAAGAGAAAGTGAGAAAGAGAGAGAGAGAGAAGTAAATATTATCTGTTACTGCAGAAGAGAAGGACCCTATCAGACTCTAATTGGAAAGAAGAGTTCGTGACGAAGTCGACTTTTAGATCTCCTAGCCTATATATTTTTAAAATATTCAATCACGTCGTGGTCTCTCAGCCAGTAGCAAAGAACAACATTCCGTTAACCATTGTCTCGCCTAATGAGACTCCTCCTCAAGGTCTTTTGTTTAAAAAGAGTCACGTCATTGAGTCACGTCATCGAATGACCTTGTTTTAGATGAAATTTTTTTCTAACAGAGTAAAAGAGGAAGAGAGGGAGAGAGAAGGAAAGAGCGATTTTTTGAGAAGCAAGGAGGGTGGAGATCAATGGATGAACAATGTCTTAGTGACGAGCAAAATAGAGGAAAAAAAAGGTAAAAAGTAGTATGCCGGCGTTCCTTACTTTTCTTCTTAATCTTTTACTTTTTCTTCTTCCTCTTCGTCTTCTTCTTCGTCTTCTTCTATTTCTTTTCGTCGTCGGCCAAGAGTTCATTAATTATCATCCTGACGGGGGTCTATTACACTCTCTCTCGTCCATTCAAATTTTTGATCCATTCGATGGCTATCTAAATT
Organism: Mischocyttarus mexicanus; assembly: GCA_023678845.1. Classification (NCBI taxonomy): domain Eukaryota; kingdom Metazoa; phylum Arthropoda; class Insecta; order Hymenoptera; family Vespidae; genus Mischocyttarus; species Mischocyttarus mexicanus. Next base: position 789,791 of record JACGTP010000018.1, on the reverse strand, counting down.
GAGCGAGATATGACGCTCGATACGCTACTCGGCTCATCTCATCGTCAATCTCGTTTCTTTCTCTTTCTTTCTCTTATACTATATTTTTTCTTCGCGGATCATTAATTAGCGAACCTTTTGAATATACATATGGTTGTGGTAAAAGGGCTCGAGAGTGTCGATTAAGGAGTATCGAGCACGAACCTTAAACGTTCCCTTTCCATTCATTTAAAGTACATCGTTAACAACTTTTTCCTATTTTTCTTCTATCGTTCAAATCAATTATTTTATTTATTCCTCTAAGTATTTATATTCGATCGTTTTAATTCAATTAAATATACTATCACGATCAAAGAATATAGCAAGCTTTTTATTTTTAAAAATTACGCATTTTTTTCGTATCAAAAATTTTTTCAAGTTGTTACAACTGGTCCATATAAATGAACAAATAATAATTGTGTTTTATTTAATATATATAAGTCACTTAACTATTTGATCGTATAGTAAAAAGAAAAAGTATACGTATTTAAAAACGGTTATAATCGTACGAACTCGTATATCATGATAATTATTCGATTTGATTTGATAAGCAAACTTTTCTTCGTTCATTTAAGATCATTCGATAAAAGCAGCAGCACGATTGTGATTATACTTATATGCGCGGTGCGTAACGAGGCCGTTCGAAAGTGAAACGAACGCGAAGGGCCATGATACCGGTATGAATCCACAGACAGAACAACGATAATTATCCTCCAATTTATAACTACAGTAGCCGCGGTTGGTTCTGGGCGGCACGGCACGGCACGTGGAGATAAGATTTTTCAAACGAATCGATTGAGTCACTTTATGATACACGTAGAACATTTAACATCGATACACAGATACATACATACACACGAATAATGAATATTAATCGTAATTAAAAACTCCGTGAAAAATGAAAACAACACAAATTCGACAAATTCAACAAATTCTAATCTAATAAAAGAAAAAATATTTAAGTAGAATATTAAGAAAATTAATTATGTTAAAATTCATATGAAAAGATATTAAAAAGATCCCTTTTAGCGAAAGAAAAAAAAAAATGAATATAACATGGAAAAAATTTGGTACCCGTCCGAGACGTTTATCTCGACAAATGTTCGTCTCGAGTGTGCGAGACAGGAAAGAAGAGCAAGAAGAGGAAAGAAGAAGTAGTAAAAGTAAAAGAAAAAGAAGAGGAATAAGAAAAAGTGAACATGGTCTTCTTAATATATGCAACCTCGCTCCGAATGGAAACTCCTTAGCGCCTAAAACCTTCTTATCGGCGATCGATACTCGATCGATATTCCTCAGCACCAAGATGAGATCGCTGAGAGAAGCCGAAAAAGGATTGGAGAGATGGGATCTTTGAAGAAAAAGAGAGAAAAATATTAGAAAGACGCGTGGTGGTGGTGATGGTGGTGCTTCTGGTAGAAAGAAGAAAGAGAGGGCTATGGGTTAAGGGGTGAGAGGGTGAACGCGGGATGCAGACGAATAAGAGAAGGGAGAAGGGAGAAAAGAAGCGGCCCTATTGTTCTTCCACGGGGGCCACGCCTCGTGTCTGTAATTACAGACAGGTCGCTTCGAGGGGAGCCCTTTGATGGCAGCGCTCGTAACCGGCACGAGAGGAACACGCCGGCACAACATAAAGAATCCCTACGATCTCGCGCGGAGATCGATCGATCGATCGATCGATCGATCCTATCCTATCCGATCCGATCTGATCCGATACGATGCGATGCGATCCGATCCGATCGAAGGATCGAAAGAACCAACCCAAAGATCCTAGACGAAAAGAAATCCTTTCGGTAATAAGTGAAATATCTCACGTTTCATTATTTAAGGATCTTTAAAAAAGAAAATTCCTAATTTCTCTGTTACTTTAATATGTATATACTTCTTTTGCTTGTACGATAAAAATATTTTTCTAGTAGTTTATCTCTAAACGGAAAGAGAGAATATAATAGGAAAGATGTTTAAGACTTTCTTTCTTGAAGAAAAGTTATTTGGATTTTTCGATCGAGAAATGATTTAAGCGGAACAAAAACTTTCTCCTCATCTATGTGAATCGCCGTTTCTTTATGATATTTCTTTTCTTTTTTCTTTTTTAATAACACCACGCACGTTTTGTTTATGATCTCGAAGAAGGTAAGATTCTTAAAGATTATCTTTCTTTTTCTCTGAACGTGTGGAAGAAGGGGAAGAGCAACCTATCCTGAGTTATTTGACACAAACGATATGTTTTCACGGTAGAAATATTCTACGGAAAATTAGAGTAGACCCAAACAAAGCGTTTCTATACTTTATGTGACAACTTAGAAAAGAAAGAAGAAAATAAGGGGCCAGCGTGTTCGCACGATTACCTGCAACACCCTTCGGTAAATGGAAAAAGGTTCCTAAAAATCCTAACTTTTCTGGTGTAAGTCAGTTGGCATAGGCGTTACCCAAGGGTTGATAAGTTATGTGCTTAGAAAAACGCTGCATCGCGTTTTTCGAAAATCGATGTAATGAACATTAAAGCGTAGCGATAGCCAGTTGGCTGATCGGACGATGGTCCTCTTAGTCGAATGTGTGTTCATTCTTTCCTCCCTCGATTGAAAACTCGTTACTCGGAGAAAAGATCTTTTCAGTTCTTTCATCTCCATCGGCACTACTAACTCACCTCGATTTAGATTAGATTTCTCATGCTATTTAGAGAAGAAAAAAAAAAGAAAAGAATTATCATTATTTTCTAATCGAAATGTAATCGATTCTTTTTGCCAAGTCATATATATATGATATATATAATAAATATATGTAAAAATTCTTAACAATTAATATTGATTAATACTTGATAAATAAAGTATAAGATTTATTCTAAATGATAAAATAAAAATGTTATTGATGATCCTCTTCTCCTACCATAAACCGATAATCGTATCAATTTTGCGGTCGAGCACGTTCTACAAAACCGTGATTCGATACCTACCACATAATAAATTAGCAAAAAGGAATATGCCTGGATTATTAGAATAAGTAATATAAAAAAGGTGATTACCTTGAACAAGAACGTCAGACGGTTGGAAGTATCTTGGAAAGAGGTCGAATGGCATAATCCGAAGAGTGCTCGGCTCCGATTACGTTGCTTTCCGTGTCGAAGACGAGAGGGAGTGGTAGACCAATAACCAGTAGCTGTTAGGAGATTATCACTGGAACGAGTATCCCATACTGAAAACTCATTTTGCCAACGAGGCCGGTGCTTTGATAAAAGATAAGAAAAAAAAGAGAAGAAGAAGAAGTATAAGAAAAAGAAGAATAATAAAACGATGAATTGGAGAAAGAAAGAAAGAAGGAAGGAAGGAAAACAAAATGAAAAATAAAAATAAAATAGGAAAAAAATTTTACAACCCTTGCCCTCGTTGGCCCCCTTTGATCGGACACCGCCAATATTCTATCCGAGATAGGTGTAGCTAGGCAAGCCATTCTCTAATACGTGCGTCTCCAATTTCACTCGATAGTTTTTTGCGATCGTAAACGCGTTTTAGATTAACTTTGCCGTTTGGACGAGGCGCAAACCCAATTAAGGTACCCGCTCGCATAAGCCACGGAAAGACCCCTTTTGCTCAGCTTCTCATTGGCCAACAAAACAATACCTTTCATTTCTTTCCCTACCAAAGAAATATTTTGTATATACAGGTGTCTAGAAATATCAACTAAGTTTCTTATACAAGTACGAATAAAAGAATTTATTTATATAAATTTTGTATATAATAATTTATTAATTATGCACTCATGGTTGTTCAAGATCTCTGATAATCACACACAAAAGAGTTTTTCTATTTTTTTTTTCTTTTACCATCATGGTTTCGCATTTCTTTTTGTTCCTCCCATCGAAGATATACCCCATAGAGATCTCAAAAGATCAATAGTCCTGTCGAAATCGTTTGTCTCTTATCCTTTTTTTAATTCGAACCGACCTTTCTCCAGCGAATTGAATCGTAAAGATCGGCAATCATACGTAAAGAAATGTAATGGCGTACCCCGCTGAGTACGGTTCTCGTAATTTAAGGGAAAACGTTCGAGATCTCTCCTATTACCATTAAAAATGAATTTTGATATCCGAAGAAAAAAATTACTTCGTTATTTTTTATCTTACTCGCGATATTTGCTTTTTTAATAATCGTATTTTCGTACCGACGATAATGTTGAAAGCTATGTTATTTGCTTAAAAGCACAAGTCCCTGCGACAAAAAAAAACAGAAAGAGAAAAAGAGAATCGATTCTGGTTTATCATATTTAAATATTTCGTAACATAAGAAACCGTTTGCATTAAATGTTAAATCGCGATATCAAATGCACGTACATTGGATTTTCCTTCAACCAAAACGACGTTAAACGAAAACCGTAATATGTGTCATTTTCGTCATTCGTAAATCGTTTAAGATGTTTATGATTATTATTCGTATTAATTCCACGTTGTTCGACAACTTGCTATAAGGTTATACGTAATATATTATTTCCATAATTTAAAGAACATCTTTATCCCATTCGTATATTCCTTAAACGCGACGTGGACGATCACGCAGATTAAGAAGTGGCATTTTTAATTGTCGCAATTACTTTGTCTCAACGTATGTGAGCGCCGGTCCATATTTAGTCCATTCGAATGATAATCTGACGATAAATCCCTGATGGTTTTAAATTTCATCGAGAGACAGAGTGAGACAGAAAAAAAGAAATTAAAGGAGAAGAAACACAGGGTATAGCTGAATACGAAACTTCGTATGATACTTTCCGTTTAATTGCTTAATCACGTGCAACGCAATCGCCTTTTCTCTTCTGACTTTTTTTTACCTTAACCCTTTTTAATTACCTCCGAAAATTCGATACGCCTATAATTCCAATTAGCGTGGCTCCATTCATTACATCGGTTTTATTTCCACGATTAGATTTGCTATGCTCGACTCGGTTAATATAAAAACTCGCGGGTGGTCCTAATTTAATTTTCGCTTCGTCGGTGAAAATTTGAATTATGCTGCGATATCTTTTTACGAGACCCGTGAAATAAAAAAAAAAAAAGGAAATGAATGGGGGAAAAGAAGAAGTATCCATTCGTTCTTAATGTAACAAAAATAATTCATATATCTCTGAATAATTTGAGAACCTCTGAGAAGTTCAAAAGAGTCCTAATTGAAAATCGGTCAAAAGGGTTTACAAACCTGTATATATATGTGTATATATATATGTATATACTTAAATGTACTACAAAGGTGTAAGAGTGTATTCGCGAGAGCATTAGCACAGGTCTATCTTTGTTCAGCGATTCGGCAGAGCCTTCATTAATCGCGACACGGGCTGCCGCGGCTACGAAGCGGCGCATTTGATGGCTCTCTGTTGGCCACACAAAATAATTTCCTTAATGAAAACACGATTATATACGATAAAGGCCGACCGTCTTCATGGTTCTCTCGCTTTCGGCGAACGCAAGTCACGATTTTCGTTGGTACTCGGGTCAGACAGCATAACGAACGTAATCGAGACTGAAAACTTCGATCAATAAAATTCAATATTTTGATACATCTACCCCTTTTTTCTAGAAATATTTACCGATCATATATCCTCGATAATTTACAAACTAATTAGCTAAATAAATTCTCTCTCTCTCTCTTTCTCTTTTTAAGATAGTATCAAATTATATTTTACCACTAGCATTGTATCATCAAATGATCAAGATATTTGTCTATGATTTACAACCAATTTAAACAATAAATACCAACCTTTTCTCTTTTGAATGATATTAAAGTATTTGTTTTTCTACCAACTATCGATGATTAAAGAAAATAACAGGGTTTAATAATGAACAGGTTCAAGTATTCCCAGACTCTGAAAAGGGATCTTTATTCGATCGATAGATCGAATAATACTATCTCGATCTACAAATGATAGGCTTCGGGGAGACCCAAAATACGAACATTCCTTTATATTCGAAAACCATAAAGGACACGGATAAATACTCGAAGAAATGATCAGATTTTCATATAAATTATAAATAATGATAGATAAGATGAAAGTATGATAAATATAGGAGGATATACTTATGAAAGACGAACGCTTGCTTGCTTGCTTGCTTACTCGGTAAAATCATTAAAGTTCTGACGGCCCGGAAGGAGAAAGGACGACGATGATCCTCCTATAATTGTATGCGCGTGCGCCGAGAGGCCCTTGCTGTTCAGAGACGACTCGGTGGCGAACCGCAAAGAGCGGCGATTTTGCTCTGCATAGAGAAGCAGCATCTGTCCTACAGTGATCCTCAAATGTATTCTTGCAAATTTATATCTTCAAATTTATTTGCATCATTAAATATACTCATTCAAAATATTCCTACCAAAAACGTGGGCGTTTAGTTATTTAAATGAACTTTTACGTATACGAGTGTCTACCAAATTAAAATTAAAAATTATTACACGTGTTTTTTTTGTAAATAGTTAAAAATAATAAACATAATTATTGAACAATCTTATACAATTTTATTGAGCAATAATACAAATCCTATCCAATTTAGGGTATGAAAATTTTTCGCTAATAGTCGAGGGTTTATTAAAAAAAAAAAAAGGAACATTTCCCTGGTGTTACAAGTGTAGAGGTTAATAATGACCATAATGCAATAACGTTTTATTCGTGGTCGACCACAAGATCCAAGATAGACGATATTATATCGGCGATAGTGTAAGTATAATACGTTCTTCTCGAGGATTCGAAAAAAAGGATAAATAAAGTTAAAAAAAAAAAAAAGATGAGAGAAAAGAGGATATTCAAGATACGCTTTGAAAATAGTTTTCCTTTTAGTTGGCCTTCCTCGCTTGATGTATCTCTCATCTTCTTCCCTCGTCTGCGAATAATAATAATAATAATAATAATAAAAATAATAATAACAACAACAATAATAATATAATTCAAGGATCCTTGCTAAAAACTAACGGATACGTCCGGTAAGAAGAAGGTAGCATGAATCGAGTATAAAGAAAATTTAATGAGCCGTGTGATACCTCTCGTAAATATACCGAAGATGCCGGTTAAATGCCCTCGTAGAATATGACAGTTTAAAAGAAACTAAGTTAGCTCGTTAATCCTTCCTCTCTTAATACGTGGACGCATTAAAAGTTATCTCAACAAAAAAAACAAAGAAAATAAAGAACGGAAGCGTTTAATCGATCTTATCCCGAATTTTTCTAAATTCTTACGATTTAATATGCATCTTATTTCTTGGAAAGAAAAAAACAAAAAATCCTTCTATTTAAGCCTAACAAGGTAGAATCGATTTAAATTGAAAGGAATAAAATTCTACGATAATATTACGTTCCATTTAATAGAATTTTTTTAAGATGAGATATAAAAGTGTCTTCGATGTTAATGCATAATATCGAGGGAGATGATTTAATCGTATCTTCCAATCGTTCTTTGAATCGAGAACCTCTGTTCTTACTCTAGAGAGGTAAGCACCGTGCGCTTCGTGTGGTCCACATTGTCCGCGCTCAAATTACATGGAACGGGGTGCTTCTAATGGCAGTTCTCGTTCTTCTCTAGAGTATGAGGAAGATAAAGAAAGAAAAGAAGGAGGTAGAGGGAAAGAAAGAGAGAAAAGAGATACGAGGAATGTTTGCCTCGACGTGAACGAAGGAAAAGAGGATCGAAAACAACACTTAAACATCTTACAAGTTAAAGAAAATAAATTTACGATAAATATATATAATGTGTTATAATACTTTTCTTTACAATTCTATTTATTTCTCGAATGAGAATAACAAAATGTGTTGCTATAATAATTTTATTTTTGCTATAATAATCTTAAAAACTTTTTCAAATAAATGTAATATTAATTCGACCTCTTTTAAAAAGGTGCGATGAGTGAAATGAAATCTTGGATCGTACGAATGAACATTTAAAAATTATTTCTACATTAATAATAATGTATGCAAAATATACATATATATGTATAATGAACAATTAATACGTCTCGTTTCGTGTAAATAAATGTATTTGAAATGAAGATAATGAGAAGCATGAAATCTTGGGGAAGAGAAATAAGAAAGAGGATATTAAGTTTCGAAATCCCAGCTTCCGCCACGCGACGAGCGTGAAGCGTGGAAGCACCTGCCTCTTCTTTTCTCTCTCTCTCTCTCTTTTCTGTCTCGTTGACATGCAAGGAAAATTTTTGAAGCGGTGCCGACGCGATCGTTCTGGCCACCGTGAAAGACGACTGCGAATTGGTTCAAAGAGAAAGAGACATGCGTGAATCCAACATGGAAGCCGATCCTATCTATAAAAATATGTCCCAACAAATGGCTCGATAATCGCATTATGTCCAAGATAACTTCACGCTGCTCCTGATCCACGATCGAATTCTCAAAGGATTACGTAAAAGTATTTTAATGTTCTCTTCTGCACAAAGTTCTAAGCCTTTAAATGACCATAACATTAAAAAATATTATATTAATATTTAATCCTCGTATTTTTAATGTATGAAAGAATAAAATAAAATTTAATGGTTAGTTAAATTTAAATATTCCAAATATATCTTAAAACGCATATGTATTTAACAAAACAAATAAAATATTTAACACAAAAATCATGTAGAGTTTTATAAAATAATACGGTATCAGTGTGTGTACAATGACGAAATCAACTGACAATAATTAATCTCCAGACACTAGCTGGAATAAGAAAGATCGAGAGAGAAAGGATGTTAGAAATAAAAAAAATAAAAAGTAGGAAAAAAAAGGGACAGGTACGATAAAGATCCTGCAACATCGAAGAGAAGTAACATCTAGTAACTTGGCATCCTTCATCCTGGTTACTGTCTTCTTCGGTATAAGATATTCTCGAGAGACGTACAGCAGCACTCAGGGCATGCTTTTAGCCTATTAAAACAGGCGTGATCGATCGATAGTAGAGCGCCTGTTTAAAGAGAAAAAGAGAAAAAAAGATTATCGATGAATCGTGATATCTACTTGGTAATACACGACCAAGGTAAAACATATTCTCGATCGTGTGGATAAGAAATTACGTAAGCAATAATCTCTTATTGCTTGTTGGCGTACGCACGAATACTCAACCTTATGGCAAAATAAAATTTACCTTCTCTCTCTCTCCCTCTTAAAGAAAAAAAAAGAAAGATAAAGAGAAAGAGTCTGTAGCCTTCGCAAGCTTTCATTTCAAATAAAATGAACAGGAGAAACATGATGTACCCGTATACCGCAACTTGCAATTTCCCATATCGAAGGCGATTCGTGAAATTCGAACGGAAACATACGATTCGTGGTAACATGAGATTTCGACATCGAGGAAGCGGAACCATCAAGAATCACAGGGTTCGACCCTTTCATTTGGTAATACGAGAGATATGGTGTTTTATTCTGTTATATTACAAACTACCAACTATGGTAGTTTGATTTATGAAATCAAAAATGATTTTCGGTATGACCTACTTATTTCTTTTCTTTTTGATCAAGTATATGTGTCACATGAATTTAATAAAAAAAAAATATATATATATTTATGAAAAATTTAGGTATAATATTTAAACATTTGTTTAGAATACTCCTAATGTAATAATTCTATGCCGATTCAACGATTTCCATGATATTCAACATTCCCACTAATTCAGAAGAGAAAATCTGATGGGACGTGATCGATGCCAATTGGATAAAACGATTTAAAGGTGCAACGGATGCATGTCCTTGATTTCTTTCGATCGTCTTATTACCCTTAACGCCCTTTAATCGCCTTTCTCTTCCTCGTTCGTACAACGTCGAATATTTAATGAAGAATACTCTTGGTTTGAGACTGCCGTTCACGGTACTCTCGCTTGTAAAACCGTTAATAAAGCACCATGGAATCATTAAGATTCATTACGAAGGATTTACGAGCATCGGGAGAATATCGAGAGTAGTACTTCAAAGCGGTTACCCTTTCTTGTCGATCGCGAGCAGAGAAATCAACGTAATTTGCATTCCAGTTCGCGTTTGGCTTAAGTACATCTTCGCTTGGACGTTTTCCATGACGGTAATTATATTTTTTTCTTTTTATTTTCTCCTTTCTTCTTATATCCTTTTTATCCTTCTGTTACCTCTTTAAATATTGTCCCTTCTCTCGTTTGCAAAACGTAATCATGAATTTGATCCATGTCTTATGCGGGAATCATAAAATAAAACTGTTAAATATAATCATCAATCTCTTTATTTTCTCCATCGTATCGAATGTTTTCTAATTTTTAATATTTATTATATACTAGTTAAGAAAAATGATTAATATTACCACTAATCTTTTATGCATCAATAAATTTCAATATAAATTATATTTCGTTCGAATGTTCTATTCACTCTGAAAACAAAGTGATTGTATAGCAAGAATATATACTTTTCATGTTCCAGAAAATCTAAATCATTTATATGCAGTATTTATTTATAAACAATTAATTAAGAATCAACATTTTTTTTATTATGTAGTAATTGAAATTTAAAAAAAGAATTACTATAAATTTATGACAAATTGTTTATAAAAATAGGATAAAACAATTAGGAGATCATGTTAAAAATCGTTTGACAGGATCGTTTGACAGGATCGTTTAACAAAAATTATACAAAAATAGGGGTCCTTGAAGATTTTTTTTGATTTAACGAACGAAAACCGAGACGAATGTCGTTCTTGGGACGTACGAGCTTGTCGATTAATTGCCCGTATTAATTTAGTAATTAAATCGTCGTTGGATAATAACAGAGCGCGTCTCACAAGCGAGAATCGACCTCGGCAATTCCAAGTCATGACGAGATTATTAGGGTCCAATTACAACGCGTTTTATCGGCGAATAGAAAGAAGAGAGCTTAAACGATCTTGGCAGTGATTTATCAGAAAATTTTCCTTACCGTTTCTTTCTTAAAAAATCAATCTATTCTTTGTTTTTATTCGAAGATCCTCCTTTATTAATTGGTTAAATTAAGTATGAAATTTCATACGCGTGTTCTTATTAGATTGTTATCGATCTCACGAAAGATTCATTTAATTTTTACACGCGAACGATACTTCGTCGCGGTAGATTTATTAACATCATGAAAATCTTCAAGATAAATGGACAAATATTTTTTTTATTACCCAATGAATAAAATTTTTTGTAATGTCATTAAGATAGGAATCTACTAAAGAAAATTTTCTTACGAAACGTTTACCGAATATAAACATATTGTAATCAGAATAATAATTAGCCACATGTCATATACGCGAACTAACGACAAGGTGCAATAACGTGGTAAAATATAATTATAGTCCTGCTAACTCTTGAAACTTTTAAATTACTTTCACTGAGCTTCGTTTAAAACGAAAGAACGAACGGACGAATGAACTTACTACGTGTTATGCAATTAGTAAATTCGCCATGAATTTGGTAAATACAAATTTGCGTCTCAAAAGTATAACGATATTCAATTAGTCTGCTACTAATTATTGCTTATTTTTTTTTTCTTAAAAGAGATTGTAAAAAAAATTGTGCATCAAATTGAAACCCATATACCAACTCTCTTTTCGACGATACTCTATAATTGCACAATAAGTAAGAAGATGAAATTTCTTGTACGATTAACGCGAATAAAACCATAAAACGAGGACGCGAAAGAGGCAGGACATTCCAAAGTTGATCTTTTTTTTTTCTCTCCACGCTCATCTCATAAGTTCGGGTCATAAATAGCAGACATCTCATTACGAGAAAATACGTGGAGAGGATCAACGTTGAAATTTACGATCGTAGGATGGAAGTACCAACGCCGATCGCAACGTTGAATGTATTTAACGCCTGCGGCTTGGCCAATGTTCCGATTCCCATGATCCTCTCGCGATCGCAAGTCCGATCGATCCTTCGATCGATCGTTAATCTTTTAATTACGTAATACCATCATACCTTACACCACTCAACACAATCTAACAATTTTCTATTCCTACAAATTTACGCTTTGAAACGAATCCGTAACGTTCACTTACTATTGGTCAACTTTCCGTAAACCTAATCGATTTGCAAAACGTATCGAACGTTCTCAAGAAACGTTCCTCCATCTATTACTACGATGTAAAGTAATAAATATTATGATCTAGTTGCCGGCTATCGTAATAAAAATCTTTGAACTAATTAACGTTTAAAAATAAAACTAATATTGAATAAAAAAATATTGCAGAAAAAAGAAAGAGAGAGAGAGGGAGAATAGCTCTGATATCCAGGTCAAAGAAGCTAAGTATAGTATCGTGTTTAATAGTAACTAGCTCATGGAATATAATACAGCCTAAAAAAGATAGTTAATTATAATTAAATAACATCTATTAATAAAATTCTATCGATGTCAAAGTGATTCTAATCCCGTAAGAATGTTGTTCGAGTACCGTCGTCAAGCAGTTAAATTTGATTAAAAAAATTTTGTTCTATTGCAAATTAATAAATTAATAAAATCTGAGGATAGGGTGTATAAAAATAAATATTATCTCAGGTATACACTGTTAAAAGATGTTTAATTAAGGTTGGTTGAAAACTTGAACGAAGATGAAGATTCTAGCGGATTAAAAATGTCTTCAAAGGCAACAGCTGGAGTACGAGAAGAAAAGGAAAGAAGAACTGCCTGAGAGATCGGAGTGGAGCAAAGAAGAGGTACAATTAACGTTGATCGCTCCGGTCTAACAAAACACTGATACCAACCGCGTGACTAAAATAATCGGAATATTTCCCAGTGGGTCTATCAAGTACCGCTCAGTATAATTGCCACATCTCTCAGACCGTGATTCTCTGATTCCCTTTAGAGATTTCTTACCCTCGGGGTTTCTCTGCTTCCGAGATATGTACTCTCTCTCTTTGGCATGTCGTTCTGTCACGCTCACGTATTCGATTGTCTCTGATGTCACATTATCGAACCCTTAATGACTTTTTCTTATCTTCGTTACAAATATGTATGTTAAAAATAAATACTCTGTATATTATTTTTTTTATTCTATTCATCTAAGGGCTCATGCTACGAGTATCGTTCGATATCAATTTTTACTGGTACATGCGCATTTCATCGGATAATTTGTTACCCATATATGAATTGAGTTTAGTTTAACATACATATATGAACAAATTGAAATAATTTGTATTAAATGAATTTTAATCATATTAGATATATAATACTAATTTTGTTCTTTGTAGAATATTTTGTCTACCTTTATTATATTATAATATAATAGTTTGTGGAGTAAACACCAAACAGCTTTCAAAGAAATTTAACAACCACTTTTATCTCTGACACGAGAGTTCTTTTTCATAGATGGGAATGGAAAAAAATTCTCTATGACTTTTCTTTGATCTTTTGAATAGGGGGAGAAAGAAAAAAAAAAATAGAAAAAACGCGAAAAGAATCACGGAATTATCTATAAAACGTGACCAACCGTGCTATTATTTATTTGCTTAACCCAGCGATAACGACACAAGAAACGATCCTTCGTATTTCTTGAAATCTTTCCAAATCATTTCTCTCTTCGAACGTGCCGAAGCATCGCGAGACTGGTTTAACACTATCAACAAGGAAGACTAAATAGCCATCAAGGAAAACGTGTCAATATAATATTTTGTACACAAACGTCATCGGTACAATAGGAAGCCCAAAGGAAAAAATATTACCTATGCTTACACTATCCACCTTGATTTCCTGACAAGGAATTCTTCACGAGGATTATAAGAAAAGAATTCGATTAATCTATAGACAGGATATATCTCGCGTTAGAATATCTTAGATTTATTTTCGAACGTCTTAATTTGAAAAAAATTTTTTTTTGCTATGACTATATTTAAATTTTGACTCGATCTCGTTTCGAAGTATAAATATCGATCGATTATTTTGGAATTCGGGTAATCATATTAACGTAAAAAAAAGAAAAAAGGAAAATATGAAGAATATTTGTTGTCAATGAAATTTGAGTCATTTATCTAACTCAAACTCGGTTTGAAAAATGTTAGCTCCTTCTAGATGGATGAAAGCAGAAGTGACGCCAAGAAGGATGTCCAGAGAAAAAGGACCCGTTAGACGAGGAATGATTATGATGAAAAATTGCTTGAACGGAGCAGGTGGCATCCTTTCGTGGACACACACTCATGGGACATTTTCCTTCTACGACGATCTACGTCCTTAGTGTCGCCACATCCGTCATCCACTATAATTCCATGTCCCAACCCTTTCCTCGTGTCATTTTACTTAACGCCGAAATACCATTCGTGACTTTAATAACAACCTATCTAAATTCTTCTAAGCTTTTTTAAAAGTGTTCGCTTAACGAGCGATGATAGTCCTATGGAATTTTAAACGTATTCTCTTCTTTTCTTGACGGAAGTTAAGCCAACTTATTGTTGACGCATAGGAATTCTTATCAATGGAAATTCTTACCACATAACGCTTGGTTTAAAAAAATAATACCAAAATCACTGAAAACGAGCGGATGTTAGATTCTTTTCAACGAATAATAAAATAAATAATACACTAATGTGATCAATATTTAATGTTAATTTAATATACAAATTATCGAGGACTGATATTAAATGTGAAACTAAATGTACATAAACTGCACTAACGTATGAATATTAAAGATTTTCAAAACTTGAAATAAGACTGTGTTTATAATTTCAGAATGCTACCCAAGATCCTTATCTCCATCTCGAGATGATCGGTTGGTCGACCACCCGACACGGATACGGAGGGTTGTTTCTGTAATTAAGTGAAGTTTCCTTGGAGCGTTGCCCTCCTTCAACCCCCCGCTATACGCATCTTTCGTCTAGACGGAATCCTAACGCACCAACGTCTTTAAATTATCTCACGCACCAAGTATAATTTTCGACTTGAGAGAACACCGCTCCTTGTCTTGTATCTTATCTTTCTTATTTTTATCTTTTTTTCTCTTTCGTCGATATTGTCCTTGAGATTATTCATAAACGCGTAAAAAGAGAGAAACGATATTAAAATGGTTGATATTTAAATGACGTTTATGTCATGTAATATCCTCGGAGTCGAAGTAATTGATATAATTCAATTATAATTGAACAAACGTAATTTGCATAATTGAGGACGGTTAAATGTTTGTTATATTTTTTACGAGTAAGAATTGTCTGTCAGTTTACCGAACGGCATGAACATACGTAACTTAGAAATTGCAGTCAGAGTCGGCGTACGATTATTATTCCAAGTAGTAACACGAAAGAGTCAGAATCCTGCTGTGCACTAACAAGTTTCTCGTTATAAAATCTTACGCTTCGATGCTTACTAACTCTTGCAGGTAGAAGGAAATTTCGAATTCTCTTGACCGGCCTCCGCCTGAGACGAATAAATTAGAATCAAGCGTGGAAAGAGAAAGAGAGAGAGAGATAGAGAGAGAGGAGAGTCTCATTCTACGCACGTATTCTTAAATGAAATTTAAGTAATCGAATCAGCATATTGAAAACGGGTCGAGTTTAATAGAAATTTAATTGATTCAATTAATTTATTTTGTCGGAAAGAAAAAAAAGAAAAATAAACTTAAGAGAGAAAAAAAAACAAAAAAAAAGAAATAAACTTAAGAAAAAGCAGTCTAAATTCTCTCGAGTCTTTGGATAAAAGAATAAAGGAGTATGTCCTTGGAGAAGAAGTGATCTACAAAGGAGTCGAATTCGTACGAAGATTCCATGGGGATCCTTTAAATCGATCGACACCGAGGACGGTCCTGGCGGTACGACGAAAGCGAACGCGATATTTCGTAAATCGTTCGGTAGTAATTAGCGGTCAGGGTACTGTGTTATTTACTAACTCACAAGCTAAGTCCATTTCGCCGGCTCTAAATTACACTGGCTATTCTCCACCACCCCGTAAATCGATCCACGATCGTAAACTCCATCCTTTGCTTCTCTTCTCTTCTCTCTTCTTCATTCTCTATACAACGCTAATTCTTACCATCCCTAAAAAAAACTGACCCCTCTTCGAACCTTCTAAATCTTGAACTTTTTCTTATTCATAGCCAGTATAATTGATAGTTGTCAAATTTATTAATCGTTACGTGGTAATCCAAACGATAATCGTCTTGCCATTTATGAATAAGTCTAATAAAAAGAAATATAGGCTTGTTTTATATGTTATTTGATTATTTTCAAAAGATCCTAATTGCAATTTAAGGTGTATCTTATATCGTAATGGTTGAATCGATTGTGTCTGGAACTAGAAAGATAGTCCCCACTGTATCCATCATTAACATCGTCGAGCTATAAAATCAATCCTTAATGGACTATTTTCTGGCTCGAGGGAGACGTGGGTAGAAAGATGGTCGAGTCACCGAGAGAGTCTTTCGATATCGCACAGACGATAATTCAACATGAAGCAGGTTTTACGGGCGACGTTTTCGCCACGGCAAATACACCGGTCGATGTTCCTTTGGAAAAAGTTAAGATTCAAGAGAGAAATAAAAAGAGAAAGAGAGAGAATGATCTCACGTAAGCACTCGAGGCGTCAATCGATCCGCCATCGTTTCCAGAAGCATGTAAGCCGTTGCGATAGCGGCTTAAAAGCATATTAAATAACCTTAAATTCAATTAAGAAACACACTTAGCGCGCCGACAAAAAATCGTCCTCTCCCGCAAGCGGATCCGCGAAAGTAATTATTGCCGGTGCGAGAGCATCTTCTTTCTTTCTTTCTTTCTGTCTTTCTCTCACACTCTTGTTCCGTTCATACGCACCGCCTACCAGCCATAAATCCGTGTTTTTATCGGAGCAACCTCTGATTGGCTCCCGCGGGAAAGGGTCCACTGGCATCGACGGATCACCGGCACATTATCTTCCCAAGTTCAATTAGTGTCATGATCTCTCGTTCGCCAAACTTTTCGTCTTAACGTCTACAATTCTTTTTATTCTTTTTCTTTTTCTTATTTTCTTTTTTTTTTTGCCTCCAACGATTCGTATATATGCATCCATTGAGATCAAAGAGTTAAACGTGTAGTTTTTTTATTCGAAGATATTAAAGAAAAATGTTAAATGTACAAAAGATTTAAGTTAAAAATTTGACCTAGCGTCCGAGTAAGTTGAAATCTTTCTTAAATGTCACGAAAAGCGGTAAAGCTTCTAGTAGCAAAGAAAGAAGTACCTCTCAACGAAGTACGAAGAGAAATGGTGGAAAGAGACGAATAAAGAGGAACTCTCGAGTAAAAGCAAGTCGAGATGTTTCCGGTCACGGAAGAGCGAGGACACTTCTAAAGTGCGTTTCGAGATCCGTGAGAGAAGCGAGAAACTTGCTCGCCGAAGGAAGACGCTGGCTTACCGCAGTGGTTGGAATTATCTCGACCGAAACTTCGTTTCTTTCTATTCGTTACTTTTTTTCTTCTTTTCTCTCTCTCTCTCTCTCTCTTTTTCAAGAGATCTTTTAATCTTACAAGAATGTACTGGAAAATATATATATATTCTTTTTTAACTAGAAACACGTATCATCGAGTTAAATAAAAAAATGAAATAAAATCAAATATATTAAAATTATGAGAAAAAATAATATAATGCAAATACGATAAATAAAATTCGTCTGAGAAAAACCTCGAGAATTAGGCTTTATAATATTGTATTTTGATTTACAGACTGGATACTTAATCGCTTTAGTTAATATAAATCTTCTAAATTTCCGAGTAGAAAGAAAGAAAGAGAGAGAGAGAGAGAGATAGAAAGAGAAAGAAGCCACTTACGTCGTTAAAATATTCACGTCTACCTTTTCGTTGGATAACTTGGTCGTGTATGGAAATCTTTCTCTTTCTCAAGAGATCGTCGAAGGAGAACAATGGCTTAGTCGTTGGCTGGTGACCAAATGCGGACCGATCGCGGGTAGCTTCTTTCGAATAAAAAAAAACAAAAAGGAAATAAAAAATATAAAAAAAGAAAGAAGGATTAAAAGAGTAAGAAAGAAGAAAAGAGAGAGTAAGCGGTAAGCGCCGAAATCGGGTAGCCGCAAATAATTTTCATAAATTTCGTTTGGACCGTCTCGTAAATATCGCATCGTCGATCGGTGCACAGCAAGCAAGCCGGCTTTTGAGATTCGTTTGCTTTCGAGTCAAAGCAGGAGAGTGGAACTACTCTCTGTTCATTCAGGAATATCGATTTATTGTGTTATTATCCTCGATGAAATGCCTTCGAGCTTTGTCAACGCGACGTCCGAAAAGTTTAACGGTCCCCGTTCGATAAAATCTGCATACGAGCGCGATAAAAGGTCTACCTCGTAATTCCCTACTCTTTTCTCCAATAAACGATGTCATCGGGAATTAAATATATATGCAGATTAACCGTGATTGTAAGGATAAAATATATTTCACTATCGATTCTCCTCAGTGTATTCTTTCATACGAAATAAACGTTCGTTTCTATCATAATATTTAAACTTGAACAAATATACGTGTGTGTATCTTTTACAAATGAGACCATAATTATCGCGAAATTTATTATACTTCATAAAAATATTTAATTCTTTTTCTTAAGAATACGTGGATATATATTGCTTTTTTTTCAAAGTAATTTATGTTTATTCATCCAAAAGAAAATAATGGATGTCTCAAAGGTACTTGCTGCTATCGATGAAAAATGTAGTAAATAAAGGGAAAATAAAGGGAATGGTAATCGCGGTGCGAATTCGCTCGATGCTCGTAAGTTAACTCGAAAAAACGAATGAGTAAGATACGAGCGGTCCCTTTGGTAAAAGAAGAGAAATAAAAGTAAAATCGCGTTGGCCGGCAGCATGGCATTAATTTCACCGATAAGATACGGTTTTTCGGTGGGTTACGGATAATTATGTGCGTGTAGAAGTCGCCCACGCTTTGGTGCTCGTTAAGTTACGATGCCAGATCGTACCGAATTCCATCCTCGGTGCATCTTCCATGCATCGAGAAATCCTGCAAAACTTGGAAGCACCGACTTCGGGCCCTTCGTCCTTCCAATCTAACGTATGTTCTTGGCACGAGACTATCCCGTGTTCCGTTAATTAATCGAACGCACGCTAAGCCTTTCACTACACGCTCTGCACCGATCTTTTATCATCTAACACCGGCTACGTTCCTACACCACCATTCGTAACTTTTCTAAACGAGCCCTTAAACTCTCCTTCTCTTTTTTTTCCGTAAAATGAACATCTTGATCTAAAATGGCGAATCCACTATTCTGTTATTTTTCATTTCCTTTTATATTAGATAAAAATGTTCTATCTGATTATACTATTCGATTTAATTAAACAGTCACTTCGATAACAACTTACGACTTACGTTAATTCAATTATCTACACATCTATATACGTTAAGATCTTACATAATCAATTTAATTGAATTTCATCCAAAGTCAATACTCTCTCTATCTCTCTACTTTAACCACTTATCATCCGATAGCAAATTTTCTTCTGCAAGAAAGAAGTTAGTTCGAGTGAGTAAGCTTAAGTCGAGCACATTTACGTAATGCAAAGTAAAAAAAAAGAAAAAAAAAATATAAGGTAAGAGTAAAGTAAGATTCCAAGGAAATTTCAAGAAAATCTAGAAGAGTTGCGTATTGGCCTAGGGCCAGGACACACGGTGGCAGACGATACAATGCGGTGGCCAAGTACATTTATTACGCTCACCCGGTGGTTTCTATGCGGACGATGTACTCCCGTGGAAAATTACCGCTTCGTGACTTACGATAACTCGAGAGATCTCGCCTACCGACTCTCTACGGGGCCAGGCTTCTCGTCGTTAAACGGTGCGCGTGAGAAAAGTTATAATGTACCATTGCTACTTCGAGTTTCCAACTAAATTTACGATCGCGAGCGTAATTTCGAACTCTATTCCTATTCTTCGAAAAAAGAATCGTATTACCCAACATAATCTTGCGCAAAGAATAGTAAAACTTATTCATACATTTAACGATTAACAATATTAAAAATATAAATACAAAATTAAATATAAATTTCATCTACCTTAACAAAAGAATATTTCAAAGCGGTAATTTATAAATGAGAATAAAAATAATAATAATAATAATAAAAAGAGTGCAACGTTTAGTTATACATCATTCTTTAATCATTAGAATCTTCTTTCACGTCTGTAACACTTGTTCATCGATTTTACCTTCATAATTTCCAGACGGTTCAGGTCAACAGGTTGGCTTGTACCAGCCTACACAAGCACATACACACGTACACATACATACATTCTCGGAGAACAAAAGTGGATATCAAATTACCTGCCGAGCCGAAGAAAAGCCGAGCAAGATGAAAAGAAAGAGAAAGATGGAAGAGAAGAAAAAAGAAGAAAAGAGGAAAAAAGAAAAGGGTAGGGAAGGAGCCGGTCAAGGAAAGGCGTAATGAGGTGGCAGCCTGAGGGTGGGTTTTAATCAAGAATCGATACATAACAGTCGATTCGTGGCTTCCTCTGCCTCGCTACCGCGCTACAACAAACCATCGTACTTAATAAGGCCACGTCTATTCCAAACCTCGCCTCGGGTCGAACTGGGCACGTATGTCGATTATTCGAGCGTATATGAGCCACCATTAGATAACGAGCAAAGCAGATGTGCTTCAGATTTTATTCTTTATGATCTTAGGGATCTTGGTTCCTTCGATTTTTCACAGCTACCGTCAATATTTTTATCCATTCGTTATGTTCCTCCTATTATTCTTTCCTAAGTGACACCAAATGCATTATGCAGAATATTTTATTGATTTTCTATTCTCTAATTAGAATTAGAAAATTTACAGCTGCATTTTTTTGTTCTTGGTTTTTCTTTTTCGTTAGAAAGATCACTATTACAATAACTAAGTTTCTCTGATTATTATGAAGTACGAAATAAGAAAGGTTAAGACTCAACGTTTACTCAACGAGTTCGTGCAAAAGACATGAACGATAATTACGTGGTTATCGTCAAGCAACCTTCAAGTTAAATGCAAACTTTTTCTCAAACGTCTTATTGTACGTGGCAACGCGTGTACCTTGCATGTATGAGCTATTTTGTTCCGCGGAATGATTAATTAACGATGTTCCACCTTCGGGCAACCTGTAATTAGGAGGACGATGTTCGCGTACCTTTTTTCGATGTTTCAAGAAGTAAGAAGGGAAAAAGAAAAGTAATATAAAATAGAAATATAGAAATACGATAAAATTAACATTACTCTACGTTACGTCAATTTTTCTATTTATACGTTTCTTCAATACGTTTTGCACCGATAATTATTCGAAGTAATTTATTACCGAATACCCTAAATTGTTTCTACTATCATAAAAAGCAGTAAAATAAAATTACAAAAGAATGTAATTTCATTCTACGCTAGTAAAAAATATCATTATAAAAACCACTCATGTGCTCGTCAATAATTTATAAAAATAATTACAACCAGTAGCTCGTGCCGATTAGGATCTTTCATCCACGACATGATTGAGCACTGGAGGGACTTTAAAGTTTTTGACTCATCTTTAGAAGTTCTGCGGTGGCTCCAAAACAC
Organism: Mischocyttarus mexicanus; assembly: GCA_023678845.1. NCBI lineage: Eukaryota > Metazoa > Arthropoda > Insecta > Hymenoptera > Vespidae > Mischocyttarus > Mischocyttarus mexicanus. Next base: position 768,302 of record JACGTP010000018.1, on the reverse strand, counting down.
TCCTACTTCGAAGTAGTATTGAAGAGGACCCATTGAGGAAGACACATTGTGGAAGACCCATGGAAAGACTCGTTCTTCGATGATGCACTCCCGTGAATCTAATACCGCGTTATTACGAAAATAAGAAACTACAGAAGAGTTTCTTAATTACTTTCATTTATTTCGGATTAATATTCTGTTAGAATAAGACGTGTAGGCACGCACGTGCGCATTGAATAAGATTTCTTATAATTCGTGTTAGTTTAAAGAGAATAATATTCGAAATTAATAGAATTAATCCCGACCGATAAACATATAAACAACTTTAGAAAAAAAAACTTTAATAGCTTATTTCAAACCAGTGTAACAGTGGATCTCGAGGAGGAAGGTACGCAGAACTTATACTTATTACATTTAAATTATAATACTAATTTCCTATGATAATTTAACAATTATTTAGTATAGGTCTACTACTCTAACGCACTGTTCTTATATCTAAGATTGTTCTAACACGTATACATTGCTTTAAACATTAAAGTATTTCTAACGTAATTTAAAATATAATAAAATTTCGATACCTTTTTATTTAATATGTATTTAGATAAATGCTACGAACGGGATGTCGTTACTGGGCCAAATTATTAATTTCAAAATGTATTAATTACTTTCATTTATTTCGGATTAATATTCTGTTAGAATAAGACGTGTAGGCACGCACGTGCGCATTGAATAAGATTTCTTATAATTCGTGTTAGTTTAAAGAGAATAATATTCAAAATTAATAGAATTAATTCCGACCGATAAACATATAAACAACTTTAGAAAAAAAACTTTAATAGCTTATTTCAAACCAGTGTAACAGTGGATCTCGAGGAGGAAGGTACACAAAGCTTACACTTATTACATTTAAATTATAATAATTATTTCCTATGATAATTTAACAATAATTTAGCATATGTCTACTACCCTAATGCACCCTTCTTATTTTTTAGAATATTGCAACACGTACACTTTTATTTAAACATTACAGTCTTTCAAACGTAATTCAAAATATAAAATAATTTCGATATCTTTTTATTTAATATGTTTTTAGATTTGAATTAAATCATCATTGATATATTAATTCTACGGGGGTTCACTCCCTGTTTTAATTTTGTCATTTTTTATTCATATTTTCCTCTGTTTTATCGATAATTATTTTAATGTTTCTTTTCAATGAGTTTCTTGTTATCCAGCGAAAGACTGCTTACCATAAACATTGTAATTCTAATTAGTTTCTTTTCATTTCGTAATTTTAATATCATATTTTTAATCCATTCTCTTTGATTCCTTCTATCTACCTTTTCTATAGAAACTAATAACATTACAATTTTAATAAATAAATTTTATAGTTTTACAGATACCACACGAAAAATATAAGAACTTTCATACGAAATTTATCTTTTCTTTTTGTTTCAGAAAAGTATTAATTCTAATAAGTACGTATAGAAGAATTTTTAAATAATCGATTTAATACAAACAAATCATTTATAAATATACTTTTTAATTATCTAAATATTCAGAAATAAAATAAAAATCAGTCATTAGAAATACAAAAGAGCTGTTCAAAAGTAGGTCACTGGTAAGAAAAATAGGTCAGCAATACAAAAGGGTCAGCTGTACAAAAATATAGTAATAATTCCATACGTACTGAATGTATTGAGAGAAAGATAGGCGAAGATGTACGTCCAAGTCAAACGAGCTCAACGTCGGTACTGTTTATATTTCACGGTGACTTCTAGGAAATTCGTTAAATATGAAATACATAGAAAAACATTCCTTAACTACCGGCTTAGTTGAGCGTTCAATGTTTTGTTTACGTTCGCTAATCTCCGTCACTCCTCGGCCAGTGTCGACAACCGAACATTGTCATTTCGTCGTTAGATTTGTAATTGACCTTCGTACATCTTCGGTACTTGTCGTATGTATTCGTAACTACTTTTCGATAATAATCGTTAGTCTTCTTCGAGCGTCGGAAAGTGTAACAAGGATATTAGATAAAGTGACATTTATTTCGCGTCGTGTGTACATGTGTGCGTGTTTTCGTCGTATGCAAGTGATATGCATATGTAAACGAGTGTGTGTGTAGTGCTAAAGAGTGATATACATATATGGATACGTACAGTTATGGATATGGATTATGCAGCATTGAATATAAGAACAAAGTACATCTAAGGGTAAGCTGATCATAATTTTAAACCTTTTGAACCTTTTTATCCCCTCCGATAGTCATGTAAACAACTTTCTAAAAAAAACTTTGATAGATGAAATCAAGCCAGTCTAACAGTAGATTTCTAAGAAGAAAATACATTAAACTTATATTCCGAGCTTTTAGATTGTAATATATATTTCCTTCGATAATTTAACTATTATTTAAGACTAGTCTACTACTGTAATACACTCTACTTATTTTTTAGATTATTTAAACACATATATATCTTAAGAGTGGTATACCCATCGTGCATTCATCAATGAAGTTTCAAAGTAAACCTATTTTTCTATTGGATATTTCAACGATGATAAGTTCAATGGTTTTTAATTATAATATTTATAATAATAGTATTGTTTTTTATTTCTGTTTCAGATTATTATTGCAATCATACGCGAAAAAATGTACGGGAGTGTTGTATCGTTCAAACATAATTAAAATCACGGATTAGAAGTGCGTTCATTCTTTTATTTTCTATCGTTTATTTTCTTCATTTATTATCATCGAAGAACGAGTCCTTCTATGGGTCCTCCTCAATGGGTCTTCCTCAATGGGTCTTCCTCAATGGGTCTTCCTCAATGGGTCTTCTTCAATATTGGAAGTAGGAGTATTTTGGAGCCATCTCAGAACTTCTAATGGTAATTGTTCATATTCCATACACTCATATGGTGTGATATAACAGTTAGCATGTCGTGAGTAAAAAATTTTGAAGTACCTCCAGTGCTCGATCATATCGAGGATGAAAGGTCCTAATCGGTACGAGCTACTGGTTGTAATTATTCCAATAAATTATTGACAATATACGGTGCGAATCGATACCGGCTTAAATTTACTTAAAAAATTACCTGAATCGATAGTATTCATTAGTCTTCTTTGTCAAAGATCGAAATTAAATTAAGCTATTACAAAGAGTGTAATTTATTTGCTTTGAAGAAAATAGTATACGATCTTAATTTTTTTTTTAATTTTCTATGATATTATTTCGTTTTTTTAATAATTTTCTTTATTCTTTTTGTGGGAAATAACTGAGAATATATATATATGCATTTATAATAAAGATATTTATGGTTTGCTTAAGGATATAGAAAATAGTGAGTCATATTTGAAAGGTTCTTTCGTAAATGTAAATTCTCTGTTGAGGCAGACGTACTAATCCTTCGATCCAACACGGAATTATCCTTTTGGCCCTTTCAAAGGGAGCCGTAATGCGAGCTTATTATGTGCTTCGCGTGTAATGGTATCTCTGGACGGTTAGTGCGTCAAATGTGGCTTTGTTGGGTGATTAATGCCCTCTTCGTGGCTGACACCTCGCAGAGTTTAATTGCACCTTATTCCGCATGAATATGGATGCTTGCCTCCCGGGCCATGCCTTGGCAACGGCAGCAGCAGCAACTTTGTAAGAAGAATGAAGGAATGAGAGAGTCAGAGAAAAAATAAGAGAAAAAAAAAGAGAGCGAAAAAGGTGGAGGAGGAGGAGATGCAGGATGGACCTGCTAGAATAAAAAATGCAATTACGATTTTGAAAAATGGGCCAGGCTTCTCGTCGAGAAGCAGCAGCCCAGAAGACCGGTTTTTCGTGTTTAGACGTTCCTGGGACTCACGATTGTCTGGCATTAGATCTTCTTTTCTTTGTAGATCGAACGAATCGGTCGTCTCTTTTATCACGATCATCTTTTCGTGATATTGGAATATAATAATCATTTACTCTCTAAAAGTGATGTCTTCATTTAAAGACAACTCCTTTTAAAATCTATGCGAAGCTTAACTGGATCATCTCGTTTCCATGTGTTCTCGTTTCTCGTGTTCAAACGTTCAGGCTCGATGCTTATTTACTTAACAGATGTTTCAAATGTTTTTAATCTTTCTTTTTAATCTTTTCAAAAAATAATTTTCTTTGTGTACATTCCATTGATACCGGTAGTCCAACTCGATCGTAAGTTAGATGCAAAACGATTCGAATACTCTGAATTATTAACTCGACTAATTATGATTCTTCGTAAAAGTAAAGATTATTCGGTGTATTCGTCGAATAAAATTCAAGCGATAAGACGTTACGAATGAAGGAGCCGAAAAGCAATTTGTAGTTTTCACGTAATGCTTGTTAAAGAGGGGAGTAAAAAGGAAAAAGAAGGAACGAAGCATAATCGGGTGGGTTTTAAAAGCACGCGCCAGGGATCGTGTTGAATCAGTCTTATTTTATTCATTTTTTTTTCTTTCCTTCTTTAGTTTTTATTATATATATATTTTCTTCTTTCTTTTTCTTATTTCGTTTGTAACTCGCTTCCAGCGAAAAATCCAAGTGGAATTCTATCGGGTTTAATTTATTGACCATTAACGATCCTTCGATCGTGCACTCGCAAAAGCTGCTAATTATCGCAACGGACTTTTATTCGATAAACAACCGAAAAGCACTTAGCACCTATATACCGAACGATCGCCGACATTCACCCACCAATCTATGTCCAATCTTCCAGTCAATGAAAGGCATAAAAATCGGCGCACGGCGTAATCATCGATATAGAGACCTAATTACACTCCGCGCCAATCCGTAAAGCCGCAGCTAATGACAGCCTTGCGGGCATCGAATTGGTCGAATATTACCAAAGAGAGAGTGAGAAAGAGAATGTATGTGTGTGCGTGTGTGTGAAAGAGAGAGAAAACCAATCGATGGTTCGATCGTGATCAAGCGTCTCTTCCATATCTCGACCCACGTGTTCTCTATTAAAAAGCGATAATAATATCGAGCTACGACTTCGATACTCCAAGAGATCAATCTTTTTCTTATACTCGTCTCAGACGATTCTTTATAATTTCAAGCAGCCGATCTCTATCGTTAAGAAGACGATAAGCACCCTTTTAAGATGGAACTTGGTACTTGTGTCTTCATTACCAACCAATTACCTTATTGAGAAGAAAAATCGATATTAAAATGGTACAAGAAGAAAATCACAAATCTTTCATTTTTTTTGTTATTTTAATTTTTCTATGGATAAATTAAAATAGATAATCGATATAGAGAGAATAGAAGATATCGGACTACGGGAATCCTGAAATGCAAAGAATCGTGCCTCCCTTGGTGGAAAATATTTTTTGTCGATTAAATCGTTTAACATTGGTAGGGCTGCACGAGACTGCTCGTATTTATAAAAGCGATTAATATCTAAAAGCGTATTCTCGTAAATTGAAAGCTCGCTTAATATGATTTCGGGAAAAACGTTTCCGCTAACTGCTTTAATTTTCGATTAATTCAACGTGGTTGATTGGAAAGAGTATAGGAATTGAGAGAGAAATGTTCAAGGGAAGAGAGAGAGATGAAAATTATAGGATTTATCGCACCCACGATATTAGCATTACGTTTCGCAAATGCGACTAGTTTATGGTCGTTTAAATCGCGCAATCAGGCCAGGATTAACACAACCAGGAAATTACGTTTGGAATTTGGAAACTTCCAAAATACCTCTTTATCCTATTCTCCATATTTCAATGTAATTTCAAAAGTGAATAGAAAAAATATAGTCATCTCGTGTACGGGAAATAATTATTTTTGTATTATTTTAACAACCCTTTTATCGAAGAACGTACGATCAATTATAGATAAAAAAAAGATCTTTTGTAGAGAGAGAAAAATATTTTCCAACGTATGAGCTTTATCAAAATAATAGTCCAACACTTTTAAGCTTCGAAAAATGACTTGGAGAAAATGGTTGTTTCATCGAAATCGCGTGTCTATAGAGATAGGAGAAACGTTATTGGAATTTGTTTAGAATTCGACTGCAAGTGTGTGTATGGGGTTATCGTAAGGGAGAAAAATAACGTGTGGATCTTTACGGTTATTTTAGTAATCGTTTTGATCCTTTCCGAGGATCATTCAGCAGACCATTTTCAAAGGTATTCTCGTATATACGTGAGAAAGAAGAGCCAACGGGGAGGTCGAGTTCGAGGAATGGCGTGCACGATCGAAAAACGATAGTGATCGAGATCGAGATACTCGATATCGTTAAACTGGAAAAAAAAATCTATAATCTTTAGGTCCTACGCACGTATACGCATTTAATGAAGTAGTGGCTACTCTTTATAAAAATCTCTTATTTCAATTACCTTTCTCGTCCAAGATATTTCTTTAAAACATACGCACTTAATCGTATCCTACTCCTGTTAAAGGGACTATCTCTCTCTTTCTCTTTTTCTCTCACGGACAAAGAATCATTTTATCGTGATCGTTGATCTCGAAAGAATCGTTGGGAGGTTTCTTCGATACCTTTCAGCACTTACTTTCAACGTCATGTTTTCACAAAGCAAGCTTTATCTTATCGATAACGTTCCACCGATTTCCGATTTTTCTCCCTCCTTCTCTTCCTTCCTTCCTTCGTTTTAACGATCCATTTTTAACTTCCTTTTAAGATATTCGATAGGAGATTACGATGTACAGGGTGAGTCGATAGTTATTGACACGTTGAAAAAATCTTTATAGATCCGTTAGATATTATTATCATTTTTATAGATTGTAAAAACAAGTTATACCATAATAGAAGATGTCCTATTGCTAGTTCGTTACCGTCCAAAGAGTTGAACGGACGACCGGTTGATCCACATAAATTCTTGGAAAACGCGTCCGACGACGAGGGAATACTTGCACGAAGGGAAAAAAAAATACTAGCTGGTACGTGCCGCTATCTTGAAAACCAAGCACGTCTCAAGACTTACGAACGAAGCTGGTTAAAGTTACCTTCGTGAATGAACGCCGGCTTAAGCTTATCCGAGTAGCACTTTTAAAGACGGATATTACCTTAAACGAATGATTAATTAATCAAGCTCGGCTTTTATTTTTTAATTAATTATTAACGGGATTTGTGATTTTTTTTTGTTTCGTTTTGAGTTTTAAATTAAATTCACATTTCGAGCTGAATTTCACGTAGAGGCGGGAATATTTCACGGCTCTTGTTTCAATTGTATAACGTAACAGATAAATTGGTATAACTTTTAAATTAAATAATCTTTTTTCAATATAAAATTTTGGAAAATGTAGTAAATTACTTTGTCCCGTTGTAATGTACATTTTTTCAAAAATGCAATTACCAGAAGTTATCGAATTATTTTTTAAAAGATTAATATTAGATTGTCAAGTATGAAATAGAGCAAATTTCAATTTAACTGTGTGCATTTTTTTCTCTCCATTTCATAATTGACAATCTAATATAAATATACAAATCTCAATTTGCGTATTTTCGCGTCATATTCGGTTTTTAGTATTAAAAACACGTATTACCCATATGCGTATGTTATTCGATGCTAATGTGTTGAATGATGTAACTAGTGAAATGTAAAAATCTGTTACTGATTTTCAAAACATATCCGATTATACAAAATTTGAAGCAGGCGGTTGTTGAAAATTACAAAATGAATGATACCGTTCGTTCATATTTTACGCGAGAAAGATACAAGGTAGCAAATTTGAATACTCATCTCTCATTTTCTCTCTCGCTCTCCTTATCTGAAAAATTTTTACGTAAAGGATAATACAAGCGAGGTGTTATTACTTTCACGGTAACAGGTGATTCGAGCACCCACCGTGCAACGTGTAGATACTATCCAATAAACTTCCACGATAATGATAGTAATGTTCTGGCAAGCGGTACGAGAAAGATCGCTAACGGGATATGATGGTTGCCGCGATCCGATTTCTTTGCAGATCGAAGATAACACAAGAAGAGAAGAAGATGGCCGCTGGTCAAAGGATAGTCTGTAAAAATCACGGAATTCCGAATCTTTGAAACATGTCCTTTCCTCGCTTGACGGATCAATTCGGTCTTCTTTGCAGGTGTTAAAGTGAACGTTCCTTTCTCGCTCTCGAATTCGTTAAATCGACGAAACTGACTTCGATCGGCACAAGAGATACGGCGGGAAAGATTTAAGATCGAGTTAAGGAAACGACATCGAGTTGCGTTATAAATTAAACAGACGATCCTTCGTTCTTTCTCTATTCGTTTTTATTTTAGAACGAACAAGATACACAATTCTCACATCCTTTTCTTTTTTCTCTTCGAAGCTATCATTTTTTTCCCCGATCTGATGTGAGTTAAATTTTGTTAAAATATCGAACGTGTGTGTGCGTGTGTGTGTATGCGGGCCCGCATGCTACCAGTACTACATTCATTTGAAATATAAATGATATTAATCCGTACGATTAAAAATACAGTTCCCATCGGATAAAATAAAAAATTCATTTTCCGTGAAATGTTGAAAATTTCACTCGCGAAAAAAATAGAGAGGGGCTGGAGAAGGGGGGAAAAAAAGTGACGGAAAGTTCTATTTGCACGTTGCACGAAATAAAACCGCGATTTTACTCGTCAAAAAAAAAAAAAGAAAAAAAAAATAGCGCACCCGTATAATTCAGAACGAAATGAAACGATCCGCACGTTAAATATTTATACACGAGAGGATCGACGAGACTTGCGAGGGTCGGTCCGAGTCGAATCTGAAATTCGATAATGCCTTACTCAGCGTAGTCGTTCATTCGCCCGGAAGCCGCGAATTATGCCGACGCGCCGAGTCGTAGAGAAGAAGGAGGAAGAGGAGGAAGAGGATGGGGATGAGGATGAGCAAGAGCAGAGGATTCTGCTTCAAGAACGCTCCAAGAATCTTCGCTGGCATTACGTATTATCTTGTATCACGTGCAAAGACCAGACTGCAGGTGCTTTCTCTTGTGTGGTCCTGTGTACTTTTCGAAAATACCGCGATCATTTTTGTCGCAACTTCGATCAATTTCCTCTTTTATCGATTTTATTTTATTTTATTTTATTTTATTTTTCTTCTTTCCTGACACAATCAAGCTCATCATCAACGAGAGATTAATTGTCAATCTTCAAACGTGAATCTAATGTAATCATTGAAACAAATTAATGATCTTGTATAAAATATTCATACGTGTTTAAAAACATTTAAATATAACAAAACGAACGTACAAAATGTTTCGATTAATTTGATATCACTTTTAGTTTATTAAACATTCAATAAAATTACCATGAATTTTAATCTGGACTGTACTCCACGTGGATAGCGTGCTAATCAACTGTTACGAATATTAATTCAAAGGAAATATCGATAAAATTTACCTCTCCCGCGTGTAGTCAATTCTTATTTAAAATAAGAAAAGAAACAAAAAAGAAAAAGATTGGCGATTAACCGAACCGCCAAACTTACCGTATCAATTGACGTCGCTAATTATTAACGATTTTTATATTTCGTAGTAGAAGACCGTACGTGGTTACACGCTCGTGTGCAATATTTATAGGGTAGCCCAGCCGTTTAAAATTATCTTCGATCATACCCTAGAACGCCCCTTGCAACAACGTGGGAGGCGGCAGATCTAAATTAATTTTCAATTCGTATGTAAGATGTTACGTACTTTAAAATGTACATAATAATTTGCTTCTTTTTTTTGTGTTTTCTTTATTAAAGCAATTAAATCAAAAACGATTGGACGTATAATGTCGAACGTTACAACAAAAACCAAGTACGACGTATTCGTGAAATCTAATAAAACGTATATGGCGTGAGAAAAAAAATTTATAGTCGAATAACAATAAAAAGAAAAGATCCCCATAAAAGTTCACAGGGTCATGGCGTGGCAATGTAAACCAATAAAGCAGCACTATAGAAGGCGAGGCAGGTGCAACGTGGGCGGTGAGTTACCGCAGAGGTCAAAGGTCGTCCTTAATCCAGGATCTTCCTGTTAGCTTCCCTTGCCTCATCGTTTCTCTCTTTCCCTTTCTCTCATTCATTCTTCTCTTCTTATTGCTTTTAATCCTACTGAGAAGGAGATCCTAACGATGAGATCCCAACGTTGAGAAATACTAGAGAATATATGTACGCATCCTTAGATACGCGAGATACAAATCGAAAGGACCTTGTACCAGACGTTAAGGAAACTTGAGAATTTTTCATCGAACAGGATAGTTTATTAAGAGAATTCTTCAAGGAATTTCATGGGAATTCTATGAGAAAACATTCTTATTTTCAATAATATTTCAAACCTATAAACCAAATTATTAATAATATTAAATACCGCATGAAAAGTTACGAATAAATACATTATTTTTCTTTATTTAAAATGAAACGAAATATTTCGTTACATATACGTCATACCATTTAAACTGAAAAACCACTTTTTATAAAGAAAATATTAAAAGAACGATCACACCATCAAAGACGTCAGGATCGATATCAAATTTAAGTATCACCAATGTCGGTGTAGTTGACGTTATTGAAATTGATTTGACATAAGCGTAGATCATTCGTCGAAATTCTCGTACTTCAATTTGTGAGGACGTTGTCTAAGGTAAAAAAGTTTGGCGGCGTCTTCTGAAATTCAATGAGGCTGCACCTTCTTGTGTATCGATAAAGTCGGGCCCTTGCTTTTAAGTCGAAACGTTCCCAAAAGTCCACAAGGACTAACAGTTAAGATCCTGATTCGATTCTTGTCTGTGTGTGTGTGTGTATATGTATGGTTTATGTGTACCATTGCTACCGAATAAAATAAATTATAATACACACACAAAACAAGGCTATCGAAGTTTCCGATCAGGAATCCCAAGTTTTAAGTATAATATAAATCTAATTAAAAGTAAATGCATATATGTATGTAGGTATACCTTTTTTTATATTTTTTTGTTATATAATCAGATAAATATTAGGTTGTCAGGTATGAAATGAAGCAAAGAAAAAATGCACACAATTGGATTGAGAATTTGCTCCATTTCATACTTGACAATCTAATAGCATCTATAATTCTTAATTGTCATAAAAGGATTTTGTTTAATTTTAAATTCGCGTATATGCCTGCGTATACATAAATGTATTTAGCACGATACATTTGCGAGATTTTAAATAAAAGCAAATTACGCGTCTGTCGTTATACCTCGCGCCAGGATAATCGGATGTCCATTATTTTCTTTTTTATTTTCACCTTTTTACGGATATACTTTAGGAACAAAAGCAGCTGCATTTACAGGATGTCGAAGGAGATCAGCGCAAAAAGCATCATGGTGTGAGAAAGAGAAAGATAGAGAGAGAGAGAGAGAGAGCAGTTATCCTTTTTTTTTTGTTGTTAGGCACGAGGCCGCCTTAAGCCGCGTTCAGAATCGACTAATGAATTTAAAACGAGCGTGCGCATTTTTCTCGCTCCTTCGAAGCCTCGGTGATAGGCTGGCGCTACGCTGACTTTTTCCTCACGAAAACGAGAGCAGAACACGATTACTTCAAACCGAAGAGACGCCAGAGAATATTTCTTCCCTATAAAAATTTAAATCTCCATCCTCTTTTCTTACTCTCTTCTTTTCTTTTTACCCGTATATTTTAAACTACTCTCTCCCTCTCCTCCCTTCTCCTTCTCCTTCTTTTTTAACGACCTACGTGTCGAAGTATGAACTTTTTTCTTGACAGAAACTTCGTATTTGCTTGATTATTTTTGCTCACTAACGTAAACCGAAGTAAAATATATCGGATACTTTATTACTTGTGGCCTACTTTACTAAGATACTTAAGCAACTTAACTATCAATTAGTAGGACTTTATATACGAGCCACTGAAGCGTAATAAATACGATATTTTTTTTATCTCGTTGGGTGCATCAATTTCCTGTTGCAATATCTCGTTTGGTTAAATTTGATTTTAATAAGCTCGTCCTTACTCGGCCCACGCGAAAATTTAATTTGAAACAACTTGTCGGTTTCTTTCCTCGAACTTTGTAATTTTGTGTTGGTAAGAAAAAAGTTACAGAGATCTCACCTCGAGATCATTTTGGAAGTGATTGAAGATGTTACTCAGAAAGATATTATAGTAAATTGTACAAAAATACAAATAAAGTAATCGAATAGGATAGTTCAGTTGGTCGGTGGTCGGAATCGATAAGAAGGAGTATATTTCTTTAAGAGCATAGACAACTCGACTTAATTAATTCGTACTGTGTAAAATTGGAGTAAAACGTACGAAAAGGTCGTAGCTTAATTAGGTAATGGTCCATCCATTGAATTTCTCCAAGAATCTCGATCCATCTCTGTACACGGCCAATTATCGCAATCGATCGGCAGATGTAAAGCTATCTCGACATCTAGGAATCTTACGATTTACGCGCCCTTATTCTGCTTCTTCCTCTTCCTCTTTTTACTGTTGCTACGGAGTTAATTTAATGCAAGAGAAGAAAGAATAAAAGAAAGAATGGAGGAAAGGTAAAGAGGGAGAGAGAGAAAAGGATTTTATCCAAGAAAGAGAGAATTGGTCAGAGACTACCGATTTATATCCGATCGATCTTTATCGTATCGCGATACGTACCTTCATCTGTCAGCACATTCAAATAGGTTCTCTCTTTAGTCGCGTTAAAATTGTATTAAATGAACGAGCCACCTTTTTTATTTTTTTTTTATACACACACAAACACACACAAACATATATATATAATTAAATGGACCTCTCTTAAAACAACTCACCTTTCACGTCATTCCGCTTTTGAGTCTTTCTTTTCGTAAAGTAATATCGTAAAGCTCGTAGCCACGTCGCGTTCACCTTCTGTTAACGATACAAGCTTAATGAAAGAGATGAAATACAATCGGTTTTACGGGTAGGGATCTATGTAACACACTAAACGTGTAATATCCTACAAGAAAAACGAGAAAGATCGATCATTCACCTCGAGGTTGAACACAACACGCGCGAAATTCATAATCGTTAAATTGAATAAAATCCAAAGAGGAAAAACCGAGCTTCTCGCCTTGGATACCTTTTCAAAAGCGAAACGATAAGCATTATTTTCTTGCGCGCGTGCTCAACGAACATGAAAGAGAGAAAGAGATTGCTAACTTACCGTTACTGGGCTCCTCATGTTTCTTTACAATTTTTTATTTAGCCTGGCCAACCAGAGTCGAGTCTGAACAGCCAAGCTAAAGGTTTCGAGAGAACGTTAATTACTCGTTTCACTCTTGCGTCTTAGTCGATGTACTTCGTTAGCACCTGCAGAACCTTTGCCCTTTTTCGGAGGAGAGAGAGAGAGAGATTGTGCATGGTTCAAATTAGAGTAATATCGTATCCGTTTCTTTGATTAAAAATTTCTTTTTAAACCTTACGAAAAAATAAAGAAGTTTGATAAATTGAAACGTTTTTTTCGAACCTAATTTTTCCCATTAAAAATTACTTCGACGAGCAATAATTAAGAATAGCATAAAAATGCGTTAGTTAGTGATTTTTTAGTTGAACATAAACGTTATCTCAAATTGATTTGATACGACAAACTATTCCTCTTTCTACTTTATTCTCTTTGTCAGTCCACTTCTTATGTACAAAAGAAACGTCGAGCGTACTTCTTCTGTTGGTTAAATTTTCGACGAAGGAAGTACCGAGTTCGCGACAAACTCGGTGGAATTGTCGTCGCTCGTTTAATTAAGTTCCTCCTTGAGATAGAGGCTCGAACGAACGTTAAGTCCATGAAGTATAGCGAGCGACAAAGGACGAAAGACGAGAAAGAGGCACTCGATTTTAAAGACGCGAGAGGAATGCCGACCGACTACGACGCTTTACGTTCTTTTATTTAAACTTTCTTCCTGCTGGTAATTCGCAACAACTGAAATCGGTCTCTGCTCTAATTCCAGAGTAATTACTCTTTTCTCTTTTCCTTTCAAAGGAAGAAGCAGCTCGTTGGCTTGACTCAAGATTTTGCTAGCATCCTTTCTCTCTCTTTCTATCTCTTTCTTTCTTCATTCCTTTATCGTTATCATTTTGTTTAATTCTTTTACTTTGTGAAATACAAGCGAGGACCCAATTAAATCTCTCACCGTAGGAACTAATTGAGACATACCTATTTGTTGAAAATTTTTCGACCAACCAGTTATTATCATCGGAGCAAATGTATTTATAATTGGTTGAGTTTTTAATTATCCTTACCAAACAGTCAGTTGTCCGGACCATCGATTTATCAGCCACCGGCGACGTTTGATAAACGTTTTCTCATTCTGTCCTCCTCCTCCCCTCCTTTTTCCTCAACCACCCTACACCCCGAGAGACAATTACATCTTTTTGGAAATTGATCTTGCTTTAACGATTATAAAGATTTCATTGGCAATCAGTCTGTCAAAATACATTATCTCCTTTTCATTCGTTTAATTAAAACTTCTCAATTAAGCTACTGAATATCTGCCTCGTTTATCACTAAGGAAAAACTTTATCTTCTTATGGTGTCTTTTTTTTCAGAGTTGATATATTTGTTGATAAAGGAGCCACGTCTGGTAATTCGTGGAATCGAATAAGCCGTTTAAATTATACGCTCTCTCCAAACATAGATAAAAACAGAAACACAGAAAGAGTAGGAGAGGAGGTAAAAAGAGAGAAAGAGAGGAAGAAAAGGAGATCGGTATCACAGAAAGCGTGGTCCAGTTTGGGCAAAGACGTCCATCGTTGAATGAAGAAGAAGGGAACTCAGTGATAAATCACGAATTACGCGAACTCGTTGCGACCCAAGACAAATTGCTGGCAAAGTCATGAGCTCGACCGCTTGGTAATAATATAATTATAGTACTGCCAGGTTGTTTCGACGTTTCGCTTTACGTTTCTTGCTGACTAAGCCACGAGAACCAAGTCGTTCGTTCCATAAGCGTATCTGATTTACTGACTACACTTTTTGTCACACTATTACGCGAATGAATTTCAATATCTTGAAACTTGCTATGAAAAAAAGAAAGAAAAGAAATAAAGAGAGAGAGAGAAAATGAGGTTGGAAGTAGTGCCAAGAGATAGTACTTTATCATCGCTAAACATTCATGCACTTATTCGAATAATTGACTATTTTATTGATTCCTCGAAACACATCAATTATCTTTCTCAATTCTACTTATTTTACAAAAGATCAATTTTGATCAACGATTCCTTTTTACGATCAATAAGATAAATTTTTTCTTTTCCTATTTGATAAAGCAGGTCTTGAAGGTAAAATATAAAAAAAGGGGTAGAAAGTTGAAAAGAGAAAGAGAGAGAGAGAGAGAGAAATTTAGTCAGCCACACAGGAAGAAAGCCGATAGGTTCGTATGCAAAAGCAGCGGATCATTACACGTGCATACATAAAGGTAAAAGCAAAGGTAAGAAAAGAGGGAGATAGAATGAAAGATGAAAGAGAGAAAGAGAAAATCCTTAGAGAGTGGCAATAAATACTTCAATCAGTGCCCTCTAAGGCGTCAGTTAGCATTGGTGCGGCGGTGCGTCGACGACAGCCAAGGCGGCGGCGAATTGCAAAAGCCCCCCTTCGAAGAGTCCTTCCACTTTCCGTTTGGCGGATAAAGTATGTCTACCTTTTGCTGACAGCCACCTGCGCCCGTCCAAAGCGCGCAGTAGGCACCCACCTATATACCCCAGCTCTGTCCTTGCTCTTCTCTTCCTGCTAACGTCCACCGATCTACATATCTCTCCAACATTCAACCAACTCCAACCATCCTGTTGCCTGCTTTCCTTTTGGTACCCTTTGCTTCTACACCATTTTTGGCAACCATCGCCGCGAATATTCCACTTTGTTGCATTAACGGCTTTAAACGAGAAACATAAATAAATTTTTTTTTCATGGTAGGTTGTAACCCTTTCTATGGACCCTTGTAACTTCAGGTCACGTGCTAATATATTCACATTTTATCAAATAATTTTAGTTTTTCTTTTCACAAGATAACGTATACGTCTTAATTTTATAATATCTCTGAGACAACCAATAAAAATATCGATGACATAAATAATGAAATAAATAAAAGAATAAACTGCTTTAAATGTTTGTTTAATATTTCATATTTCAGAAAAAAATTCAGTCCGGTATGATTAGATTAATTTATATTTATTGTCATATTGTTAGAACGAAGATACGTTATAATCGTACAATCTGACTAACTCAGGTTTAAAATAGATGAACGTATTAGTTGGTATAGACTAAAAAAACAAACTTTATATAACATCTTTAAAGAGTTCTTTTTTTTTTGTAATAAAGTCTGTCGTAATAATCCTTAAAGTAAGGTGCAAACGCCTGGACGAGGTATCACGAAGAAAGAAGTAAACTGACGAGAAATCCTATCGGCGTCGATCATACAATCATTTGCTCGCGTGACCATAAAGCATAGAGAAAAAGAGAGAGAGGAAGTATGGGAGTCGATAAATCATGTCAATTATATATTGTTTATGATCTTCGGCACGTCGCATCGAAAAGGGATTCGTAGATTCGATCGGGGTATCTTGAAACGAGTCTGGAAGAGTGAAAGAAAGAAAGATAGATAGAGAGAAAATATAGAAGGTTAGTAAAAGCTACTGAAGTAGCTAAGAAGAGCACACACACATACACACACACACATATGCAAGAAAGTACAGTAGTTGTTGGACGACTGATAATTGGGTGAGCAAAGCGACACGATGTCTCTTCGAAACGAAGATCGGTAGAAAACTGGTGAATCTTTCTTTCTCTCTCTCTCTCTCTCTCTTTCTGTCTTTTTCTTTGGTTTCCTTCCTTCCTTCCTTCCTTTCTTTCTTTCTTTCTTTCTTTCTTTCTTTCTTTTTCTTTCTCTCTCTGTCTCATCACGCTCGCGTTGTGGGCCCAGGGCCATCGTAAAGAGTGGCTGCCACCATCGGGGCATC
Organism: Mischocyttarus mexicanus; assembly: GCA_023678845.1. Lineage (NCBI taxonomy): Eukaryota > Metazoa > Arthropoda > Insecta > Hymenoptera > Vespidae > Mischocyttarus > Mischocyttarus mexicanus. The sequence goes on along the minus strand of JACGTP010000018.1, from coordinate 751,432 downwards.
AGGAGCTCCTCAGTCAAGGACTCGTGGGACAATAAATCTGGCCCTTCTCTGGGTAATTGGGTTCACTCGCTGAGATCAATCCGATACTGTCTACCTCGTGTCCGTCTGTCCATCCGTTCGCCGCTTACCTTTCTACTCCTTCCATCCTTTGAATTCTCTCTTCCTTTTCTCTCTTCGTCGCTTGCTCGCGTCCAAATCGATCTCCTCGACTTATACAGAACGAACGTGTGTTGGTATTACACGTATTTCTACACTAAAATAATATCAAAGTTATACAAGAACTATGATGGATACTAATTTATGGATAATGAATATTCAAAAAGTTGATTATATATTTTTATAATCAAGTAATTAAATATTTCCTTTTTTTTTCTTGCTTCAGCTGGTTGCAAAAATTATTGAAATACAATGTTTCACGATGAGAGAATACTACAGAAAGAGAGAGAGAAATGTATTATTTCTCTTTCTTTCTTTGAAGGTAGGAAGGGCCAGCCGAAGGCTGCCGTCTTGTTATGCGCCGGTTTCATTCAAATCCGGGCAAGAGATCGTGTCGTATGTAAAACGTCGAATTTCCAAGGCTCCCTTGAAGGGCCGTTCGCGGACGCACGAGGAGTTGCAAAGACCTGCCGATCTGTGGGAGTCAGTACGAGTCTGGCTATAAATCTGAATAATAAATGAGTCCCGACGGCCTCTAAGAAGTCTCCGACTCAGCAAGAAGACGTTGCTGAGGACTTTAAAAGATGAATTTACGAGGATACCAAAGGGAAAGGCGAGGAAGGAGAGAAGAATAAGACGAGAGAAACAACTTGGTTCTTTTTTTTTTATTTATTTATTTTCTTTTTTTACTCGAGTAGATATCAGATTGGATATATATATATATGTATATGCATATGTGTGTACGTGCATATAGACAAAAATTGCTTGCTGAGAATTTTCCAAATTCGAACTTGAACTCGAATCTGAACGAACCGGTTCAGCCATTTCGAGACTAACGAGCTCCAGTTTGGGAAAGTAGTACTCTTGCATGGTATAATAACTGCATGCTTAGGATTTATGCTAATAGCTGGTTAAGTTGAAAACTAGCTCAGAGAGTGGATCGAGAATGCTTTTGAGATCGACAGCTTGTATGCGGAAGATTCATGGCTTCCCCCTTCCCCTTTCTCACTCTTTCTCTGTCTTTCTCTCTTTATCTATCTATCTCTTTCTCTATCTCTCTCATTTTGGCTCGATGAAGCAGCGACGTCGGCATGTCATAGACACGCGAATCCTTATGGAATGTAGAAGCTTCTTGGTAGATGCACGCAAAGGAAGCCGCTTAAACATCAAAGACGAGATCGAAGAAGTCGAGGTGCAAGGTGTATAAATATGATGGGCTGTGCGATATGGTAGACCCAACGGGTGTTGTTACCGTTCGTGAAGCATGTGGCTTCTGTGTTCTCGCTTCGCTACGCCTCTCCGAAAGCCGACACGCACTTTTGTCTTTCGCCGCCAGTTGCTTACCCACGTAACTCACGTCACCACCGTGTGATTAGATCTTCGACGTTCACCCTTTTTCCGTCTTCTTCTTCCTCTTCTTCTTCTTCTCTGTTAACTCGTCCTTTCTCTTTTCTCTTTATTTTTCTCTTTTTGTTTTTACTTAGACGGTAAAACAAAATTAAACGAGTGTACTTTCAATGAATACTCCAACGCTTATATTATTATTCCATTTCTAGAATGATTAAATAAAATACATCATTTTATGTAAACTCGTTAGAAAAGTTAGCTTTTATCAATAATAAGAGTAAAGTTGTTTAAAGGGATTAAAAATAATCAGGTGATCTTTGGTTGTAATTATCAGAATCGTTAACATTCCTTTCGTCATTTATTTTCTTCCATCACGGATCGTACTTGTAAGTTGAACGAAAAGACTTTCTCGGTCTTAACGTTTCGCAGAGAATCCAAGGGCAAGAAAAATATCACTCGAGCGGTTTTCGTAGTTCGTACTTTTTCATCGACTACCTTGGAAGCAAGCCGATATTGGACGCCATAGTTTTTGCTCTTTAAGAATCATTAGCCTCGGCTTTCGTACTTCATTCAAATAGCGATTCCATTTTGCTGGTTACGTTCGTTCCTTTGCTCCTCATCAAAATACCGTCGCAACGGGGCTGCAGCATCGTCGTCTTCTCTTTAAAGATCTACGGATTTCAAGTGACTTCCCTTTGCAAAAAAAGGTCGAATTAACTTTTATAACGGGAAAAAGTAAATGCTCGGTCTTCCTTTCCACTCTCAAAGCTTTAACAAACCAGTTACGGTACTATTACAATTTTTGTTTTGTTTTTCTTTCGATTATTTTATCAAACGAACTAGTATCCTTCTTGTTTCGTCCTATTAATTAGTCTACCTTGTAATAATGATCAAATGAATTTTAATTTTGCGTTAAGAATGACGATGTTGTATTTTATTAAATAGTTTACTAATTGGATGTTGCAGGAAAACTACAAGACACACATATCGTTCGTGTCAATATTAGTTTGAGAATAGTTTCAAATAAAAACAAAACAAAATGTTATATTTATAAAAAAATCAATTTTCTAAATGGAAACATAGTTTTCTTCCTGTTAGGACGATCACCACGAGTGGGCGCCAGGTTACTGCAAAGTGCAACCCTTGGTTATTCCGTTGGAAGGAATGCAACGATTCCGTCTCTTTGCCCCCACTCTAATCCTTCTTCCCACTACCGAAGCGATGCAACTGCACTCACGCGTGGCACGCTCTGCACACGTGGATCGCGCGTCAGGCCCTTCGTTCGTCTTCGACTATCTCCGCTTTGATTCGGGGACCGATGCCTACCACGTGTCTTTCCCTCTTACAATTAGATCGGATCTTTTACGCGTACGCAGTTATTACATATGATACACTATTAAATTTATATTTCAAACAAACTTATAACAAATGGACTATAATTTTTTGAGGTATTATTTTTTCTTGTATGTAATTAAAGAAAATATATTTTAAATAATAGAAACATAATTGTACGTTTCCTAGAATAGTTTTAAATTCTTTTCAACAAATTTTTATCTACAATTACCTAATAGAAAAAACCCCTTAATTAATTAATTAGGATGTATCGAATTTAGGGACACTTTTTTAAGAGCACTCTCTTATCCTTGGGTCGAGAAACTGCATTAGAGGTTCACATAATGATATTCAAAACATTATCATCATGGCTAAAAATCAGGAACAAGTCTTCCGATAGGATAGGACAGAATTTCCAGAAAAAACAGTTGTTACTGACATGAAAAATGCAACCAATATGAAAAACACCCAGCTACAAAAAACCAATGAAAAAAGCAGCAGCTTCAAAAAAAATCAAAAACATCTTTGATGATAACCAATCTCCAAAAATCTAGATGGCACATGAAGAAGAAGAAGAAGATTGAATTTAATTTTTTATTACCTTTTTTTCTCGTATTTAAAAATCTTTATAAAAAGATCTTTATAAAAAGTGACAAATTAGTTTTATTCGTGAAAATAAATTTTCCTCAGATTTAATGAATCCCTTTTTTTCTAACGAAATTTCGTAATCTTTCGCTCAAGCAGAGAACGGTGCAGTTGATCGGCCATAAAATGGTATATAACCTGCGCAATTAAGGTCTACCCTTAAGAATCGGCTGAGAGGTGAGGGGGAGAGCTATTTCAAAGCGGCGAAAAAGTGCGCCGCTCCTGATTGCTGGAGAATTATGAAAAATAACGGTCGCTCGTCTTAGATCGTAAAATTGAACTAACGAGAAGCGCGGCAAAAGGGCGTTCATCACACGCTATAAAAAACGGGATATAAGTGTGGGTAAACGCGACGAACACAACCCCCAGGATGCAGGTTATTACGCGTTTAATTTTCGACCACACAAGCTGTGTTCTTCTCTTCGAAAATAGTTCACTGGATTTAGTAAAACGATTGTTGGAAAACGATAATAGCTTGTAAATTCCAAAAATAAAACTAAGAAACTAAAAGTACGAGCATTTATCTGCTATTTCTTGTCCTCTTGAAATCTTAGAAAGTGCCCGCAGATGATTCGGAAACAGGTAAAATGCTAAGAACTGATTACACGTATTGAGTTTTCCAAAAGGAAATGCCTCGTCCGCGCATATGTTGTGACAGGAGGATGATCATACAAGACAGATGATGAATAAAAAAGGCAGACGTTCTTTTCTGCATACAAAATTATGTCAGGTGAAATCATTCAATTAGTTCTTTTTTTCTTCTTCAGAACCTAACGGTATTACGTAACAAGACTCGCGCTTTCGATTTATTGCATACAATGACATGAGTAAGATTGAAGGACATTGAGGTTTTTGTTTATCCACATTTATGGACTTTTCTTTTTTTTTATCTGAAAAATATTTTGTTATTAAATATGAGTTATGAAAAGAAAGAAGAAAACTTACATCTGCTAAGGAGATTCCGAACATAGTTACATTGACGATAATCTGACAAAGTTCTTTACAGTAATGGAAAAGAAGTATAATAAAAAGGAAATCACACGGTAAAGTTTAACGAGCGAAAGCTGACTTTACCAATATTATGGTGAAATTGTTGCAATACTTGAAATACTCGATGTTTTCTGCAAATCCTGACAAATCATATGGTTGACGAAACAATATATGACAGGTATTATTTTTACAAAGCCACTTGAATTCATATCTCGAAGAATAAAATCTAAACTTGTAAAAATCATAATTAATGCACAGTAGTTCGATAAAAATTTGTTGCTCTTAAATTTGATTAAAAATTGATCATCAAATTTTAAAACTTTTTCAAAAACAGCTTTTTTATTAAATGTATATCGAAGAATGTAGATCTAAATATTATTACCTTACGTGTATGTGTGTATGTGTATGCAAACTGATATTTATAAATTAATAATTAGTTAACATTATCTTTGTTCTTTCAACATATATTTCTTCTGAACACCTTGTATGATTTCTCTTTTACCGATCCAGAATCATAGTCGTTAAAGTAAATTTCTATAGTCGAGTCAATGGTTGGTAAAAGTAGATTTCTATCATGAATTGGTAAATTAGGCAATGATATGATCAATAAAAGAATGTGGTGGTATTATCGATTGACGTAAAGAAAAATATATCTCAACTAGCTTCGTAAAAAATCCTCTGATGTATTCTAATTAGCGCGAAATATAAATTTTTCTTGCGTTTAGGTATAAATTGAAATTAAAGAAATAAATAGACATTTCGTTACATAAATTACAATCGATGTACCAAAAATTTATGTTGCAAAATATTAATTGTTTTAAATAATTATTAACATTTACGTATACAAAATTATTGCTAATATTTTATTTTATTTATTGATAGAAGTATTGAAATAATAAATAGGTGGATTATTTTAAACAAACTTACATTTGCAGAAAATTATAAACAAGTTTCTTCCATCACATGTATTTATTTACTATCGTACAATAGATCAGTGTTCTAACATGATCTATCAAAAAAGTCAATATGCTTAAGTTAGAATTAGCGGAATACCAAAGTTGACCCTCTCATCACACACATTTGCCGCACTTCGCTCGTAAAAGCATCTGTCACAACGAGTTAAACTATTTGCCATGTGTGTTAGCACCCCACCGGACGTTATTAACAAACAATTATTGTCCATCGGAACGTATGTGTTCGGTATAGCCAACTACAGGATCTTGTTCTTTTTTATGGACAGAACTTAATCGGCTGTGGGCACATTCAACCAGGTGTTGAAGCATCCATGGGAATTATGCTGATAACTCATCGTTTATTCTCACGGTGATCCAACGCACTGCGCTGCGATAAAAATTAGCCTTTCTTTTTTCGATAACAATTTCATTAACTATAATTAATGCTTATACATTTCACATATCAAGTCTTTAAATAGATTACACGCATAGGTAAATTAATAAAAATAAAACCTTATACTCTCTCTTTCTCTCTTTCGTCTTGCATGTAAACGCATGAAGTACCATAACGAGGAATCGTAAAGTAATTTGCGATGATCTATAAAAATATCTATTTATAAAACATTTCCACCAGGATGATGTCGTCATAATCATGCACATGTCGCGCATGTACAAGAAGTCACGTGGGTTTGCAACCTGTATATCGCGTGTTAAAACCTACTTACTTTCAATGATACGTTATTAGTCATATCATTCAATTTTTAATGAACGTCTCTTCATAATTTACGATCGTCACTGACATGGAAATGAATACTTATAAAGTTAAAGAAAGCTAAATGATTCGTTTCGAAAGAAAATTATATCAAAAAAAAAAAAATAATAAAGAAAGGAGTGACATCGTCCTAATCGTGCGAGCATATTTCTGAAATTCGTCGAAGAACTTTGTTGAAGAATGACTATTGAAAATAAATTGTTAGAAAAGAAATAAAAAGAATGTTCTAATTACACCTAGCAAAAGGGCAAGATCTCAGTCTCTTGTCACATGCAAATATCGCATGTCCTAGTTAAGAACGCGTTTGCTGTTGAGAACATTACGGGGATACTTTGCATAATCCGAAATTGAACAATAACAAGACGACTACTTGTGCAGCTGTCGTTAGCCGCTACAACAATCTTTCTGCTCTGCAGAAAATTGACCTAGTCTTTGAAGAAAGCGAGGTAAAGGGGTCGAAGAGTGGTTTTGCGTGGAAAAGAGAAGCGAAGGAAGAAACGAAGGAAGAATATGAGAGGAAAGAAGCAAGAATATGATGAAGAAGTAGAAGAAGAAAGAGAAGAATAAGAAGGAGGAAGAGTAGGAGGAAGAGTAGGAGGAGGAGAAGAAGCAGAAACACGCACATCGTCAGCGAAGTTTTCGTTAACGGGGTAATATCTGCATAAATTTACATATGTCGAGAAAGAATGCTATATATTTACGAGAGTACGTACGAGTATGTGATACTTAAGAACGATGACATAGTACGAACACACGTACACGGCATACGTGATATATAAATAGCACATATAAGGATATGCGAAAAAGATAGATAATAGAAAAAATTCTCTTCCTCGTAGAAGAACTTCTACGCGAAGGGAATAAAAAGGGCGGGAAAAACTAAAAGAGGAAGAGAAAATTAATGCGAGCCTATCGACACGTGTACGCGCGAAGCATCTGCACGTGACATCTGCACGATCGAAGAATCCCACGGCAAAAGTATGTACGCGTACCTTCTTAAAATCGAAAATAAAGAAAGAAAGAAAGGAAGAAAGAATGAGAGAGAGAAAGAGAGAGATAGAAGAGAACAACGTGCTCGTTCTATAATAGCATGTACGTGGCACAAAAAGAAAAGGAGAATAAATGATTGCTCTTCGAGGGGGCCCTTCTTACGTCACATTTTCTTTCTTCTTTCAATCCTTATCTCTATCCTTCTCTTCTACTTACATTTAGTGACGTCAGAAACTCGCACACGTCAGGGGACTCGCGTGACGTAGATCTTCGTAGGGAGAAACGAAATCTCGAGCGTACGTCTGCAGGGTGCCGAGATTACGAGGGAGACGTACTTTCGGATCGAAAGAAGGAGAAAAAGAAAAAGTAAAAGAGAGAGAGAGAGAGAGAGAGAGGAAGATAGAGAAGTAAGGGGAACATACAAGAAGAATGAGTTAGAATTGCACGAGGCGCATGCGAAGGAAGGGACCACACGTGGGAAAACGGCACACGTCCTTTTTAGTTCCTTCGATTGTCCTTTACACCTTGGACGTGGACCTACATTGAATTATGTTTTATCTAGAACCTAAATATCTATCAATATATATAATTTTTGAATCCTTCGTCTTATTTAATATCAGTGATATCATCTTCTTGCAAAAGACAAATGGAATCTGATGGATCTTGATCAGTTTTTCAAACTTCCTGTTACTTTTCATTCCTATTAGATTGGTTTGTATGAAATGTCAGATTTTTAAGTTTCTTCACCGTGGCAATTTCGAAAAGATGTCGTAGTATTGTTGTACGGTCTCAACTTTCATCCTGGTAACAAGTTTCTTCGTAGATACAGTTGACTTTGGCTATAAAAATCCGACGTTTCATATGCACCAACCTAATGCAAGAGAATCTTGTTTTAAAGGGCCGATTATTTAAACTTGGGATACAATTTATACTCGTTTCAAGGAAGTAAGAAATCTGAACATTTTAGTTATATGATGTTGGAATAGTAGTTATTAACGCGAAAGTGTCTCGGTCCGATGACCAGTGATTAAAAAACGAGGAGAAGAAGTTTAGTTAGCAGCTGCAAAGAGGGACACTCGTTTGTAAGAAATCGATATAAGGATTTCAGTAGGTCGTAGGAGAGACAGGTGAGGTTAGTCGCGTGCCAGGATTCCCCTTCTTTCGTCACTCGAAGAAAAGCGTTTCGCGCAACGTATCTATTGTCCTTCCACCCTTCTTTTTCGTAGTCCCTTTAATGTTCGTCTTAAGGGGGAGGTCTCTTCAAATACCATAAAGACTTTTGGGATTCTTAGATAAGGAAATTTGATTCTTACGTTCATTGACATCAATTTTCATAACAGAATCGTCTGTATTTATTATTTCTTGCAAAATTTGTCAATCTCTGAAAACAAACAGTAGGAGGTATACTTTATTGTAGAACGTCGTGAACAAAATATTAATTAGATTTATTTGGTAGTTTCTTTTGGAATTATATCCAAATCCAAATTTTTATATTTTTTTCTCAAATTGTCTACCATAATCGTAAATATTTTTATATAGAATCAATAAATTGGATGAGGGCAGGTGATACCCTAGGGTCGTGCCACGTTTCTCGCCATCGAAAAATCGAAGACATTCACAGGAGGGGTTCTTTGATCTATAAAAGACGCTGCCATTGTTTGGGCCCCTAACTTTAGCTACTAGCAGCACGAGCAACATCTTTTTAGAACAGCTGATGTAGTACCAAGCGTAATACCGTTTACATTTCTTGTCCCTCGACTGTCCAGCTGATACTTCAAAATAATCTTACTTGGGTCGAGAAAAGAACTGCGGAAAAAAATTCAAGTAAAGAATGAAAGAGTGAAAGAGAAAGAGAGAGAGAAGGTAAATTTCATATAACACGTTTCTACTTCCCTGATAATTAAAACTTATCTAATTGATCTAACCCAATCACGATAATTGCGGAAACGTTTGATCAAGCATCATAATTATCGAGAATCATGAGAACTTTGTTCAATTTCCTCCTTTCTAAGTCGATCGATAAAATGATAAATTGTTATCTCGAAATACCAAATTCACCGTTTACCAATAGAATTATTCGGGAGAGAGAATGATATTTTTAACAAGTTACACAGATGATTAATTGATACGAGATGACAGTCTTGTGACAAGTTTTCCTAGTCAGCTAAGGATGAAAACCATTTGCATAGAGCTACTATTCACTCCAGTGAGTTTATTTCTTTTTAGTTGGATTGCCACCTTCGTTCCCATAGGAAAGGTAGTTTCTGCATTATGAAAAGCAGATGTAAAGTTCGGTGTACCCTGTTTATTATTCAGCTTAATTAGTTCCTTTCCAGCTTCTTCTTGGAGCAGCATCCTTTTGCTTGCATAAATTATTATTGGCATATCTTATGTTCAGTTATATTTTGCAATGACTATTGATATTTGTGGCACGTATAATCGGACGAGAATGAAATAGAAAAAACAAATCAAATATTTCTGTCGAGAAGAAGAAATTAATAAAAAAAAAAAAATTACGATAGAGAGCTCTACATCCCTCGACAAAAGATAGACAGAGAGAGTAAGAGAGAAAGAGAGAAACCCATGGGGGTCCATGGTTAGCACGGGAGGGCTCTTTAGCGGTACAAGATATCGGGAACGAAGAGCACCGACCGAATATATCCGAAGTGAGGGCCGAAGAGGCCCGAGGAGGATGGTGGGAACGCGTGGCGCGGTGTGTTCTCACCAGCACTCTTCTCCCTCTCTCTGTCCTTCTCTTTCCAATGTCTACTAGCATTTCATCTCTTTTTCTCTTCCTCCCATACTCTTTCTCTCTCTCTCTCATTCTCTTCTTAATCTTCCCTTTCTTTTTTCCAATCGAAAAGAGGACCAGCTATGTTCAGAAACGCGTTAACCTCACCGATGCAGTGACTGCTGTTTCTTCTGGCTGGCCACGCGTTTTAATTTATCGTGGTATTCCTGCTGGTCAAACAACAACAACAACCTGCTGAACCAACCTTTGCTAAAATCGTTCAAGGTCGCGAGCAACGCGTCCACAAAACTGGACCTCGCGTGATGACCCTCTGCTCGACTTTTTTGGAAGTTCTTTGTCTCAATCGGTTTCGTGATACAAATCTTTGGGCTATGTATTTTCATTCACTTCCGTTTATTTCCAAACGTTCGTTTATAAATCTTTCAAACAAAGATGATATGAATATTTTTACAAAATTATATTTCAAAAAGACTGAACAAACACATAATTGTTGATTAATGGTAATTAGTATGTGTATCTATTAAGAAAGTTTTAGTATTTTCAGCTTGGTAGATTTATCGGAAGAAAAACAAAGTACCCTTTGAGTCAATCCGGATGTGTGTGCTATTTAAAGGATACGAGAACGGAAAAGGGTAATTCAAAGGGTGGACCTGTTGCACGAAGGTCCTTTTAGGGTTCCAAAAGAAAGATCGTAAAGAGGACGATACGAAAACAATTCCATATCGTTGGCAGGATTAGTGTTTTCGACTAAACAACTTCTAAAATAATCTTGATCCCACGATCGGTCCAGGATGGTCCTGAAATATAGTCGGTTATGGGATACAGACTAAATAGATCGTATTTCCTTTAAATCCACGGACGGATAATTTTAAACGGACTTTACAAACTGTATCCTCCTTAATACGGGATTTATTTCGGGTAGGGTGCATCATTGTAAGATTTGGTTACCTTGAACGATGAAAAAGCGAATAATCATGGAGGGTAAACTCGAGATACTCACTCGTCTTATAAGCTCATTGTTGCACCGTTCAATTATTACTCGAGTATGGCTTGAAAATTTGATATCGATTAAAAAAGTAGCTCTCTTCTCCGATTACTTGTTCTCTAACACTCTGGGCGTTGTACTGAAAACAATACTACCCTTTGAAAGATTAAAGAAACAAATAGAATATATTATCGTCAATGTTCATTAAAAAGTTACTAACATTTATACTATTCAGAGTTTATTACTGGTTGAACAAATTTTAGAATGGATAAAGTATATTTCTCATTAATACTTTTGCATACTACTATTGATACTTTATACAGATCAATGATCACTTTTCTTAGATCATTAATAAAATGTTAAACAATCTAAGCTTCATCAGTCGTATAATTTTGAATTTATTAAAAGTACAGTTACTAAACATAGATGATATGTCATTTATCAATAATCAAACTCTCTAACTTCTTACTACCACTAGTATTTGAAAGAAAAAAGACAAACAGAAAGAAAAATATTCCCACACGAGAATAAAAAAAGAAAAATAGAAAGGCAAATCCTCCCACAACTGTCGGCAAAGGAAATCAAAGTGTCGTTTTGTGTTGAAGAAATTTCATCCTTTCTATGCAAATAGAAGTATACCTGGGCTTTCTCGTTCTCCTCGTCCGGAAGAAAGCCAGCACCAGCAAGTTAGATATTTCTTTTTCTCCCGAGCAATAAAACGTCTTCTATGCTGGGCGCGGGTCCCTCGTGTGTCAGCCACGCGAACCGATGTAGCGGTCAGGGGCACCTATAATAGATGCACGAGGCAAGCCTCGTTTCTTTAAGCTTTTTTTTCCCCCAGCCTTTACCCTCTTCTTCTTCTCCCTTTCTTTATTTTTCTTTTTCTTCTCTCCCTCTTTCTCCTTCTCGCGCGTTTACCTCCCCACTTATAAACGTGTATACTACGTGCCCATTATGGGACTTCTAGAATCCACCGTCACGACGAGGAGGACGACGAGGACGAGGACGAGGACGACGGAATGTAAGGCAAAGGGTGAAGCCAAACGCGAATCACAGAAACGTGGGAACCTATGCCAGGTGATCCCTTGCACGCCCTTCTGGCCCACGAACAGCACGAACTTTTGCGAGCTTAAGGTTGACGACGATACGATGACTATGACGACGAGGACGACGAAGACCAAGGGGAAGGGTGAAAGGAAAGATGAAGAGGAGTCTCGATGCGGAAGGGTACAAAGTAAGAATAGTCTGGTAATACCACTCGTTGTTTCGCAACTGCTTCGTGTCTACCTCACTTTGCAAAACTGGATGATTACTAGGGAACACTATGAATCAGGAATAAGTACACGTCTTCTTCTTCTTCTTCTGAGCCAAACAAATCTTCAGTTTAATAGCTTCCTATAGTTTCTTCCTTTTTTTTTCTTTTTTCGATTTGTACAAATTCTTACCACTAAATTTGTAAAAAAAAATTGTATTAACATGAGTGATACATAAATGAACAATAGAATTTCAATTCGTAAATCCAAATGGCTGCATAGGAAGTATAGTTCGCTATTGTTCCGAAAATACAATCTTTTTTTAAGGATAAACTTGTATGGCAACCAATAGGAAACAGAATTGTAAACAGAATTGTGGTTTTACGAGCTGAACGTCGTTGTCAGAGTATTTACGTTTACTAAAAAATAATTCGATATTTTCTTATCATTTGTCTAACACATTGAAATTGTTTCCTTTTCCATGAAACACCCTATGAAAACGAGTTATGGTTTGAATAGAATACGAACGATTTCCCTAATATTCCAGATGTAAACCATACGACCTCCCCTAACGAACAACAACAGGCCTGTTACTTTTTAAGGAAACCATTTGTGTCGTGTTAATAAAAATGAGAATTTGATGATGTATACTAGAACGGATTTTTGTTGTCGGAAGAAAAAAAAATTGTTTTCCTCTTGTTTTATTTTTATCCCATAACCGTGGGAGTTTTTCTTTGATATTGGAAGAAAAATGGGAAGCAATTATAGATACTATGGGATAGAATGAGTAGGAGGGTGAATTTAGGCGTGTCATAAACGGAAGCAAGATCCTTAGGATTGAAGGATAATGTTTCCTTCCTGTCAAATCTACGGGAAGATCGGCGTGGGTGCCAACAACTCGGTGCAGGTGCTATCCTGGGATCGAAGATGAAAGATGAAAGATCCTTTAACGGGGGTGAGAACCTCGAATCGAAACCTTGAATTTATTTCGCTTTCTTGAGTATTCTTTTGAGAGGGAGGGTGAGAAAGAGAGAAAGAGAGAGAGAGAGAGGACGAGGAAAAGAAAACTGAAAATAGAGAGCAAGGATTGTGTGGTCAAGCTAACGCGTAACTATTCAAAATTGTAAGAATCCTTTGCTCTCCTTTACGTTTTCTTTTCTATTTTACCCCTTCTTTATTTCCTTCCACCTACTGTTTCTTCTTATTCTTATTTTCGTGAGATTAATAAGAAGGTTCCGGATATTTGTAGAACCATTTTGACTATTATAAAATTTAGAATATAAAATTTGTTGAAAGTGACGTTAATAAAACAGTCCTTGGAAATTTGTAAGAGTGAAACGCTATTTTCAAAGAACGTGAGTTTTACAATTGTACCTCTTTCGTAAAACTGTATCAAACGATCTATTCAACCGTTTCCTTCCTTTTCCGGGTTCTATTCTATCTATATTATGGAATTCGACAAATATTTAGAATTACATTCGAGAAAGGATTCATTCTATTCTCTTTAATAGCAGATGTGTGAACGATATTACGTTTATAGCGGTACGTGTTTCTGTTGATCTTGATCCGACGCAGTTCAAGGGGGGTGTAGATTATACTGAGAAACTCGTAATAAAAAGAAGATAAAAAATAAATTGAATTCAAGGTCGAAAGTTTTCTTTAAAGCTAGCCACTCGTTACCCTCCAGGATCTTCAGAGTCTTGAACTGGATGTTCACAGATGAGAGATGTTAAAAAAGAAAAAGAAGAGAAAAGGAAGAGGAAACAGGGAGAGGTATGTGAAAGACAGAGACAGATAGAGGAAGTTTATGGATATTCTTGTTGCTTTTATACAAGGACCACGCAATAATATACTAGTCCCAGGGAGTAAAGCTGCAGTTCAGCATGGTGCATTATGCATTCATTGATCTTTGGTAGGTTTCACGAATGAAACCGTAAAAAAACCTCCAACCATGACGAACACGGTTTAGTCTTTTGACCAAACCTAACGGAATATGTTTTCGGTTTGATCCAGTATGTTTTAATAAAACCTACAAAAAAAAAATAAAAAATAATAAAATAAATTTTAAATAAACAAAGTTAATCGCGTTTCCCGAGTGTTAGTTGCTTTTAAAAAAAAATAGATTAATTGCTCCTGGATTTTCGTTTTCTTTTCATTTAATTATATCGTAAATAATAATCATGAAAATCTACCAACCTATTATTTATTATCAATTATTTTCCTTCTCTCTCTCTGTCTCTCTACACGGCAGCTGCTAATAAACGAATTAATCCGATGGTTATCGAAACAAATGGTATTATTATATCAAACGGTATTTAAAGTAGATGAAATTTCAATGGAAATTGTACGTCTTTTGAAATTTGTCTGATTATTTCGTACACGAACACCGGAACAAACCCCCGTTCTATCGTTTATCGCGGATCTCGAGAATCGTGGCGTGTTATTGTAATCGTGTAATCATGCTACGGTATGTTGACCAAACGAATCGGAAGTGATTTATCCGATAATCTCATCTTGTTAACTCGCGAATCTTGATTTTTCAAGAAGTTTTACGTCTGGCACTTTGACTTTTATTAGATTTGCATCTACATCTGCTCGATTCTCATACTCCTAAGCTTTTTATTTTTTCTACGAGTAATATTAAGTGCTTTACTTTTTAAAGTCATCGCGAAACAGCTGCATTATTTTTAAGCACTTTTCAAGTATTTTACGGAATGTTCAATAAATAAATATTAATCTTCGATTTATTTTTTTTGTATTAAATTACTCTAATCCTATGTGAGCCGAATTTTTGTTTTAAATGTAAACTATTTTATGCAACGGAAAATCAACGATTCTAAATCTGCAGATTGAACAAAAATTTCTTTTTAAATTATTTATTTTGTTTGTTTGTTATTAATATTGTTATTGGTGATTTTAAAGACATTATATAATTAAGATTTTATCTTATTAAAAAAAAACTAAAATTATTTGGTAAAATGACGATATATTATTATGTGACCTGAAAGTTACACAGGCACCCCCCCATAGAGGACTGAAAATGATTTGGTCGTGTTATTTTCATTCGATTTTATAACATTTTATCTACTAAATACTCTGTTATTAAAATAACATCGATAGTTATTACTGGAAAAAAACATGAAGACTTATTTTAGTTTTCTAACGAGTCATAAAATACAACAATCGATAATAAATGAAAACGTTAGTTCCCTATAGGTACTTTTTATTTGTAAAAGCCATAATTTTTGTACCTTTTTACCTGTCTACACAACACACAAAGAAATCGCCGTAAAAAAACGAACTACAGAGTTTTCATTTTATAGCATTGACCTTAGGAACATTGTTTGAATCTTGAGAAGTGAAAATTCGTTTTTAACGAAAATAATCATGGTCAGCCATAAAAGCTTTATTTTCTTATTATGTCTCTTTGAAAAAACAGATAATTTCTCATTTTATCAACAAAGGTAACCTTCTCTCTCAATGAACATTTTCTTTCTTTTCGGTCATTTAAACTTTCTTTTATACACGTGTTAATAAAAATAACAATGCTTTAACTTTTACTCATAATCACTATGGTTTTTTTACAATACAATTTCTGTTTTTCTTTTTTTACAGAGTTTTAGATCACGCAAAAGCATGCTATCGATCAGTTTAAAACTTTTCTTAATTGTTCATAAAAAATCCAATATTTTGTTGTTTTCGTTCTGTATCAAATAGAAGCTCGTACAAATACTCTAAAATATTATTAAATTCAACTAATTAAGTAAAGAATAAATTTTGCTGACAATTATATTATACGTGTTTAACCTAATTTAGAATTTATTCGTATATTATTCTGAAAAGGAGGACAAAAGTTGCGTGCTCGGGATGTAAGGAAAGAAAGAAACGTATTATCGGTGCGGATACACACTACGTCCTTCTAGCGGTATGTATTTTTTTTTTTTCGTTCAAACAAATGTTTAAACGTTGTAAGAGAATTCCCACAGGAGAATTCTCCCCTTTTTTTTTTTGTTTTTTTTTTTGCCTCGCGTGCATTCGTGCACATTGCGTTCGGATCGCATTGCGCACGCTGGCCACACTTATGACATGCGTACATTCACCCATACGTTATTACGAGGGGCAAACGTGTGTGTGCCCTTCTCTATCAGATGATTTTCTATTGCGTGTCTTTACGCTTTACCGCTCCTATACCTTATGCGTGCTTTCCTTATTCCATAACACATTCTACTATTTTTATTTATTTTCAATTAAATTCCATTAAACTCCATTAATTTTTGAGTTGTTGCATTTCATCGTACAACGTCATAGAAAAGAAACATTTTTAGAAATTTAAATAATATTGTTTTAAAAATAATAATTAAAATTACAAATAAAATTCTTTTAAGTAAAATTTTCCAACTAGATAAACACATTTTTAGAAAGTTATTATAAAAAATTAAAAAAATTTATGTTGAATGTTTTTGTGTTTAAAAATATATTTGTTTAAATAAAATATATTTATTTATATTTTTAATAAAGAAATATTAATTTGATTTTGAATTTAATTTGCTATTCTTATATTAAAGCTTATGTGTACTATGACGAATCGGATATACCCCTCGAGGACGGCGTGAATTCCCACACATCAACAGGTCTCAGAAGGACCGAAAGTCTCCCCACCCTTAGTGTACCCTCTCCCCAACTCCTGAGGAAAACCTCACCCCACTCCTTGAGCCTGCGAGTGCATCGGCATGCGGTCTTCCAAATCGAAACGTCAAACAGTTACTCTGAAATATCCTAAGCGAGAAGTTGGTCTGTTTAGTTTTTAGAAAGGTTCTTCTTGTTCTATTAGCTGAGAACAACTTTGATAATTGCTTTATTAAAATGTGGAAATATTTTTCTCGTATGAGATTCAAAGCATTATAATATTTTTGGTGATGTGCCAGTGTTTTAATAATCTATCATTAATATTGAAAATAAGTGCAATAACAAACGCGTTGCACTCTACTCAAATGTACAATCAATATATTCGATTAGAGTAGTGTGTGTGGTTTATAGTTACACGTTTTCTTTTATAAATGGTGGATTACAATAATTACAAAATGTCGGCGAGCGAGGAGGATTTTGATCAACAATCACAGCAAGGAATGACCAAGGCAGAACTTAGAAGGGTATATTTTTAATTTTCATTTCTCCTTTTTTTTCCCCTAATTTTTTATTTATTTATTTTTTTGGTTAATCATTAATGTTCGTGGCAAACTAGTTGGTGCGAATAATTTTTGCAGATATTTCTTTACTTTATTTTGATTTTTTTCTTTGCTATACAATTTTACGCGGGAATCGTATTAACAACGAGATAAAATATCGTATCTCTTTATTTTTGGTTACCATTGATATAATTATTATTAAAAGAAATATAAAATAATTTCAGAACAACAAACCTATCATGGAAAAACGAAGACGAGCTCGAATAAATCAATGCTTGGACGAATTAAAAAATCTTATTCTCGAAGCTTTGAAAAAAGATGTAAGTAAAGTCACTCAAAATATTAATCTTCAAATTATATATTTTTTATTTAAGATTTTTGATTTTCAAGATAGAAATTTTGGAAAAAGTTACCAGAATAATATATCTTTTTGAGTATTGTAATATTGTAATCGAAGGTCGAAACGTGTTCGACGTGTTGTAGTTCTTTTCGTCATTGTCGATGGTCGTAAAATTGTCTTCCTTTTCGTTCGTTTTTCGAAAAATTGTCCTTTTGTTTGCGGAAGTTTTTAAGGCTGACCTTTCCCGCAGTTCTTTAGTACCACCGAGAACAGCTTTTAATCTTATTCGTTACTGCGATTGGATTCACTTATCGTGTTCACACATACACATACAACCACACACATACACACATACACGTATATCTTTCGTTGTTCCGAGTTACAGTTCATATTATATGGAATGCTACAATAATAATTATAAAAAAAAATCATACAATGACAATTTTTTTAAAAGTTTATTCTTTGCTTTTACAATATAACATTTAGATCGCTTTAGTGAAAGAAAATGAACTCAAAACTCATAACAAATGATTACATCAGCAAAACGATCCAATGATACTAGGAGATTACTGTTCATCGTTGTGTGTTATTCTCCTTACTCATCTTTCACTACGTCGTATTTGTATATAAATGAATTTGGAATTTAGAAGATTCTTAGCAATTTTTTATTAACAGTTATGGTTCTAAATAATTGCTATTTATAATTGTTTCTACTTGGTTTATTGTTAAGGTTTTCATGGTTCTCAATATTATCGGTATTTATAAATGTTTCTATTGAGTTTATTTATTATACCCAAGGGATTGGAAAATATAAACGTATTTTCAAAATTTAATGCAAACGGTACTTGATTACCTTAATTAGTTTGCTGGTAAATATATAAATAAACAAACGATAGAGATAATAAATGGAATACATTGTGGTACGGTGTCGATTTAAATGTAGATTATTATTAACAATTAATTGTATTATCTTGCTTTATTCGGAAAGATAAACTTTGCAAAATATATGAAATCGTACTTTTTATTGTATATTTTGTCGTGTATTGAAAAAACTTGTTATGAGATGAGTATGGATATATATGTTAGGTTGTCATGTATGAAATGAAGCAAAAAATACACATAATTAAATTGAAATTTGCTCCATTTTATACTTGACAACCTAATATATATATTTTTTAGTTTTATATAAATGAAACTACGATTAATAAAAAATTAAATCCAATTGAATTTAGAGATAATTGAAATTATTATGAAATTATTATGGAATTGCGATAAGACTAACGATTTTTTCCAAAAGGAAAAAAAGAAGTAAATATAGGTAGACTTTTATCGCTAAAAAATATCATACAAACGTTTGAGTTTCTTTCATTATCATAACGCATGATCTAACGATCGTTAGGAAGATACAATGCACATTTAAATTTAAGTTCTTAAATATTACCAAAAAAGAATAAGAGGAATTGTTATTCTCTATCAAATAGAAATCAATTAAAAACATTCATAATTGTTTCGTGTAATAATTAATTAAGTTGTAATTATCTTGATCGAATCGCAATTACTAAAATGATCTTTATAATGTGAATAATAAAGAGACTCAGAAATATTATTATCGTTGAAAGCAATTCGTATAATGGATTAGAAATAAAAGTGTTTGATAAGGCCTTTCGAAAAATTCTTCTTAATTTGTTTCTTCTTCTTCTTATTTTTATTTTATTTTATTTTATTTTATTTTATTTTTTTTTTATGACGTCCGCCCACAACGCCTTCCGTTTAAAAACTCTGGTCCAGAACCACTCGTTGGAGTTGGTTTTGTCTTAAGATTTTTACTTATTTCAAAGCGTGGGAATGAATGGAAAGGAAAGACCCTTTAACAAAGCAAACAAACCTGATCGTTCAAATATACCGTGCTTAATTATAATTAAATATCGTTGACATAATACGAGAATGTATTTTTTTTTTCCTTTCATTCATTACGAAGCATAATAATTGATGATCCGTGTAATTTAATTGTAATTTATTATCGAGGACGTCGTTGATGTAACGAAAAAGGGGTTTATTATGTCTCCTTTAAGTTAGGGTTAAAATAAGAAAAGAAGGAAAAAAGAAAAGAGAAAAAAATAAAAAAGGATGCACCCCGTTGGCAACTTCCTCGATTTCACGTAAAAGAAGGAAGATCCTAGCAGTTCTTCTCCTCCCCGCCACGTAACACGATCCTTCAAGATTGATTTCTCAGACGGGCCATGTAACAAGGCGAGACGCTCTCACCGTTCTCTCTTCTCTTTCGTCCAGATGACTTCCGCTACCTGCTTTACCTCCGTTGTCTGTCCGTTCAACACACACACTCTCTCTCTCTCTTCCTCCTCCTCCTCCTCTTCTTCATCTTCTTCTCTCTCAATATCTCTCTTTCTCACATATACACTTTCGTCCACACGAAACGCCCCCCGCGTTCGTGGGAACCACGAAATAATTATTACCAAGGGCAAAAAAAATCTCATCTCAGGTTCCAGTCTCCCTTTTGTTGACCGTATCATCTTTAAGGATCCACCTTCGGTTCTACGCGAAAAAAAAGGGGGAAGGTGAGCTGTTTTCTTCTTCCCTGCCTTGCTTTTAGCAGGTGCACACCTCGGTCCGGAAATCGAATTTGGAAAATTGGAACCTTTTTCTTTTAAAAGTCCTTCGAATATCGACTTTCTTACAAGATATTAACAATTCGATATCTTAATAAAAGAATATAATATCTATCTATCTTACGCATGCATGTTTTCTCTTTTATCATCTATGATTGTTGACAAACAAACAGAATTTTGTTGTTGTTGTTTTTGTTGTTGCGTTGTCTGCGAGTTTTCTGGAGCGTCCAAAGTTTCCGACAATAAAATCGTAAATTTGTGAATGGATTCATATCAATGGAACGAAAGGATACAATAGAGTTTCGACTTAACTGTGTTAAAAAGGGCTTTCCGAAGAATATAACTCGCTCTCGAATAGCAGGTTTTCGAGTAGAATCCTAAAACCTTCTTAGGGATATTTTTCAAATGTGTTCCCACGAGAAGATCAATTTCACTCGATCCCACAGTTTTCCCTATTCTCCCCTTTTTTTTATTTCTTTTTTCTTATATCGATTTGATTTTTTTCATGTTGTTGTTTTTTATTTCTTTCTTTTGTAGTTACTTCTTAATATATATAGATTATTAATTGTATAATAAGGTGATAACGATAAATAAAGATCTTTCATGATTGTACAATAAATAATCTTGATTATTGCTCCAGAATGCAGTTAATGGTCACGTACAACATTGGCGATATTGCAATTTAAAAATATACCTGAATCTAAATCACATGCTTTAGGGCTGAAACAATAAAATAAGTTGTAAGCTACTGACGTTTCAGGTCTCTCATTATGGTAATAACTTAGGTAGACTCAATTACATGGGCGTTGCCTGATCATTGCTTTGATATATGATCGGTATTCGCCTTTTATGTCTAAGAGCGATGCTCGAGGCAGAAATATTTACTGATCTCTGAAAGGATATTGTATTTTTTACGAGTATTTTTTATTTGTGTCGCCTTACCATCGGTGGATAAGACAGACATCTTCTAACACGAGATATCGTATTGTTTTCTTCACTACCAACTATTAGTAGTACTTATTCACCATCGATAAAATACCATTAGTCGATAAGGTTAAAAAGTCTCATTTCTAGAAAGTATATAAAAAATAAAAAAAAATATATTTCTTCAAAAATTTATTTAATTTAAGCGTTATAAAAATATATTTTAAAACAACGATACTTTTTTGTTCTTATAGCCAACGAGACACTCAAAGATCGAGAAAGCCGATATTCTCGAGATGACGGTGAAACACTTACAAACCGTACAGCGTCAGCAACTGAATACTGCAGTAACAACGGACCCAGCAGTGCTAACGAAATTCCGTTCCGGATTTTCCGAATGTGCTATGGAAGTATCGCGGTACGTCAGCAACCTAGAGAACGTCGATCCTGGCGTGAAACAGCGTCTGCTATCGCACCTGAACAATTACGTTAGTAATCTACAGCAAATGGGACCGTTCTACAGCCATTACGTGCCCTACATGCCGGAACGTCTCTACCCGGAGGTAAAGGTCGGCTACCACAGCGATCTAGCCAATGGAGATGAGAATAATAATGGTAGTGCACGGATACAGATACCTAACGGTGTTCAGTTGATACCTAGTAGACTTCCAACTGGAGAATTAGCTCTGTTAGTACCACAAACAGCAACAATGTCTACAAACTTTCCATTTTTTCCCCATATACCTGAATCAATATCTAGAACGATAGCATCATCTGCTTTTTCATCGGTACAAAGGGCACGCAGTCCTTTGGAAAGTCCATCAACGTCTACGTCTAGCTTCGGAGAAGAAAATCCTCAATTGGAATGTTACCAGCAAACCCATCATAATCTTAAATTCAAGCCTCCTGAACAAAGTTCTAGCAGCGGTAAAAGTTTTACCAGTTCACCGGAAACGCAAAAATTTCAGATCACTTCGAGCAGCGACAGAAAATCACCATTGTTGTCTACGTCAATTGACATCAGATCAGGTATAAACGATAACAGAAGAAAGGAACAGTTTCGTAGTTTTTCCGAACACGTGGATTCTGTAGCCTCGATGAGTAATTTACGGCAGCCTCTTTCCGTTATCACCGATAGAGATTACAATCGTCCATGTTCATCATCCGTAAGCAGCAACGATCTCAAAAGAAACGCATCTAGTAGGTTGCTTATTATTCCTGAGAAAAAACAAAAATTAGATGACGAGACAACAACATCATCGTCATTCGTATCATCTAACGAAAAGAAAAATGTAAATGCTCATGGAGTTTCCATTGAGGATCCAACAATAAACTCATCTTCGACGAATTGTAATACAAACCGTTCTAATAACAATACCTCACATGTTTTGTCTAATTCTGCTGGTCCATCCTTATCGAACGGGGATATGTGGAGACCATGGTAATGGATTTCTCCTTGATTCTAAATAGATTGAAATCAAAATTTATTTTTTTGTGATAATTTTTTATTCACCTTCAAAAAAAAAAAGCATCATTAAAAATTTTAAGTTGTCCTCGTAGAACGCATTATCCAAGGATTAATATTTATTATTGGTCTCCTATATATAAATAATTTCTCATTTTAATAATATGTTTAATTAATATTATCATCTACGTTATGTATTGCGATTTTATTTATTATTTAAAATTAGAGTTTCTTTCCTTTTAATTGTTTCCTTATTATAAAATGATTTCGCACGTAATACATAAAGAGATAAAAATTTCATTAAGAGATTACGAGTATAAAATAATAATTTATTTCGATTTCGTGCCAAAAGACGAAAGGTTAATTATATTATCTTTTTTTCTTCGTGTGTAAATATAAGTTGAATCAAAAAAAAGTACTTTTAACAAGTATCAAAGTTGCCATTACAATTTTTAACTTGACAAAGTACATATATAAGACTTAATGGTATAACTTAATTCATACTAACAATAAGCCTCGCTTGTGTACAATTTTGTAAATAGTTGACAATTTAATTTAATTGAATTTAATCTTTAATTTTAGATTTAACGAACGAACGTACGAAAGAACGAACGAATGAACGATTGAACAAATAAATCATGGTGTTTCTCGTTATAAGCGTAAAATAGTATTAAGGGTTTTGTGATACACGTAGCATAATATTGAAATAAACTATTTGTAGAGAAAGTTGGGCTCTTTTTGCACACTCGACGTTCATTAAATTCGCTAAAGTGTTTATCAAATTAATATTTCCTTTAATATTTCTTTTAGGGTATAGAAAATGTGAAAAAGAGAGGGGTAGAGCGGTGGCATAGAAAGAAAGAAAGAAAAAAAGGGAGAGGGAGGGAAAGAAAAAGAAAAAAAAGGAGTAAAAAAAAAAAGAAAAAGAAAAAGAGAAAGAGAAAGAGAGAGAGTTTCGCATCGGCTTTGTTGAAAAAGTTATCGGCCGGGAGACGCTTTACCCTTTTAAGGAGCATTAAACGCGCTCCGGTTCATAAGCTGGAACTTATTCCTTCTTTTTTTGCTGATAAAGGAGTAAAAAGGTACAGGCGAACGAGAATTTCAACCACCTGTTACACCGCAAAACTACCCCTCGTTCTCTCATCGACTCAATGCTTGAACTGATTTATCGACAGAAACCTCGGATACTCCTCCGCTGCTTTACTCTTATAAGCGTTATTCAAGAAATTCAAGTCAGTGTTTATCGTGTCTAAAGAAATATTTTCATTCCATTTTTTTTTTGTTTTCCTATCTTCGTATCGTTTCGTCGAAACATTCGTTCTTTCGAAAAAGAAAAAAGGGAAGAGAATTAAACTTTGGTAATTATCCAAAGATACTTCAAGACGATAAGTATTGATCTCAGTAATAATTTATTAATTACTATCCGTTTATCTTTTAGATATTTTTTTTTTTGATATCTTTCTATTATATAAATTTCTACGCGAGTATACACGTAGTAGTTTTTATTTTTTTTTTTATTTTTTTATTATTTTTTTGTGAAAAAAAAGTAATTACACGATAAGTAACTTTTTCCGACAATTTATTTTTGAATCCAAACGTTTGCTTTTAACGCAACCCGAGAGATGGCACCAGTAACGTCCGACGCTGATACTTGCCGGGATTTTTTAAATTATCCTATTTACAATACAACAACATGGTTGACAAGATATGAATTTATTTAAAATTTTTCATAATTGTAGGAAATTATTAAAACGATTCACTGTGCAAGCAATAAAATATAATCGTCAACCGTTTCTAAGAAAACGATAGTAGAAGTTTCACATGCATTCCTATAAACTTGTTCTTTTCATGTTAAATGGAAAAATACATTTTTAACAGTTTAATTTGAATGAAAAAATATTCAAGGATAGGCTGAAAATTTTGGAGTCTAACCTAAGCTCGAAACTTTTCAACTCACGCATGTTATATCTTTTCTAGAATTTTTTTTATTACTACTGGTAAGTGTTTAAAAAAATCTATGTTCAGTCAACAAAGTTCTCTCTTCGTTAATGAAAACTAAATTAATTGTCAATATTTTTCATCGAAAAAATTGTATCTCGTCGTTAACATTAGAAAATTGAAACCAAAGAAAATGATAGTTTTAAATCTTAATTAAAATTAATTTAAAAAGATCACTGACAAAGATAAAAACTTTGTTTATATAAAATAGTATCACACCGGTATAAAATGCACTAAAAATTGTATATCAATTAGACCTTAACGTTCGTTAGAAAATACACCGATCTCGTATATTACAAGCTTGATTATCGATGGAAATGATTAAATGAATGAAAATAGATAGACGAAGTATATACTCGATTAAAATGAGCTAGAGACTCGATGATTATATCCAATAAGATTATCAACAACAAAAATAGTAGAAAAAGAGAGAGAGGAAAGAAGAAACGACGAAGATATTCGTGCTAGAAAGAGACAGGACAAATTCGTTATCCAGATAGAAAAATGAGGATTGTAAGTATAATAAAAAGAACAAAATAAACAGAGAAAGAAAGAGAGAGAAGAAAAAAAGGAAGAAATGTTTTACTAAGCGCGCGAAGAAATTTCCTCCGGCGTAGGTACATCGATCTGAGAGGGAGCTCGTCGGTGGATGCGTGGCATCGAAGTCGCCCGATTCGTGCGTGCAGATTGGAGATTAATATCAAGCCCCTGTACGTCTCTCCAACCAGGGAGATATTCTTCACGCACACGTCGAACCAACTAACTCTCTTCTCCATCGTTCTCACGCACTCATTCACGCATCAATATATGTATTCACGCACATAGAGATACGTATTGCTTCTATAGATTCTTCTACGTAGTAGACACTGAGAAAGAGATCGGGAGGATCGAGGAAGCAAGAGTAAGAGAGAATAGAGAGAGATAGAGATAGAGAATAACCCGAAGTACGAAAGCCAGTGTGCGCTATATCACAGAGTATAAATAATTACTCCGGCGCACAGCGATTACTATAAGTTATGGCATAGCCGGGACAATTTGCAATGTCAAGACATAAACACTACTACCGCTTACATTTGAATACATTAAGTGCCGATGGTAGACTACGATTGGACATTGGAGAGTTAGAGAGAAGAAGAAAGAGAGATAGATAGATTGTAAGTTAAGTGAGAGACTAAGGAATAAGAGAAAGAGAGTAACATCAGTAGTAGTAGTAATACTAGTAGTGGTGGTAGTAGTAATCGGTAGCGTGAGATACGATCCGGTTGACGATTTTTATTAGAACGAAACGATCATCTCTCTCTCTATTCGAAAGGCACATGATATCTCGAGAGATGGCAACGATGGCGGCGTCCATTTCGATCGAATTCCATCCTTTTCGATGACCGACCCATCGGATTCGACGATGTATTTACGAGACTGCGAGATCGAGCTGATCGTACCGGAGTGGTCAATTGTTTCGAGTAGAAGGGATGAAAGATAAAGAGAGAGATAGATAGAGAGAGAGAGAGAGAGAGAGAGAGAGAGAAAGATAGAATTCCACGGGACGTGTTCTCGCTGCCGCAAGATGGATCGTGCTCGTAACCGAATGCAGATGGGATTCTTGGTGGACTCGTGGGTATATACCCGATTTGGAGACTAACTGGAAGGATAGAGAGATAGAAAAGGATAACTATCATCGACGAGGGAAACGAGTGTTCGGCCAATTAAGGTCTTACGAATCGAATAGTTTCCTTCATTCGTCCAAAGTAACATCTAACGATCGATGGGATCCAATGAGCAGTATCCTACGTTCTTAAACGTTTAAGATATCCAATTTCTTAGTTAGAAATATGTATATCGTTAATATATAAATATGTAAACGTATATTAATAAAAAAGTCGTTCTTTGAAAATAGATTAGGCTCGATCTTTGAGGAAAAAAGTTATGGTTGTAAACCATCGCGGTGGTGTACGTTCTGTTTCCACTGCGGTGGACCAGCCAGACGAAACGGTTGCCCAACAGCGGATATAGCAATCGGTGAGCGTTTTTCGGTTGCCAATATTTCGATAGGTATTCGAGCAAGAGCGTGAAAGAGAGGAAGGAGGTAAAGAGAGATAGTGATGAAGAGAAAGAGAGAAAGAGAGAAAGAGAGAGAGAGAGACAGAGGGTCCACAAGCCGTGGACTATGTGCGGCTGCCAGGCCATTTGCCTCTGCGGTCTCTTGATTCCTAGCGACTAAATTTTCATCTGTACTCATTCAAGTTTTAATGTGTTTTTGCGGCATCAGTCATTCAAACTTAATCAACAACCGGTTACGCGTCGGTCTGCGCGCGTGCGACGTCACTCGCGTGTTGTTAGAGACCCTTGCCTATGTATGTGTATGTGCGTACGTTTCTACGTATTTGTTAACATCCTCCAACATATGGACATTTACTCACACACATACATACATACATATACACCCACCCACCCACACACACACACACACTCACACATATTATATATATATATATATAAACGTTTGCAGATATATCTTCGTGTACTGTATCCATACTTATACGTGTATGTGGGGGATACTCATCCCACGGAATATTGGTCGAAGCGCGCGCTCTGTGACGAGAGCGTATTAATTATAACTCTGGTCAGAGAAACGTCAAGAGATGCTTTCGCAGATACCTACGATAAATTGTCGGTTTACCAGCAAATCTCATTTCCAAACCCCGCCATTTTTCCGCTCGTTTGTCCACGCCTATGTTTCACGTCGCGTTCTACGAAACGCACGGGAATTCCTTTTTTCTTTTTTCTACTTTGCTAATGATAGACCACACTCTCTTACATGCCGACATAACTTATACATACACAATTGACTGACCATTAGTCAGGGAAAAGTTGCCTAAACGTTAATGAGAACGTCAGCTTTTGCTATTCTCATCTAACATTAATGAGCTTATTTCTGTTCTTTATCTGTTTGACTATCATATTTGATACTTTTTATCGATCTTCATTCTAGTATCCATTTCTATCTGAAAGAGTTTAGTTTCAATTATACCACTCGGAGAATATTCCGACAAAAAATTCTTCTAATGCTTGTAAGAATTTCTACTCGATAATGTTGATAAATTATGGAAACGTATTAGTAATGTTCATTGTAATAATAATAATAAGGGATAAGAAGTAGTTTGATATAAAACACGATCGTTGATATTCATATCTTTTCCTCTCGTTCTTCGATTTTCACATTTCTCCGTCTCGATGTTTTAGTTTGGGATTTATTCCGTGACGGATTAGTCGTTGCTTCTTTTATTAGTTTCATTCAAAGGTATTGGTTCGTTAATCCGTTTGTTCTTTTATTATTTTGATCACACAGAATGGAAATTGGAACTGGTCGGACCCATCGCGGACCAATTTTCTCTCTCTTTCTCCTATTTTCTTTCCCTTTCGTTCCGCAATTCGCAAATTATCAGGTAGCCATTAATATCGACACCGTGTATCTATCTATCTATGCTGGTCAGAATAAGGAAAATAATGTTTATTTGATTTTATTTGATATTATTATTTATTTGATTTGATTTTATATTATTTGATTTTATTTATTCATCGATATAGATGAATAGAAACCATTGAGATACTTATTTACTTGAATGTGTATCGCTTAGGTAGTACATAAAGTAAGACAAATTAGTTTGTAAGGGATGATCGATAGAATCGATCGATGGATCTTCTACTAGTTTCTCGCGAGAGGGTTTTGGTTAGACGAAGTTCGTTTGGTCCACGTAACGCTTTGGCGTGTCGAACGAGGTAAGCGTGGACGAGGAAGAGTAGAGAAGCGTCGAAGCAAGGAGAAGCAGAGAAGAGACATTTATTCGGTTGCCGTGCCGGTGTACAAGTTGGAAACTTGTGCGGTGTGGTACGCGAGGGTGCAGAAGGGTGGAAAGACCGAAACGGGGGTATAGGAGGGTGAGCAAGCTCGAAAGTGTGAACGAGAGAGTGAGATAGAGGGAAAAAGAGAAAGAGAGTAATAGGTAGATGGAGTAGTAGAGGATGAAGAAGAGTGGCAAGAGGAAGAAGGAAAGATAGAAAGAGAGAGAAAGTGAATGAGAAAAAGAAAAAGAGACCCGTACTCGATATAGCGCAAAAAACTCGCGAGAGGAGGTGAGGATGAGGGAAAGGTGTTGAAGCGTGACCAAGGGAAAAAGAGGAGGGATGGAAAGGAAAACAGAGTGGGAACGTAAACCGTGCCGTGCAAGCGTTCTTCCTCTCTCTCTCTCTCTCTCTCTCTTCCTCTCTTTCCCTTTTTATCGGTGTATGTGTATACGGGGAGGCCACGTATTCGAGAATGTAACCGAGTGAGAAAGAAAGAGATGGTAAAAAGGAGGGATGAGAGAACGAGGATAAAACGAGACGAAGAGGAGAGTGGTTGGAGAGGTCTAACTGAGAGAGATAGATAGAAAAAGAGAGAGAGAGCAATAGGAACGAGCATGTTTTATTAAGTGCGTCGCGCGTGGAAAAAGCGCGAGGCAATTTTCAGGTGCTAAAGTGAGCGCTGATAACGCGAGACCGCATTTGAAACAGTCCGTTACATTTTTCAAGTCGTTATTTCTCCTACTTTACGCGACTGTATTCTATGTGTGTGTGTGGGTGTGCTCATATATATATATAAGTGTATATGTATACGTATGTGTACATATGTATATATATTGGTTTTTTCTCTGTATATCTGTATGTAGAAGAATGTGTTAGAACGAACGTTCCATTCCGTTCCGTTTTCAGAAACGACTTCCGAACTTGCGACGACGCTGCTTGTCGAGCGATTTTTTGGCACTTGTTGCTCTCTCCTCGTTTCCGTTTTCCTCCCTCCCACTCTTTCGATAGAAAGGGAACCTCCACTCTAAGGACCTAGCTTCTACTTCCAGAACGATACTTTTTAATGGTAGAGAAGTCTTTTACCCTCCCCCGAGAAAAAGTTTTTCGCTTAGGTGGATCCGTTTCGTGGATGAACGAAAGAAGAGGCAACGGTTTGAATTTAGGAATCTTATCTACTTTGCTTACTTTCATTTTTGAATGCCACCTTGCTTCGGTTTTATTTCTTACTTTTCTTTTTTTCTTTTGGCGACATTCCATGATTATCAGATTTGTATTATTTTTTATTAGGATTAAGAAGAATAAAATAAGGATTTTTGTGGATACTATTATTTCGTACGTGTTGGCTATTTATTTATTTTGAATGTAACAAATGTTAACATTACTAGCATCATCTTTGAACACATAGAAGATACTCCAACAAGTACAGTGCCCGATCTTTCCAAAATAATCGTAAACTCCGAGGTGTTCCTTACCTCTCCTAGTGCAAGTATTATTGTAAATCATAAAACAGGAAGTATAGTAGACCTTAACAAGAGGGTTTTTTTTTCCCGTGAGACTCGCGAGCTCTGCTTTTACGAAGGAGAAAGCAAGCTATCAATTATACTGGCCGTCAATGAGACATGTCATCGGTGATGGGTATACGTCACTATTCCGGTGGTTTGTCTGGCAGACGCGGGAAAAAATCCGGGAAAGTGGAGAGGCGTCGACAAAGTGAGAATTAATATTCAATCGCATTAACGAATCGTCGCTGGCGACGCCATCGTTATATCAGGAACGTACACACATCGCGAAACGGTGGGTTTGGAAGAGGATTCGATGCGTGGGGTGGTTCGTGCCGACCACCCTTTATTCTTTTTCTCTCACTCTTTTTCTCTATCTCTCACTGTCTCTCTCTTTTATACTCTCTTTTTCTCTCTCTCTCTCTCTCACTCACGGTCTCCCTGTTCGTCCTCTAGCTCGGTACGAGCGCGTCGTTCCATCTCGCTCCAGGAGTGCGACGCCAAATGAAAATACCGAAGGACAATGGAAATACTAATGATTGATTGGATACGAAAAAGAATTATAATTGAAAAAAACGCGGAGTGGCGGCCAAAAAAAGAGGGACGCCAGGGCGACGAAGGGTACAGGCGGGAAATAGCTAGAGAGGGTGAGGCAAAGCAGGGGTGTGCGAGGGTTAAGGGGGGGTGGGTACTGCCTGGCGAGAAGGAGGGAGAAGGCGCACGAACTATTGGGAATAATATATCAATACCCATCGAAGCCACGCATACGAATGCGACGGTTCGCCGTGTGGAGAGCCAAGGGGACCAGGGGCAAGGGGTTGCGGAGGCTTCGAGTTCGAGGGGGTGGTTAGGGGTGCCGGCTTTCGAGAGACGAAGAGGGGCTTCGCCACTAGAGGAGGGTACGAGGCCGCTTCGGAAAGAGTAAAAAATATTACACCCTCGCACATATACACACACATGAAAACACACTAACACAAATACACAGTTGTATATACACTCACACATACTGGCGCCGACTCGCGGATAAAATCGGCACTAACCAATACCAATAACGGTCGGCACAAAAGAACGGCTGGCTCGGTACGCGAAAAACAGAGCCACACACATTGGCGTGTCTACCAGCAAAGCCTAGCCCCTACCTTCGACCCCCTTCGACTTCGGCACTATGCCTCTTCACCTATGTACCTATGTACCTGGTGTCCAGGCTTCCCGAGGTCTATGCTGCTATCGGATTCTATCGGCGAATGGTTCGAAGAAACGTTCACCCTGGTTACCCATGGCTTCTCGATACGAGAATTCCAAAAAAAAAAGAAAGAACGTTTGGGCAAATATTAATTCACGAATGTAGTAAGGTCTCACTTTCTCTCTCTGTCTCTCTATTAATTTACTTTAAAGTCGATGGCGATCCTCGTGAATTTTATGGGCTGAATACACCAGTAACGTCCATCGTACATTACATAGTTAACGTTAGAAAATTTTCGTATTAGAAGACGCGGGACGTTGTTCTTGATAATTCAGTTTCTAGATTTGAAAGTTATAAGTTAAACATTAAATCGGAGTAAGACAATTCGAGTTAGTAGGCGTTAGGCATTAAGCGTTAAGCGTTAAGCGTTAGGCGTGAGCCGAGTATCTCGTTCGGTACGACCCTGTAGATGCCACACGTAGCACGATGGGATACAGAAGAGAGGAGATGGGTGG
Organism: Mischocyttarus mexicanus; assembly: GCA_023678845.1. NCBI lineage: Eukaryota > Metazoa > Arthropoda > Insecta > Hymenoptera > Vespidae > Mischocyttarus > Mischocyttarus mexicanus. Next base: position 719,677 of record JACGTP010000018.1, on the reverse strand, counting down.
GCACGAAGCACAGCGCGCGTTTAGCATTTGAAAAAAGCTCTCACACGAGCCGCCAGCGAAGGCGGCCCTCGCCTAGTCCGAATCTCCCATACACAGCCGCACAAACAAAGGACTACATTTAGCATTAAAAAAGCGGCTAGAGCGAAGCGAGTTTGGTCGACGAGAGAGGAATGGGGGTGGTGGAATGGAGGAAGGATGGTGAAAAAGAGAGGGGTGCAACGCGGGGTGGCTTAAAAGGAAAAGAAGAGAAGTGAACGGAGCGGAGAGGAATGGGAAGGGGAGGTACATGCCAAGTTGATACTACTTACATTCGTCAGAACAGTCATGCGCTCGGAAATGTTACTCTCTCTCTCTTTCTCTGTTCGTTTAACATTTAACTGAAAACAGGAAAAGAGAATGAATAAAATTTATTTATGATGAGAAAAAAGCTTCAACAATGGGGTTGCAAAGTTCCGTAAATTTGAACAAAGATATGAAAATTAAAAATAAAATAAAATCTGGTCGTCTCTCTATGCGAGAGAGTTTGTAAAAGAGGGTTTAGGGATGAGTGTGATTGAACGAGGAGAAGAGATAAGAAACTCGACAGATATTTAAATTTAATCGACCCCGAGTGATGTGTTTTAACGTATACAATCCTAGCTCAAAAAGTAGGCGAAGTGTGGATTCATTTTATTCGCAAATAGATCGCTGTGTCGGACAAGTAACAGACAATGGAACAATAAAACGTAAAATCATAGTTTATCGATAAGAGAAAGAAAGAGAGAGTAATAGATAGAAAATAAGCAAAAAGGAAAAGAAAAGAAACAGAGAAAGAGGGAACAAAACAAGAAGAAGAAACGAAGAGAAAGTATAGGCGAGACAGAGATCAAGAGAGAGAAAGAGAGAAGAGAGAGATAGAGAGAAGTAGCCGACGTGTTGGTTGAAACACATTTTGCATTAAAACAGTTCTCCCCGAGTGTGCGTATTTCCGCAAAAGTAAGCTCCCTGGGGCGGTTTAGCGGCACCTCAACGAAGGTAGATAGGGAAGTACAAGCTTCCGTCTCCGTTCTGCTCATTTTCTATCACTCTCAGTGCTGTTTTACCACTCTTTTTCTATCTTTTTATCTTTTTTTTTTCTTCTATTTTCGAGCACCCCTAACCCTCGTTTTCTTCGTTCGCGCGTACTACCTCTCGGCGTACGCATCGTTCCTCGTGCGTACTTTTCCGTAACAAATACACACGTACACATACGAACATACATAAATACATGCATACAGGGAGAAGCATTCGTATAGAGACACAGACGAAGTGGAAGTATAGCGACAGAGAAAATGGCAGTTGCGCGAGCGCGCATTCTGCCTATCAATCCTGCGTTCTGGGATGCATTTTTTCTCTCCGCCGGCATCGAACGACGACCACCGCCACCGCCGCCACCGTCACCGTGGTACCGGCTACGGTATCGGTGCAACACGCCCCGGAACGTGAGGCGGAATGAAAATAGAAGTGCGGTAACATCGACGAAAAATGATGGAAGCCGTGCGACGGCATTTCGGTGACAAAGAGGACCAAGAGGAAAAGAGGGGGGAACAACGGGTACGTGCGAGTACTTCAGGACGATCGGACCGAACGTCTGCTTCCTGTCTCTTCCACGCGTTATGACCTTTCCAATGAACTTTTGTTACCTTTTCCTTTTTTTTTTTTTTCTTGTAACATTATGATCACTGTAAAATAAATTTCATCGATTCGATTGTAATTCATTACATTTTTCCCATTACATTTTGTACTTTTCTTTGTCATTTATATTACGTGATCCTTATATATGAAAATTAAGTAAACTTCGATATAGTTTGATTGAACATTAAAGACAAAAAGGAAAGAAGAAAGAGAAGAAAAAAATGAAGTAGGGTAGATACAGTAAGAACGCGTTAGCTTTCCCCATCTCCTCTTCCCTTTCCCTCTTTCTTTCTTTCTCTCTTTCTCTCTTTATACCAGCACATCAGACAGATAATTAAAAAATAGTCCCTGCGGGCCTTTACTCCTTTTTCGCGGCTCATTAAATCGACCATAAATTATGCATCGAAAATTACGGGCAGGGCCTGCCGAATATCGGAGTTGCTTCCACGACTCCCACCGTGAAAGAGAGAGAGAGAGAGAGAGAGAGAGAGAGAAGGGGGAGGGGAAGAGGAATGAGGAGGAGGAGAAGGAGGAAAAGGAAGAGAAGAAGAAGAAGAAGAAGAAGAAGAAGGGGAGAGAACTGAGGGATACCAAGAGGAGCCAGCATAATAAGCAATTTGTAATCAAGAGGCGTCGTACAGGTTGTTATAGTTAGTAAGAAATCCAATGGAAAGCCTGTCCCGTCGGTGGAGTTCTACGGTCTTGGTAGTTGGTACATCCTGAGAAAGAAAAAGAGAGAGAAAGAGATTGGGAAAGAGTAAGAAAGAAAGAAAGAAAGAAAGAAAAAGACGGAGAAAGGGTGAGATAGGTGAAAGACGCATAGAAAAGGGCAAGAAAGAGAAACAGAATACACGAATAAGATAGAAAAAGAGAAAAGAAATGGATGTAGAAGTCGAGAAGGGTGAAAGGAGAAAAACGGGAAAGAGATGAAACGAGTTAGATAGAATGAGAGAAGAAGTGAGAGAGAAACAGAGAGATAGAAGTGGGAGGAGGAGAAAAGCACGGTAAAAAGAATTGCAAATTGCGAATTAGCATTATGTCCCGGCTACTCAAATCGTTATTATCTCTCCCGACGAGTTCTACTCGCGTTGCGTTCGTGAGCTCGACCTGACTCTCTCTTTCTCTCTCTTTCTCTCTTTTTTTTTTACTCTGTCTATCTTTTTCAGTGGCCGTGTGTGTATGTCTCTATCTCTCTTTCTCTCTTTTTCTCTTTCTACCCCCCGGGGATGCGTTTTGTCGTGATACTCCGCGCGTGCAAATCGGATTCACGTCGCTTCGAGTGCCGACGCACCCGGTTATTACGCAGGAAGGGACGAAAATTAAATATCTTAGCGTAGTACGCGATACGCTTCGTCAGTACGCACGCGAAAAATAGTCGATAAAACAGCAAGGAAGCAAGCCGTTTCCTACAAGCTACTATCGTTAACTATGTGTTCTCTTTCTCTTTCTCCCAAACCTCCTACCACCACTCCCACTCTCATCCCCCTTGTTCATTCTCTCTTTCTCTGGCTGTCTCTCTGTCTCTTTTTCTCTCAACGACGCGTGCTTGATTTTCGATGAAAATGTCCATCGGCCTTGTTGCATGACACCAAGCAACCGAAGTGATGTACACGCGGGGAAACGCAGGATTAACGTGTTAGAGAATCCGAGAGAAAGTGAGAGAGAAATAGATAAAAAGAGAGAAACGTACGAACCGCTTTGCAGGAAATTAATGTATCGTCGATTAACTCTTTCCTATCCGTGCGTAAACGCAAGCCGCTTTAAATGGGAAATTATTTTCTTTCGCGTGAACGTATTCGAATCATTCGTTAATTAGACTCATCGTCGGAGGATATCGTTCTCCTCTTCGTCCTCTTCGTATGTCACCGAACTTTCAAACGTTTCGTCACGTTCACTCTCGCGTTTATAGTTGAAGATACAGCGAGTCATAGGTGTGTGTATTCGTACCCGTTCCACCTTTCTGTAAATTTTAAATAATTCATGTGTGCTCTTGTAATGCAAAGCATCAAAAATTTTTATTCAGAGAAACCTATTTTATAGAATATTATTAAACTTTCAAATTTATATATAAATTTTATTCCAAAAGAATATTTTATTGTTAGAGAGAGAGAGTGAGAGAGAGAGAAATATAATTTTTTCCTTTAAATAATACAAAATTGATCTCACCGAAGTTATATTTGCATTTACAGAAGATATAATAAAAATACAATTATTAATTTTTTTCCTTTTAAGTAATACTCGATTGGCCTTCCTTTGCATCTTATAATCTTTTTAAATGATTCGAAGCATATTTTGTGAGATCAATTTTCTTTTTAATTATCATAAATTTTAATTCTTTAATAATAAAATCTTCTCTTTGAAATAAAATTGGATATCAATTTCAAAGTTTCATAATCCTAAAATATATTTTTTTATAGAAGAATTTTCAATTATTGCATTACAAGCAAATAATCATTGTTAAGAAATAACAGTGAGTGTACGAATACTCTCGCGATTCCCTGTACAAATTAAAAGTAAATTAATGATCAGCGTAAGAAATTATTAAAATGATAATTATTTATTAATTATACACAGTTTAACATTTACTCTAGTTGATACGATCCTTGTTCTCAGCTTCGTAAGATTTCCTGAAACAAAACCAAAAAAGTAACTTACAATTATAGATATTTTCTCTTCCCACAAACGAAAATTCAATGACTGTTCGTACCTCTCTCTCTCTCTCTCTCTCTCGTACTATTTAACCACTCGTGTTTACACATTTGGCCCCGACCGAAACAATGTTTATATCATCCGGTATTATTCATTGTATTCCTATGAATCATACATGTCCGCGTGGCAGCCGATAAACGCGTAAACGTTTATCGCGAAATCATCTCCGATATTGATGTTTACTTTTTAAAATGGGAATCGATGCTAAAAACCTATACCCACCCTCCCCAACGTTTCGTCAACGATCTCAAATGAGCTCGAAAATTTTCCTTACTCTTCTTCCTATGGACATATACCATATATACACACATATCTCAAATGTATTAATATATATATATATATATATGTGTACGTGTACGTGTATCTTCGAAATTTAAATACTATGAGCGATATCATATTATCCTATTAATAAACGGTATTAGAGAGAAAACAGTAAAGTGCTTTTAACGGTACGGTGTCGATCTCGGTTGGGAGTTCTAATATGACAAATACCATACAGCGTTTCCACCGGTTTCGACATTCTTGCATTCATTAACAGAGGGACGCAACCCAATATGGAACATTTCGCAAACGGTATATTATTAATGCCCGAACGCGTCAGAATCAATTTTCATTTAAGAGATACTTATGTACACGCGTATATTCTACATATCAAAAAGGGAAGCAAATTTCTGGATAGTTTATCACACCTATTATTCTACGTATTATCCTCTACTATATCTTTCTTTCTTTTCTTTCGATACCATACGATACACGTATGTATCCGTCTCTTGCAAGTTGATATATTTTAAATCGAATAATATCGTAGAAAGTTCTTTATATGTATGTATAAATGTATCTGGGAGAAAGAGAAAAGACGTTATTTCATTCGATCCTTTATCAAGACGAGTTTATCGAGGGACCATACTTTTTTCCTTTCCTTCTCCCCTTCTGAACTCATTGAAAGAAAACTTACATAGGAGAAAGAGAGGAAAGGTATGCGTCGCGTAATAAATAATGCTATCTTTAAAAGAAAAAATCGGAAAGAAATGATAATAATAATAATAATAAACAAAAAAAAAACAAAAAAAAAGGAAGGAAAGAAAGAAAGAAAGAAAGTAAGCAAGCAAGCAAGAAGGAAGAAAAGGGTCGAAAGAATAATACCGTCGGTCGACCAACCAGCCGGCTGAAGTCAGCGAACCGGCAGGAGATATCTCGAAGAATCCCAATTAACTCCGCGCTTTCGAATGAAATTATTTTTGCGCGCGGTCCTCGTCGCGGGCTAAAAGAGTCGAGCAAAGACGACGACGACGACGATGACGGTGAGGTAGAAAAGACGGGGGGTAGAAAGGGACGGCAAGGAGGGAGGGCGAGGATAAGGAAAAGTAGTAAGAGGATGAGGATGAGGATGAGGATGAGGAGATGGTAAGGACGAGAAGAGGCAAAAGAAAAAGAAAGAAGAGTAAAAATGGTGGTGGAGAAGGTGGAAGAAGGGATGAGGTAAGATCAGAGGGGGGAGGGCAGGGAAGGAAAGTAGGTGGAAGGGACGACGAAGCCGCTCGAAACTACCAAACTACTTTTCAAGCTGCCCCCGCGGCCCTGGCAAGATTATAATTAAAACGTCGCGCTGTGCCGGATAATAAATTAATGCATAATTAACATAGCTAATTATAATACCGTCTGAAAATTTTTCTCGCAACTCGTAACACGAATATACACGCACGTATACATACGTATTCATAGTATATACACGCACAAAGCGAGAGATAGATAGAGATAGAGAAAGATACACACACACACAGACACACAGACACCCATCTTTGCGCGGGCGTACTCGCTCGCACGCGGAGGCAGTGCGGAGCTCGGTAATTTATGATCGGACATGAAAAATTACCGTCTCGGGGGGGTTTAATCATTCCCTGACTCCCCTCCCTCTACTTCTCCTCATCCTTTCCTTTTCCAACAGGGAGCCGCCAACGACCTTCTGCCGACCGACATCGCTAAGACTCCTTGCGTATGCAAGAATATCCCTCTTCTTCTTCTTATTCTTCTTCTTGTTCTTGTTCTTCTTCTTATTATTATTCTCCTTTTCTTCTTCTTATTATTCTTCCTACCGAATGGGCTATACCCCTTTTTTCTTGGGATTTCTTTTCAATAACTATCAAGAGTTTTTTATTATTTTCAACAACAAGTAACACGGTTCATCCATAACTTCTACTCATCTTACAAACAATATCTAATACATTGTTTCAATTTTGATTCGAATGCAAACGTATGTACGCGTATTTAAATTTAGATCGCAAGGAGATTGAAAAAGGAGGAAGGAAAATAAAAGAACTGGTTAGTTGTTTGCAAAGAAATCGGTATAATTCGATGGTTTCGAATTGAGACAGGAAAGTTCTCGCTCGAGAAAGTAACTTTTATCGAGCGCGATAGGACGACAGGTAGAAAAGGTACGCTGGTATGCTACGTTAATTGACTTATAAAATGCTTAAATAATTAAAGCGGCCATTAAATGCCAGCCACGGGGCAACCCTCTGGACGTCGTATAATTTGAACATTGTTTCTCCTTTCTTTTCCCTCTCTCTCTCCCTTTGTGGTAACGCGAAAGCTTGTCCGCTTCTCTCATCCTTTCTCTATCTCTCTCTCTTTCTCTTTTCTCTCTTTCTCTTTTTACCAAAAGCGGACAAACCACCACGCGCGTTAATTCATTAGCCGTTTGCCATACATCGTACTCCGCAAAACTTCCGGGTTTTTAGACTCACTCTCTTTCCTCTCTCTCTCTCTCTCTCTCAGTTTTTCTCTCATTCACTCTTTTACTCTTTCACTCTTTCAACTCTTTCTCATTCCTCTGTCACGAATTTCGAACGATACGCAAGCCAGCCGTTTCGACTGTAATAATTTACAGTACGCGAGCAAAAGTCGCCGCCACCGTTGCCGCCGTTACCGTCGCCGTCGGTACCCTCTTGCCAACCCTCCTAGTAAACTGTACTTTTCTCTGTCCGTTTTCGATGTTATCGAGGTGTTGAAAAATTAGCGCTCCCGACTACCAGCTACAACATGTCCCTTTCCGTTTGAACGTCAATGAATTTTTCTCGACTTACGAGAACTCCTCTCCTATTGTATGTTCGTGGATGGTTTAATCGATTTACCTAAAACTACCGGACATTTTTGTAACTGACTGACAACTTACCGACGTTTTCACTACCACAAGTTTTGACTTACACCGAGGATGAAATGAATTACGATTCTCTTTCTCTCTCTCTTTGTTACGAATTATTTCCTAAAAGGTTTCGTATTTCTCCCACAGGATTTATCGAACTGTTATTACGTAAATATCAGATACTATCAATTAGGTTTCTATTCATTTTTTTTTTTAATAATTTTATTTATTTATTATTATTAACCAGTAGGTATATTCAAATTTACAAATTTAGATACTTCAAATTTTTTATAGAGGTAATGCAATTACCTATTTATAGGCCTGGTTTACTTAAGACTGTCTTATATCTAACTTAACTTACATACTCTGTCGAGTTATTTTTGTATCTAGCATAGTCCTTATTCGTCGCGTTATAATAAATTTACGCTCGCTAACCTGTATAATTAAATAACACAGTTTCAGAGAATATTTTACAATAAATATTATTAAATTATTGCACTTTTTTAATGCACTTTTTAATGCACTTTTTAATGTTCGGTTAGTGATATGTTCTTATAATGTTACGTTGGTAACATGTTCTTATCCAATTTTGTGGTTCAATTTTAATTGTAATTATAATGGTAGACATAGTTTACGAGATCTTTTGGGAGAAAATTGTATGCAGTATAGTAATGAGTTATAGATAAATATAACTAGCTGACGTGTTAATCAAAATGTTTTTATTTTCAACGGATACTTTTTAAACATCGTTTACATAATTCTCGATATTTTCAATAATTAACTAAACAAAAAATATATTTATTTTAAAATACGAAATAATAACTTTTTGTTTGAAAAAAGAAGAAGAAGAAAAAAAATATTTTATAAAAAAAAGGGAAAATCATTTTCAAACAACTAATTTAATACATTCTCGTTATAAAATATGTAGGGTGATTACCTCGAATGTTCTAAACAAGCACTTCGGTATGGGCTACGATCCAAGTTGGAAAAATACGCGACGAGAGAGTGGGAGAGATAGTTTGGAAGCGTCGCGACGCGTCGTTCGTCAGAGATCTGCCGCAAAATCGGCGGCCGTTAACGGCTAACGGCGAGGACACGGTGATCGCTTAGGCACGACACGACACAAATAATGCAGTAGCGTAGTAGTAATTTGTCCGCGTTATTTCCTACTCACTCCTTCTATCTCTTTCTCTCTTTCTCTCATTCGAAATACCCCGTTTGGCCCCCATATCTCTCTCTCTCTCTCTCTTTTCATTCGAGCATCGAAGTGCGCTTGGTAACCGAAAATATAGACAAATGAGTTAAAAAACGTGCCGGTAACACCTTGTCGTCACGGAGAATGGCCGTCCTATCCTCCTGCCCCCCTTTTACCCTATCCCCGTACCCTTCTCACCATTCTAGCGAAGCTCCGAACGATTTGACATTGTCGAAAGTTAATCAATGTTGGTACCGAAGCGGCCACGATAGAAGCAGTTGCCGACTCGGACCTCGTAGTTTCAGCGTCGTTTCGTCAATTTTTTAAAATTAAATCACTATCTGTCCTTGTTAAACGCGTTTTCCCGATGTAACCTCCCTTCCCCCCAGCCACCCCCATATACAGTATGCAACCTCTTCGCCGATCTACCCTTTCCGGTTCGGTGCTAGTCGAACGCCTTCCCCTCTACCCTCCGTTCTTTCGCTCGCTAACTCCCGTTTTCTCTCCACCTCCACCTACTCCTATTCCCTCCTCGCTCCTCGCCTCTTTCCTCTCCCGTTCCACGTGCTGCACCTAATGACAGACAGTTGCCGGCGAAAAAAAGTGTGTAAATCTGCGAGAGGGGGCACCTGGAGGTTGGCGGGGGTTGGGGCAGGGGTAGTGGTAAAGGGTTGGATGGGGTAGAGGTTTGAGGGTGGCAGTGGGTACGTGGGGTTATAAAAAAAGAGAGATAGAGACATAGGGAGAAAAAAACGCGGGGCAGAGCGGTATAAAGAGAGAGATAGAGAGAGAAAGGGATGTTACGCGAAAAAAAGGGAATAAGTGGGAAAGAGGAAGAGGGTTGGGACGGGGGGAGGAGGTATAGGTAGAGAAAAAGAGGGAAAGGGTAATGAGTGAGAGCAGCGCCATCACAGAACGCGCAACCCATATAGATGGCGCACGGTAGACGCGGCTACGGCGAGCGGCCATTCCGGTAAAACGTACCGGAATAAAAATAATAGCTGGAAATGGACACGGGGGTAGTACGGCAGCTCGTCATTTTTTTCTATTAGCCGAAACTTACAAACACCCGGGGCTTCCGGCCATTTCGGAACGGTCGCGCGACCACCAAATCGTTCTCTCTCTCTTTTCCTCTCTTCGTCTCTATCCTTCTTTTTCTTCCTCTCTCTTTCTCTTTCTCTCTTTCTATCTGCGTCTGTCTCTCTTTTTACTCTTTTCTGCATTCGCAGCCGCGAGAATTCTCCCGTCCGAATTTTGGAAGGCCGGCCCGGCCGCCGGTGTTTAGCGTTCTCGCTCCCGGGATAAAAATGGAGGCCATATTTTTTTCAGAAACGCAAAAGGAACTGGCCGTTTCCATACGTTACTCGCGATTAAAATATCATACGAGCCGTCGACGGTGACAATTTTTTTCTACGTTTCTCCTCGTTTCCCGTTGAGAAACATGAGCAAAAGAGTGGCACGAGCGAGCGAGCGACGGTTTAAACGTTCGACGATATGACCGCGCCCGATGACAGCGTCATCAAGAATCATCCGCGCATGATCGCCCGGCTATTTTTGAATTTCCCGTTTTTCGTTCGTACGAAAAAGATCGTACGACCAATCGTTTTCCGTTGTTATCGCGAATCGGTATTGCTACAATATTTAGACAAAAATTACACAATCAACGACTAATTAAATGTCTTCAAAATACCGGGACGAGAAAAATATTATGCATCTACTCGATACAATAATAATAACAATAATAAAAATAATAACTACGCGATATAGGTTTAATTATTTCAAACTTTTCGTGTAAACTTCGAGGATCTGTTAGGATCGAAAACACCGAGAAGGGTTGCGATTAATTACTATCTCTCAGATATGTTCTTGGATCGCTGTACGGACAATGAACGTCTGGAGAAAGAGATAGTAAGTTGGCAAAAGAAAGAAAGAAAGAAAGAGAAAGATAGCCAATATGTGTGTACCTGCTTGCGTGTATGTTTGTGTGAGTGTGTGTGAGAAAGAGAGAGAGGCCGCGAAAAAGAGGTTCGGAGTGGCGTCGACTCGAAACGCAGATCTGATTGGCTCATGAATATTAAGTTCGGCCCGCAATTATTATCTGCGTTATAAATCGGACGACCTGCCTCGCTCGCCTTCCAGCCAGCCAGCAGACCGGCCGGTCCCTCTCTCGAACGTTATTATCCGCGTGCTCGCGCACCCACACTAACGTATTTTAAACGCGTGAACACACGCTCGTCTACTCCCTTATAACACACGCATACAAATACACCTCGTAATGCACCTCTTCGCGCAACGTTCACGGTTACCCCCAAGTGTTAATTACTAATCTCGCCTCTGCTAATTATAATTAACGCCTTTCGGTCCCGGCTCTGGCCGCACTCGATCGTGTCCGGTACTTCGCAGAAAGCAAAAGAAACGATTGGTACCGATCGAACTAACTTTGACTACATTCTAACTAACTTTCTTTCTCTCTCTCACTTTATTTCTATCTTCTTCTCTCTTTCACTTGCTCTCATCGAAACGAATCCTCCAGGATTTCGTGAATTCGATCGAAACTTTGACTAACTTTCTTCCACGTTGCTTCTTCGTTTTACCCTGTCGCAATTATTCCAATTTTCTTTCCTTTTTTTTTTTCTCGTCTGACTATTCTCGATAACTCTTTCTCTCTCTATCTCTCTCTAAAGTTATACCCGACGACGATGTCCAGTTATTTGTATAATCTCGTTGATATTCCAGCAATAAATAAATATGTAGGTATATCCATTGGCTATATAACGGGATAAACCATCGTATCAAAATTAGTTTAAAAGCATTACACGAGGCAAACATTTATCGAGTACTACTTCGTGAAAATGAAAAAATATACTTTATTAGTAATTACTATACAAATCACACGTACACAATGTAACCAGATATTAATTCGATCGAATTCTTTATATGTATGAGTAAATATAATACATAGGTACACGGTTTACGTATTCGATAAAAAAAAATAAAATATCATCATTCATAAACGCGTATAATTATTTCTCGATCGTTAGAAAGAAACTTAACGAACGATCCATACGATTACTTAGAAAATCTAACAATAAGTCAATCCTTCGGTTACATCCATTTCGGTAAAGATAGGACATTCAAAGAAATGAGTCTTACCATAAGTTATAAGAAATCGAAGACATTAGGTCGAAGCTTTGTCACATTATCATCGGCATTTGGAGCTGACGTTGGTTAAGACCTGAGGGGCTACCTGAGTACCAACCAAGACCAGAAGCAAGCGTAGTTGGCGAAGGAAGCCCAAGGTAGGATTGGACAGGCAGGCAAGCAGCTAGCAAGAAAGCAAGCAAACAGGCAGCCACAGTCACCAGTGTGCCAGCATCGCGCCACACTATACGCCTGGTGCCTCATTAAAATATGCAAATACGAGCCCAGCTCGTCCGTTTCCTTTCGTTCCTTTCCTCCCCCCCCCTCTCTCTCTCGTGCACTCAGTTGCGCGCGGGCGCGCGTGCACGCCGTGCGTGCGTCGAAATGTTTACGATCACGGCGAAATTAAAAGTACCGCTAAAATATTGCCTCTAATACGTATGTGCTGGCTGCTGGCTGCTGGCTGCTGCTGCTGTTGCTGTTGCTGTTGCTGCTGGCTCCTGCAACTCCAGCTACTTCTGCCAACTTCTACTACTGTTTTATTTTTTTTTGTTTTTTACTTTTTTTGTTTCTTGATACCAACTCTCTTTCTCTCTTTCTCGTTCTCTTTCACGTTTCTCAGTTCCTTTTTTGACACCTCCGAAGGACTCTTCGCGTGTAGGAACAAGGAATCTTTCCACTTGTTTTTTTTTCTTTTAGATCCATAGAATATATCTTAGATTTAAGTTATTTTCAGTTAAATTGTTGCTCCATTTACTTACAATCCTCGAATGTATTTTTCCTATTCGATAACGCGTACTTGAAACGCGAGAGATTTATTTTAGAGATAGTCAACATTGGTCATTTCTTATTCGTATGAGAAGTCTTTATCTCGATGTTTGCGTTCATAGTTTGAAATTCAATGACCCCCGTGTGCGAATGCAGACGTGACTGCATTTAGAATTCACTGTAACGTAAAGATCTTTATATTCATGGTGAATGATTGTTTTCTTCTGTGTATATTTGTTATACTTTTGAGGAAACTGAATCAGTGTATCTTAGGATTTCGTAAACAACAGTTCGACGTATCAACGGGTATCGATGATATAATTTATCCAACGTTTAAAAATACATTGTAAGATTACGTTAATCTGTATGTAAGTATTGCAACATTGTCTTTTAATATCGCATTTCCACGTAGTTTAAAGATATTTAAATTAAGATACATACACACACACACATACAGAGTTACTCGTATCTTCGAGTGTTTAACGATACGAATTTTAAAAATCTCTCATAGTACAGGTAGCTCTCCAACAACATGGCATCTTATAACATGGTTTCGCTCTAACACGATAAGAAAATAGCAAAAACCTTTGTAGAGCACTGTACTTCTACAGCCGCTGCAAGGCATACCGTCTAAAAGATACAGTGTAACTCCCCTTTTTCTACTGACTCTGAGTCTCATACAACACGGTTTCACATAACACTGAATTTTCTAGGAACCTATCAACCGTTTTAGAGAAGGGTTACCTGTATTAGAATTTCTACTCAAAAGTTTCATTAGAAATTAAAAAAAGATAAATTAAAATAAGATATTCATAATATCATTAAAATAAGATATTATACTATTCTCATTTTATTTAATATCAAATTCGATTGAACAAAATTAGAATAAATTTATCTACTCATTAGTCGAACTCAAAATGTATCAAAATTATTTGTAGATAATAGATTAAAATGTATCTGAGGAAGTAGTTTTAATGAAACATATTTAATCATCCATATATATCTCGATAAATATGACACAAATATATATGAAACAAACACCTGTTAGATTATTACAATTTTTGAATAACCTTCGCGTTAAATATCACCGCGTTTCTTGCCAGACTCATAAATAGTATGCAAATTATATGTGTAAATTGTTAGGATCATCGTTTTGTATGAAAATGTTCGCGATAATCGATAAATTAGGTGCCTTTATTCCTGTCTGATTATCAGGCAAACGATATGAGGAAGTTTGTACAAATGGGGCGGGTACGTGGTGCAAATGTGAAAGAGCCTTTAAAACGCCGACGGAAAATGGCGCGAACGTGCGAGACGTGCCACCTACGAGAGTTCTCGCCCCGAGGCACTTACAATACACTCCCCTATTCACTTGCCATCTCTCTTTCACCCTCTTTCTTCTTCTCTTTGCTTTCTCATCCATCGTCCAGTATCCCCCTCGTAACTTTATCGCCCCTTTTCCTTCAAATAATTCCCTCTATATTCTTAATTCGCTCTCTCCCTCTTTTCCTCTCACTGTCTTGACTTCTTTCAAAGACTCTTATTTTTGTTTCTTTCTTTTTAAAATAGAAAAATTAAAACACTACTTTAATTTCTTGTTTTTTTATTTCCAACGCGTACTTTGCATCGCGTTTCCTCTTAAACATATAATATTCTGGTCACTAGATCTTGTTTTCTATTTATTTTTTACGCTTAACCCGCACCTTTACATCGTTGTTTATTTCGTTATTGAAATTGCGTCGATGTTTTAATTAAATTTGTTTTCTGTTTCCTATTCTGTATTATATAAAACGAACGAATATTTTTGATTCTGACAAAATAGCCCGAGGCCAGAAGTAAATAAGGTACGAAACACTTTAAATGTAATGTGTTAAGATCGATATTATGTATCGAGCTTCTTCTACCATCATTAATTTTAATCGAATACCGATGGATTTAGGTTTCATTTTGGATACTTCTTCGTTTCTACGTAAGTAATATTATTTGTAAATAAAAAATCACATTCTTAAAGTAGAACGAAATACTTTATCTATTTCTCGCTCTTTTTCTCTCTTTCCTTTGCTTTTTCTTTTTCATTGACCGATGCGACGAGGGATTTAACCCAGCACGAACATCCGTTGCTTTCGCAAGAGCATCAGAATGATTTTTACGATCCCGATCCGCTAACGAGTAGTCCCGCGCCTCTATTTCCAACAGCCTTACGCAGCGATAATTCTTCATTATCGTACATTGTTGCTTGCTTGCGAGCACGAATGTGCTCTAAGCCGTAAGCGAAAGAGCAAGCGAAAGAGCGAAAGAGCGAGCGAACCTATAGTCCTTCGAGAGAATTTTTTACGAGGCGGCATCGAGAAGAGTAATCAGGGACGCCCTTTTAATTGCTACCGTTTTTGCCACGTCGAAATTTCGACGTTTACGAGCGTACAAGAGATGAAATAGGAAGAAAATGCGAGGCAGAAAAGAATCTCTTGGATATAATCAGCCAGCACAAAGTTGCGCGAATTTCGTTAAACGATCAATTTACTTTCAGTGAAATTTTTCTTCTTTTTATTTTTTTATTTTCTTTCCTCCATGCAATTTTTCCGACATTTATTTCAAGGCAATCCATCGAAGAAAATGATTTAGATCGTTCAACTTTATAAGGATACCATCCAAGATCGTCGAAGTTATGAGAGACGTTTATAGATTTTCAAGCATACTTTATATCTTTTCAACAGGGATATTACGTTTGTCAAAGAAAACCTTGCTACTTCTTGTTAGCATCTGACGTTAAAGAGAGGGAACAGAGTGTCGAGTGGATGAACAAAGTAGGCTTTCGCGCCTTGATGTGCTAATTATGCCAGAGTCAAGGTTCTACGATCTTGAAACTCGCTGACACGACGTCTACCTTGAAACGAAATCCCAATTGCAAGAGGTTTCACTAATCGAAAAATGACGATTTATGGTAAGCTCTTTGTTTCAATATACGACGTTTCATTTAAATTTTTATTTTCAATGATTGATCTTTTAAAACGACATACGATCACTTATCGTTGATTATAATAAAGTGTTTTCGTTAAAGAATAAAATATACAAAAATTCTTTCTTTTTTTCGTATCGAAAGATCTGCAAAGTTTAGAAATTGAGGAGAAACGATAAATCCGGTAGGCCACTCTAGCAATCTCTGCCGTCGCTCGTCGAATAACAGCTAAAGCACTTCATCACGCTTTACCCTTATTAAGCTCGCGGATTTCTCCACGCCCAGTAGCGGATACCGTCGTGGCCGTTCTTCTCTATCGCTTCGGACCGAACGATTACCGTGGAAAAGGGCTAACGATAAAACGCCAGAAGGCACTTCATTATGCGTTCCTCGTAACGTATTCAAATAACTCGTAATAGCAAGGCAGCTCTTTTCCTTTCTCT
Organism: Mischocyttarus mexicanus; assembly: GCA_023678845.1. Classification (NCBI taxonomy): domain Eukaryota; kingdom Metazoa; phylum Arthropoda; class Insecta; order Hymenoptera; family Vespidae; genus Mischocyttarus; species Mischocyttarus mexicanus. Next base: position 703,670 of record JACGTP010000018.1, on the reverse strand, counting down.
CTTTACACTCTTATCCTTCTTTTCGTTAGGGAGAATTATAGCACTCGTCCGAACGGGAACCCAACTTCGGCACTTTTAATCTTACCGCCAGAAACTGCAAGAGATTCGGATAGCCGTGATGTTTCTTCGAAATAAGAAGAACAGAGAGAGAGAGAGTAAGAGAGATACATGGTGAATGGGGAGAAAGGAAAAGGAAAGGGGGTAGAATTGCTCGAGATAAGAAGCAGATCGATTTGGCGTTAATCGGGAGCTAAGGTGATTCCCGTTAATGCTCGAAATGAATTAACGAAACGTGTCCCTTAGCCGGATAGTATCTGGGCTATAGATTTGGCGCGGACGATAACCTTGGAAAGGCGTGGACGAACGGCGTCGATGCCGATGCCGTTAGTGGTCGGTTCGATTCAATTCCCATTTATAACACCGTCACATCGAAAGTGCCGGCGTAAGTACCCCGGCAGCTCCCGGTAACTCTAAATACACACGTGTCCGGGCCCGGAACCCGCGAATACTACACACGACGTACACGGGCACGCGGTAAAATTCAATCAACTTCTTGCTTTTTTTCTCCCTCGGGACAACTCCAGATCCCTCGTCAAATACGCGCGGATACCTGCGCCCTCTTTCTCACCCTCCCCATCTGCCCCCTCTCTCCTCCTTCTCTTATGCCTTCTTCGTTCATTCGTTCATTCGTTCGTTCGTTCGTTCATCAGCCACTCTCTTCCCCTCTCTCTCTCTCTTTCTCTTATTCTTTTTCTCTCTTTTCCATTTTATATCCTATCCCTTCCAATCCTTTTTCCATCCCTATCCATTCCTTTCCTTTCCTTTCTTTCTCCAACACGTAGAGAAACTCACGTCATGCGATCACGCCTCGTCGGTAGCGATGCTTGATAGCTCATTAATATTCCTCGTGTAATTGATACGTATCGATGCCGATCGCATCAACGTGCTGGTACAACGTAGACGTGACAAAAGTCAATAACCATATCCCCGGGGCCTCCTTCCTTCCTTCGTTCCTTCCTTCCTTCTTCTCTAGCTCGTTAATTCGCCCGACTTGTTCGCCGTAATGAGCGTACGAGACCCCGTGATTCTCGTGCTTATGGCTCCAGAGTTGGCCTCTCTTCCGTTGCGAGAAAAAGAGAGTGAGAGAGAAAAAGAAACGACACATGGAACGATTAGCTGATATAAATTTGGCAGGTGTCTGACTATATGAGCTGATTTCTTCTCCATCTCTCTCTCTCACCCTTCCTTCCACTCTTTTTTACTTTCTCGTTATCTTTATTTTTCTTTAGGCCGAGATCGACCAGTCACCCTGACGTTATTAATTCTTTTATGATCGCTGGGTGGGATTCGATAATTAGACTCAACGTTTCGATTTTATTCGGAGATTAAAACCTACCGAAACACCTTTTAATTTATGGATCCCGTTTAAATACGTATTCAGTGAGTAATCCGATGGAAAATTATTGCGAAAAGTGACGTTGTTCTTTTTTGCTCTTTGATTTTTTCTTCTTCTCTTCTTTTACTCGTTTTTTCGATAATAAATATTCTCTCTCTCTCTTTCTCTTTCTTCTTCTCTCTTTCTTTTTTTCGAGTAAGTTTTGAAAGAACATTGTTGAGAAATTTATCGATATATTTTACATCTTTAAATAGTGAAGAAGAAAAAAAGAATATACTTGTTTAGACAGAACCCTTCCTTCCTTCCCTTCCTTCATGAGATATATACACAACTAGTTACAGAATAAATTATACAGCAGACAACTTCTAAATCGACGTAGAAACTTGAACGAATGAATCAAGAACTTCATCTTATCTTCTAGGAACGTAACGTTAATAGATATGCGTATTTACAATAGTAATTTGTTTAATTTCTAAGCAAATGAACCTTCCATTTTTAACATTTTTCATGTTCCTTTTTTTTAATACTTAAACGTTGAGGTCCTTTGTAGAGGTATGTTTATCGAGAACTTATCTTACTGTTTCGAGATAAGGGACACGTCTATGTAAATTCGTCGTGTCGACACCCTTTCAGAACTCCCCCCTTCTCCCCGTATACATTCCAAAACAATAGTAAGATCGTTAGAAATGTAGATTTCACTTGGGAACAATCACGATCGCTCAGTGTTGTTATTTCTCTGTCGTACGATCGAAGGGGAGTTCTCACTTCGTTGCAAGAGGGTTGGATCGTTCGTTCGTCGGTTGATAGAAAAAAAAAAAGAAGGAAAAGAAACAAAGCAAAGGGTGTCGGAGAAAGCAACAGGAATGAGACGTATAATCGATTGAAAGAATTCATTAAATGAATAATGGTAAAAGTTCGTAGGGGTAGTATTCGTAGATGATTATCATAGAAAGTGAAAAAAATATTTGTTAGGATAATCATGTATACCGGATAAATTTACAACGACGATTCGTACAAATCGTTGACCTGTGATCCGAGACGTGTCGAAGTAGGTCCGGCGTGCTAACAGCAATGGACATCTGACATGCTGGTGTACTACTTCAAGCCAACGCCTCTGATTGTCACTTAACGAGGTAACAACCCTCAGGGCAAATTGTTAGAACGGATCGTACGAAGCAACCGAACGCGTTCTTCTTCCTCCTCTTCTTCCTCCTCCTTCTCTTCTTCTTCTTACTTCTCTTTCACCTCCTTCTCTTCCACCTTTTCCTCTTTTCCCTCCTCGTCCTTCTCCTTCTTCTTCACGTCTTTGCAAATGCCCGTAAGACCGTTTGTACGCGTGGGCTGGACTTACACGAATGTTAATTGTTTACCGATGATATTTTATGAGAGTCATGATTCAGTCGAGTCATACATTGTAAGAGTACGCGTTCCAACAGCGATTGGACATTTTCTAACGAGTACCTACCACGAAGTAAAGTCCAGTCAATGTTACCCTCCTGGTTGTACATGCCCTTAGGGCAAAAACCGATACTTTGGATGAACGTAGCGTTAGTGACAACGATCGAAGAAACCTATTCTCATTGCACATTACTATTTCTGCGTCCTTCGAAATGTTGATAAGACCCCGATAAGCGTATCTATTCTTTTCAAATATTCACAGAATATACTTTAAAGTCATGAGAGTATTCTCATCACTCCTAATATCAATTTGAAACAATCAATGTTTTCTTAAAATACAATATTTTCAAATTTTTATACACCACAAATATATTTAACGATTGTAAAATTATGAAATTGATATGAATTTTATTGCATAAAAGGACTTTGTTTTAGGATAAATAAGACTTGACATAACTGATAAGAAAATTGATCTCATCAAGATATGCCCAATCGTCTTGAAGGTATTATTACATGTTAAAGAGGGACCACAACAAATTATTCAACGAAAATAATAATTGTTATTTTATTATATCTTACATAAGTACAAATCATTTTACGAGTTCAATTTTTGATCGTTTAAATAATTGTTTTAACAATAAAATGTTCTCTTCTGCTATATAAAATTTATATGAATTTGAAAGTGTTTGTTGTATAATAATTTAAAACTAAGTTTCTGTGTGTATAACAAGTATTTAAAATTTGTAGTGGGAACAAGTAAGAATACTCTAGTGACTCACTTTACGTACGATCAAAATCGTGAAAGGGTGTATAACGTATACGGTACGTACGTTTATACATAGGGTGAAAGATGTATTTATTTCACTTACAAAGTACCACGTAACGGGGAAACGTCGATTCGAGGGAGCTTTATTTAAATTTATGTCTTTACGTTTTTGTCGTTTGTCAGTCTTTCTGGCAATTCATATGACGTGTGATAAAAAATAGCTAGGGATATTCAAAGTCATCTTCTTTGTCTCTTTCTTTTTCTTTCTTTTATTATTTCTCTTTTTACACAGAGAGAATATGTAGCAGTATATGTGAAAATAATTTTTATATTTTTATCTGTTTCCTTGTTTTGAAGCTTCTTTTATTCTATCAGTTATTTTATAAAAAACAACTTCACGAAATTATAAATAACAAATTCTTACAAGCGATGTATGTATTTATTGATAAAATTTGATTATCGTACGACGATTTGATCTCTAGATTTCTGACCTTTCATTTGTTCTTTCAGTCTTAACATCTCATGTCAGTTGCGATTGAGTTTCACTAGAATCAACACCATTGCATACCGTAAGTCATATATTAAGTTGTTTAACTGAATAATATACGATCCATTCTGCCCTATATTACCTGTTTCTTCGTATTTTGTATTAATTAATAAAATAATGTAAAATAAACAATATTAAAAATAAAAAGTTACTAGGAAAAGGAAGTAAACTTATGAAACGACTCTAATATATAATTTTGTATTTATTTAAAACTTGAAATATTAAAATGAATAATAAATGTTACATATCTATTAGATATATTTATCAATAGTATTTATATTATCGAAGGTTAGAGTAATATAGATATAAATTCTGTAGTAACGTTGTTTTGGAGGAAGATTTTACAGAGAAACAGTAAACGGGGAATATCCTACTACTCGGACAGAGACTTATCGCGAGACGATTGTAGGAAGGAGAAAGACTCAGTTGTTCGTTGCTAGGAGTATCAGGCGATTTACCGTCGGGCATCACCAAGACATATCGAAGTTCTAAATTTACAATTTGCGCGGAAAGTTCGACACTGTTTGTGCAGCATACGCCACGGTTAGTTTGCCGGCGGTCACGTGAGAGCAGGTCTCACGTCTTGTACCGGGCTAGTAGATACTATAGCTCGCATTCTGTTGGCTGGACACTTGGCGACGACCTATCCCTCATCCCTGTCGAGCTAGCTGTCCTGGGCTTTTCCTAGGCGGTGCCCAGTCACTGAACTCTCTGGAACAACTTCTGTTATTATAAGTTAACCTCAGACCCGAACACCCTAGATGCCCCACCATTGCCACCTGCATCTATCTCTCTCTTTCTTCTGGTCCTTGTCACTGGTACCGTCTCTGCTCAGATTATGGACATCAGCTAGAGACCTGAGGAGAGATCCCGCTAACCCCGCGACTCTAACTTCTCTCCGTTTGTATAACGAAAGTGTCTCAGGTTCACTCGAAGAATAACACGTTCTAGCTCCTCTTACCTTACCCAATGCGAACCGGACTGTACTCGATCTTATAAACGTTCTAGGGAACAATCGATTAGAATCAATCTAAATATAACTCTTAAATATCGTCTTCCCCTTTTAGATTATTAGATTAAAAACGAATTAACCAAGATTCCGACGATACGTCATATTAGTATTAGCTTCAAAATTCTACAAATAAACGTATAGAATAAAATATATTAAAAGGTGTTTAGTTTTTAATAGGTAACGGGAAAAAAGGATTTGAGGGGAGAGAGAACGGGTCAAAGGTTTCGTGACTTAGGTTGAAAGTAAAAGAGTAAACAGGCGACTTGTGGATCCGATTAAAGTCGCGGAGGTTAAAAACCGCGTACGTATTCGAGTTAAAAGGACGATACTCTTTCGAAACGGACGCGAATGCAAAGAGGAGAATACGATGGCAGGCTTTACGAGAGCGGAAAGTTGCGGTTGGAGAGATATAAAGCAAGCGCGTCGCATATAACTTACAATCAGCCAGCTTCGCTCGGTTGCCTCTCCATTTCACTCTCTTCTCTCTCACTCTCACTCTCTCTTCTTGTCCTTCTCCTTCTCCATCTACATCTCCCTCTCTCTTTCCTCGATCCTTCCATCTCCGATGCAAGAGAAAGAAAGAAAGAAAGAAAGAAAGAAAGAAAGAAAGAGAAAGAGAAAGAGAAAGAGCATGAGCTACCGCTTCTCGAAGCTTACCTTGAACTCAGCAGCGACGTTCGATTTAAGGAGAGAAATTTGCGATAATGGCTGCACCATTAACGCTCGACGATCTACTATCGATCGAGGACGCACGCGAAGACCAACGGAGCAAGATTTTTCTCTTAGCTACGAAATTTTCTCGGATTATTCATCGACCATGCGTATTTAATAAAGTATCCTTCGCAGTAACTCCGATTGTCGTTCGTATATCCCCGACGTAACGCGTTTCTGTTCATTCAAGATTTATTGGAGATGGGATAGGATTGATTGGACATTTACGGGAATCGTTACCGTATCTTTCTCTCTCTCTTTATTTCTCTTTCTCTCCTCCCCCCTCTCTTTCTCTACGCTCTCTTTTGGGACTACGAAATTTAACGGTAATTAATATAAAAAGCAAATGTTAGTTGTTGTTGTTGTTGTAGTTAGATGGAATATCCTTTTTAAAACTTCAGATCGTTATTATATTTTGACATATATTATTTATTAGTTGATAATTGTTAATAAGTTATATCGAGAATCTTAAATAAAACACGATATATATGTACCAGCTTTGGCTTCAGTCGATAATACTACTTTTTTTCTTAGCAAGGAAGTAAGTACGAACCGGTGAAGGACACCATGGATATACTGAAGAGAAAAGAAAAAGAAATAAAGAGAGAGAGAGAGTGAGAAAGATCCAAGTCGAACGTGACGAGTCACGTTAATGCTTACTTAAGCCAAGTAAAAAAGAGGTTGGAGGAGTGTTTTACGATGAAGATCGAGGAATTGTGAAGCGTGAAAGGAGGACTTTCGAAGGATATAGAAAATAAATCGATAACTTAATTAAAGCCGTCGGTCCGTCGAGTATCGCGACTAATCAATTTATATCGAATCGGCATTTATATATCGTGTACACGTAAGAATCTCGTAACACACCTTGCCACACACTCAGAATTTCATTAACTTATCTCTCCTTTTGACCGTATTCGCGCGTATGCGTGACTCGAAGAAGTAACGCCCGGTACCAATTATATATTCCTTTCCCGATGGCAAAAGCATCTTCGACTTATAGCATCCTTTATCTCTCTTTCTCTCTCTCTCTCTCTGTTTCTGTTTCTCTCTGTCTTTTTTTTCTTTCTTTATTTCTTTCTTATTTCTCATCCGATTTACTACTCTCACCTTATATCCCATTTCATTTATCCGTCGTCTATGAATTGTAATTTTTAAGATATAGTATTCGCCGAGTTTATCGATGATCTAATTAATGAAATTTCAATATTTTTACAACCGGTAACGGGGAAAGATTTAAAATAAATGATGATTATCTCCGTATGAGTTTTAATAACATCGTCAATTTGATAGGAACGCAGTTGTATAGATGCATCCCTACAAAAAATGATTTCTCTTCGATCATGTATGCGCGGTACGTCTGTGGGAATGAAAAAAAAGGAAGTAAGGAAGAGAATATCTGAAAGAAATTAGACAGAACCGAGCGGATAACCGTCGGGATATATCCACGACAATAGATATGCGGCGGACAGTACAATGGTCACTGTAAATCAGGGCATTTTAAAAATCTGACAGGATATATGTTGACTCGGCCTCGTATATCGTGTCACACACGGCCCGCAGTGCTGCCCATTAAATACAGCATTATGCTATCCGAACGACGAGCAGGCCAACTTCAGGCACGTAATGGTAATTGCCGGGATATATTCCCAACGCCATTTTCGGCAAGTTGCCATTCAGGGATCGTTCCGTCTCCTCCTACGTTAGTCGTCTTCGTTTACGGTCACCCTTTTTTATTTTCTTATCTTCTTCTTCTCCTTCTTCTTCTTCTTCTTTTCTATTTTTTTTTAATTTTTTTTTAATTTTATTTATTTCCTTCCGTCGGATTGACGATTCGATTAAATTCTAGGGTTTGGAAAAATTATATTAGAACTCTCAAAGATTTCATACCGTGGGCTTACTTTCTTATAAAATGTTAGTAAGAACATTTAAGAAAAAACCAAAAATATGATTTATTTGTTTATTTAATCGAATGCTACGATAAGTAAGATATATGTTAATATAGCAGGTGGTCGTGAGAGGAAACGTCGAAAGAAAGAGAAGGGTAATGAGGAGAAGGTTAGAAAAGGTGTCCAGGAATATTGGCTAGGATGAAATCTTGGTTAGGTCAAGTTGCACGACTAGTTTCGTTTTACTGCGACTAGACACGCGACAGACTCGCACCAAACCAGAGGAGGAACGTTTTCTTACGAATATGAAACGGCATGCTTGGTTATAGTCCGTCGCAAAGAACAGAGTACCTTTCAACGCGCGTTCGTTTCTCCTTCTCGGTTCGCATACTTCAACCCTTTTCTCGGCCTTTCATCGGCGCACGTTCTCTTACGGCGAGAATTAAAACGATTCTCATTCTCCTTTTCTTCTTACCCTTGAGAAAAACTCCTTTTAAACGTTAGTGCTTGACGATTGGTTCTCAATCGATCTGGATCTAACGAATTATTTTCTTTTTATAATCCAAATTTTTCTTTTCGACTATTTATTACAAAAGGTTTTTCATTTTTTTTTCTTTTCTATTATTAATTAATTTCTTATGTGAATAAGTAATAATATATCGAACGTAATGAAATAGTTATTAAACGAAGTTATTAGAATGATGGGAAAATTTGATAGAATCTAGGTCTACCAAAACGGGGTTGATCATAAATGCACGCGTAACCGTAAATTTGTGCGTCGACGGGTCTGATTAACCTATGTCGCGATCATAAGGACGTTAATTAACGGAGGACTAATACATCGATTACTTACTCTGATTGCGATTACCCTCTAATACGAAATTATGGCTTCGCCCGTTCGCGGGCATTCGCTTCTCTAAGGCTGGCTTTGTGATTCCTGCCGATCGAGCTCTAAGATTTATTGACGTTCGTAGATCACGTCTTATCCGGGTAACGTAACGTAACGTAACGTAACGTAATGTAACGTAATGTAACGTAACCTAACGTAACCTAACGTATCGTTCTATCGAAATTCTATTCCAACATTTCTAACCTTTTCATCTCTTTTTTTTATTATTATTTAGATATTTTCTTCCTTTTTCTTTCTTTTTTATTCTTATACATCCTCCGATCAGGCAGGCTACTCTAAGAGGAAGAAGTTGTTGAACGTGAGAACCCCTGCGTTCTGCAAGCTAGAAATCCAAACGGTAACAAGAGGTTACGTTTAGGGGTAGTAAGCGGTAATGTATTCCGTCGGAGAGAAGTGAAGCATGCATATTCTAGATATATTATAAATAATTACTCAATTATATCTTTGGAAAGGCAATGAATAAAGATGTCCGAGTCGACGCTAGGGCGAGGAAGGAGGGGGTGGTGGAGGTAGGTAGCAAGCTAATAAAAAAAAAGGAGCAGGAGGAGGAGGAAGAGGAGGAGGAGGCGGGGAATGAGAGAAGGAGGAGTGTAGGAGGTAGGAGAGGGGGCATATAAAAAAGGAGAAAACTTGTTCGCTTGAATATTCAAACGCAACAAACTAGGTGCACGAGTGAGAGAAAGAGAAAGAGAAAAAGAGAGAAAGGGAGAAAGCGAGAAAGAGAGGAAGAGAGAATGAGGTAGGGGTGCTAGAAGACCGGGGGAAAAGCTTATTTCAAATGGAGATCCATATTATACCCCTCCCCTTTACCATCTTTACCATCTACCCACCCTCCTACACCCCCCACAACGAACGTACTTTTGTTTCCAGATTTCGTGATCTTCGCTCCTATACTCGAGTACGCTAAACGACGGGAAGACACTTGAATTTTGATACGAAAACTTTCTACTTCACTGCCTCCCACCCAGATTCACCGTTTCCATCGGCCTTCGTTGCAAGCGAGAAACGATCTCGGGCTTTTCCGACGATGACTAATTACGTTTCTTCAAACACGCATCGTCTTTCTGTCTCTTTGTAACGCTAAGATCGTTGCAACCAACGCGCGCGCTAACTTTTCTTCTTTTCTTTCAAAAGAAAGTCTAATGGAACTTCTCTTTATTCAAATGAAGTCCGTTAAAGACTATTTTACATTAATCGTCAATGACAATCGGTGTCGATTTATGTCAAAAGATTCGGACTAATCTTCTTTCAACGATTTTCACAACAATTTTTCTTTTTTCGTCTCAATCGACATCGATGATATTTTTAATCATTTGTTTTTTCTTCTTGTTTTATTTCATTTTTCCCGTCCTTTATAACTAACGTTAGAATTTGTAGAAAAAGTTTGATAAATGTTATTAACACATAAATCCCGGGACACGCAAGAGTTGACGAGATAACTTATAAAATATTACGGAAATGAAAAGCTTTCGTCGGGACGTAGCAGTCCGACCGCTTGGTACCATCTTTTCCGCGAAAGATAATGCGAGTACGTGGATTTACGGTATACTGTCTCGTTAAGTGTATTTTTTGTTTCTTTCTTTCTCTGTATGGTCTAAAGATAGTGTGAATTTAAAGCCAGTTAAGAGTCGTTCCTGTTTGTACCGACGTTTCCTGCAAATATGTGGCTCGTTCAGGATGGAAGGATTTGAAGGAAAAGGAAACTGTGGAAAATGGTGAAAGAAATTGGAAGAAAATCTATCAAGAAAGATGGGTCAATATTTTCATAAGATATCTGTAAAATCTCTCTCTCTCTCTCTCTCACTCTCTCTCTTTATCTCTCTCTACATCTATCTATCTATCTTTCTCTCGAACGAATTTCTTCCGCAAGGCATACACAAGCAGCGACAACCCTCAACCGGACGTGATTGGCTTCTGATAGAATTACGAAGGGTGGACACGGGGACAACTCTTGGACTTCGTCGTCAAGTCTGTGTATATCGAACGCAGACAGCTAAATCACAAGCGAATGACAACTCTTCCCCTCCGTAGTTTAAAACAAAGGACCGCATCTTCGTGAGTTTAGGATCACGTTAAGTTTATTTTTGTCCCTTCGTACGGAAAAATAGGGGAGGTCGAATCGTTGGTTGAACATTCAAGAGGAAGGGTGCTTTCCTTTTCTTCGCAATGAACTTTACCAGTAAATCTTTCAATCGTTTATTCATTTTAATTACTCGAAAGAAATGAAAGATCCGGTCAACTACGAATTTATCAATTAATTTTTTAATTTTCATTATATATCTCTCTCTCTCTTTCTCGTTTTCTCCCTCTCTCTTTATTGAAATGATATTAATCACTCTAACGTATTACAATCGATCGCGAAGGAGAATTTCGCGTCTTTCGAAGCTTCTTCCGGATACGCTGGGTAATGCAAAGGGTGCTACGCATGAACGAGGGTTCTTCGTGATTGAAAGACACGAACGATATTTGCGTCAATTTCCTGTCGCCCAGGATTTGAAAAATTTTATTGCCAATTTGTTGCTCCATCTACCGTGTTCATCGAGCTAACGCAGCTGCCAAATTTTCGAGACAAGAGAAGAAGACGTGCAACTAGCAGCAAGGTTAGAAACGCTGGCGATCTTTCTCCGTGCGCCTCGTGTTCATTTTCAAATTAATATTTAGGGTTGCCATTCGAAACGTAATAGAAGCAAATTTAAACGCAGGACGTTACGTCATGTTCTGGTAAGGGCTTGCCGAGGGTTGACTCGCCTGATTAAGCGCCCCGAAGCGAAAATTAATTCTCTTTTCGAGTTTGCGTTCTACTTTCAAAGTATGTCCTATACTTTAAAGTGATTTCAAATTTATCCAGAGATATGTTTATTTCTTTACAAAAAAAAAAAGAGAGAAAGATTAAGAATATATGGAGTAATTTTATTGGAACGGTATATTCTAGATCCAGCGAATGAATTTTAGATAACTGCGGTAAGTCCCTTAGTCAACTAAGATTGTTTCCTATTCCTATGAATATCCTAGTTCCCCTTTCTAAACTACCAACCACGTTGGAGCATAACCTTTGTCTTACAATTACAACATCTCCATAAAATTCAGTATATACCCAGATTCTAACCGAAAGGTATATAGGTATTAATAAATTCGTATAACGGGTAAAGAGAGATTACTCAAAAGTTTTTATATTATCTTTGAAAATATTATCTTTCATCGTAATAAATATAACATTCTCAAGCTTTCTCTTTTTCTAATGGTGCAATCTCGATAGGCAAAAGACCTAAAGTTTCCGCGCGGACTGTACTCGCATGCCAACAGCGTCGGTCGCCTGAAAGTCGAGCACATCATTTTATCTCCATGATAAATACGCTACATTTTATGCGCATTATTTTGCGCCCCCTCTATAAGAGAGAAAGAGAGCAAGAGAGAACAAGAGAAAGAAAGAAAGAAAGAAAGAGAGAAAGAGAGAGAACTGGCCAAAGCCTCCCTGTCGTCCCGACAGGACCACGTCCTCCACCAACCTCCTCCTCGCCCTTTCTCCTCCCCTACCCCTTAGCTCTCTCGCACGCGTTCTTCACCACGCGTTCCTCACCCTACGCGACACATACATACGTTGCAACGACGCGCTTGTATCTCCGTGCTGTGCCGCTCGTCGTTCGAAACGCGAGCTCCCTCTCTACCGTCGCACAGCCAGTACCTCCTCCTCACAGTCACCATATCTCTACGTTCTCCTCCTCCTCCTCCACCACCTCTTCCTCTTCCTCTTCCTCTTCCTCTTCCTCTTCCTCTTCCTCTACGACCTCTGCCTCTTCCTACGTTGCAAGCCTCACTCCACCCTACGCGGTCCTGTCCACCACCACCATCACCACCACCACCACCATCACCAGTACTACCATCGGCAGCACCAGCAACGCCACCCACCGTACACAGCCCATCTTTTTTAATGTTAGGCAGTTATAGCCGATGCGCAACGCTCGCGCGCAACCCTCTCTCTATCTATCTTTTTCTCTTTCTCTATCTCTCTTTTGCTTTCTCTCTTTCTCTTCCTCCCTGGCGCGCTTTCGGTTCGAAAAAAAAGAAGTGAACTTAGGTCAATTTTTATCACACAAACCGGCCGACCGAGCGGCGCCCATAAAAAATGCCTCTTTACGTATGGCGATTGGTCCGCAACGGGCTTCGGGGGTAATGCCGACCTCTCTCTCTCTTTTTTTTTTCCCCGTTGCTTTCTCTTTCTTCCTCTCTTTGGTCCACTCTTTCTCATCTCACTCTCTCCCTTTCTATTTCCCATCCGTCCTCCTCATCCTCATCCACCTCCTCCTCCTCTTCCTCTATTTTAGCCAGCTTTTTTTTCGGCGCCGGGAAAAAATGCGCGCCGCCCGTCGATTGGTCGAGGGGACAGATGACGTAGTGAGCGACGTGCCACCCCCTTTGGTGGTAGTGCCGTTGCCGGTGGTGGTGCCGCTAACTCGAGAGGTGGGGATGCATACGCGTGGGACAGAGAAAGAGATGCTGCGGAGCGAGCATGAGCGCGCGCGCTACGCCAAACGGGGCTCGTCGCGTATCGAAGGGGCGGTTTTTGGGGCTGGCGAAGGTGCCGCCGATGCCGCCGTCGTAGTTGCCGACGGAGCTCGAAAAAAAGGACTCCAACCAAACGGAAATATTTCTCCTACTTGTTTCCAAAGCGTTAGAGAGTACTCTCTCTTGTCCTATTGGAAAAGGAACGCAGGACCTTGGAAGGGGTCACTGTCACATCCTACGATGCTTTATCAAGATTTATCGATCCTACAACACAACATTCCTACTAGATTTGTTTCTTCTTTTATTTTTTTTATTCCTCCAAACTACTTGCTAAACTCGGCCAAACTGTCCATAAAATTCTTCTCTTTTTTTCTTTGTACTATATATTTACATCTCTTATTCGAACTCTTCTTTTTTATTATTTTTATATTTTTTATCACATCTCTTTCTGGATATATATTTACGGTAATACTCTGATACAATTATGTCGTTAAGTATATTGCCACAAAGTTGATAGCCTTACTGATTCACTTATAGGTTAAATAAAGTTTTCACGTAACTTTTTTATTAGCCAATAAAATTTGCTAAAATTGGCATAAAATTAATAAGATTAACATAGTTCATGAACAATCTTCAGAATATAATATATATATGTAAAATATATATATGTATATATATTATACTTTGTAAAACTTTAGGAATCTTCGAACAGAGATAGTTTAAACGTGTTACCCATTCGAAAGATGAACTAATATTGTCGTAAATGGTTAGGAAGGATGTTAAAGGAAGGAAAATCTGAGAATCAGACGAGGAAGAGTACCAGCGAGGCCTTATTAGTCGGCAGCTTCGGAAGTTTCGCGATGGTGTCCACGATGTTGGTGGGGATCGTGCTGCGTTTAGAGAAAGAGAGAAAAAAAAAGAGAGAAAATGAGAAAGACAGAGAGAGAGAAAGAGGAAAAAAAAAAAAAGAAAAAAATAGAGGGACGCCCGGTCCAATCTGTATGCTTCTCTTTTTCTCCCTCTTTCTATCTCTTTCTCTCTCTCTATCGATGCCTCGAACGTGCGCTGAGGCTTCTATCTATGCATGTGTATTGGTGGTGAACGTGTGCACGCAAACACATATGAGACACATAGGGGCAGGGGTCTACGAATCGATAAAAACGCATCCCAGGCAGGCGCCAGGCAGAAGAGGACAACGCGGATGGAAAAATGCGAGCAGGGTTAATGCGCTGATCATGTCGTCTCGAGGTACCAACGTAAACAAATACTGTTTCGCCACCCTCCGTTCGCTAGAGAACTGCTGGACGTCCTCGGAAACGCGTCGACGAGACACTTTTTTCTCTCTTTCCAACTCCAACTTCATCTCCACCTCGCTCACTTTGTCTCTCTCTCTCTTTCTATCTCTCTTTCTCTCTATCTCATACTCTTCAAATCTGCTAGCTTGATCGTCGGAAGGGTGGATTTTACAGGACGGCCGACACCAGACTTCGCGTTTTGTTTCTTGTCTCCAGTTTTTCTCTATTTTTAATCGACCTCTTTTCTTGTTCAACATTTTCTTATCGGACTTTGGTTTTACAAGTTTTTCCTTTTTTTTCCTTTCCTTTTTTTTCTCGTTTCTTTGGTTCTTTCCTCCCCATTGGATTATTTCACGATTTTAAATCGAAGTCGCGTATTTTATATCTTGCTTTGATCTTCTTTTACTTTTTCTTTTTTTTTTATTGTTTTTTCTTCTTAAAATCTATCACGTGCTTTTTCTTTTTTTCATTTCTTTTCTTTTATCATCGACAAAAGTTTGTTTTACGAGATGTAAAAATAATAATATAAAAAAAAAAGAAACAGGAAGAAAGACCGGTGGCGGAATCTCCATTGGCGCGAATTTTTAAAAACCAATTTAAATTTACCACCGTGCCGTAAAAGGCGGATAATAAGTTTTATGAGCCATGCCCATCGGCCATCTGCGATCCGTCATAGAGCCGATATCGGAGCGAAGCTTTACGCACGTTTTTGGTTCGAGGGCAATGTAACATCCGTTGGTACAAAAAGCTATGACCGTTACAACATCGTCCGCCCGCTCATTTCTACGTTTCCGCTCGTATTTTGCGGAGAATTCAACGTCGTTACGCGCGTTGAACGTATCCCGCTAAATTCTACGTTTTTCTCGATTTTGTTTGAAAAGAAGAAAAACGTAAATTAAAAAGACAAAATCAAAACGATCTCAAACATCGAACTAAAACTAAAACAAAATAAGAAAAGAAGAAGAAGAAATGAAAGAGTAAAAAAAGAAAAATAAAAATGAAAAAAAAAAACATAAACAGAAGGAAAAACGTCAAACATTGGAATAACGTATGTGTAGGTAACCATGAAAGAAAAAGAAAATACGAGGAAAAGGTAAATAACGAAAGAGAGAAAAGGGGGTAGGAGATGAAGGGTTGAAGGGAAAAAGAGAGAAAGAGAAAGATAGAATGAGAGAGAGAGAGAGACAGAAAGCGAGAGAAAAGTTCGCAGCAGGATCACTCGTGTCGGACGGCTCGAAAAGACGGGAGAGAAAAGTGGAGGAGAGAAAAAGAGAAAGAGTGAGTGAGTGAGTGAATGAGTGAGTGAGTGAGTGAGCAAGAGGATGGGAGGGTGGGAGGGAGGTAGGTGGTGGAAGAGCGGTCGAGATGGAGCCCGGGCTTTTATCGCTTACGGAAGTGCCAAACACCTGTGGAATAACGGCGCGGCCCAAGTACATCGTTGCCGAAGGAAAACGAAAGTATTTAACGCCCGAGTACCACAAGATGAAGTTTTATTGCACACTACTCGCATGCGTTGCAGCTGGCCCGTGAAGGAGGTATAGGAGGAGGAAGGAGAAGAGGAGAAGGAAGAGGCGGAGGTGGAGAAGGAGGAGGAGAAAGAGGTTTGAGGTAGAGGTAAAGGTAGAAGTAGAAGAGGATGAGGATGAGGATGGGGTATAGAATATCTCCCTCTTACTCACTCACTCACTCACTCACTCACTCACTCACTCACTCACCCTCTTTTCCTCACACATCCACTCTCAGATCGATACGTCTCAATTCGTGCGAGTCATCGATACAAAAGCTACGAAAGAATTGACTTTACTTTTACTTTGTTCTTTCTATTTCTTTCTTTCTTTCTTTCTATTTGTCTCTTTTTCTTTTTCTCTCTTACTCTTTCTATTTCTTTCTTTTTAAATTTATTTCTCCTCTCGTTAATCGGTAGATATCATCAGGAAGAAACGAGGACAATGTGTATTTGAACGATAGCGTAGGACGCGAGGGAGTTATGCGTGTATTTCCGTTATAATGACATTAAAAATTAATTTTTTATCCGTTCATCGAAAAATTCATAACGGAGATGTATCGTCCAAAAAGGGTAACTTTATTACCGTTGCATTTAATCAAATAAAATTGCGATGATAAACGCCATTACGATACGCCGAAATCCGTATTTTCCAGTAGCCCGACGCCGCCGTCACTGTCCGATGCTTCCCAGAACGATTCGCGATTTTCATTTAATTATAATGAATTACTAATTGCACTAAATGGATACGACGTTTAATTACTTTATACAAAAGTTCGTTCTCGTAGTAAGACAGAAATGATATTGGACTTGAATACGTAACGTTTACGTCGGATTGAATTTTATTCTATCGGCTTGTCGTTTTTCATGCGATTGTTTTATTTAAACGAGAAAGAAAAAGAAAGAAGAAAAAAAATGAAACAATTAACAGATCGTTCTTCTGCAATGAATCTAATTTTATTTATTTATTTTTATTTTTTTTTTCTCTCTCTCTCTTTCCCTTTCCAACGTAATGCCAACGAATCATTAAAATTCGCAAAGATAAGATTATTCGTTATTTCTGAAATTGATCTGTTATAACGGGATACGTTGAAATTCGAAGTTAAATATTTATAAAAAAGAAAACAAATATAATAAATAATGTAAAAAATTAAAAGATAAAAACCGATATATACGAAAGCAAGGTAACGAAGCATAGGAATCGTTTGAAATCGGTTGTAAAGTCAAATGCTATACTTGCTTGACCGTTTCGCATTGAGGCGCGGTTTCCCCCTTGGTACTTTCGGATCGGTGGTTGGTTGGTAACCATGGTAACTCAAGCTCATAATGATCTTCTAGCAGGCGGTCCAGAGGTCCGGCACCCTTCTCACTTACCGACACACTCGAAAACCGCCAGCCTAAACCATACTCTCTCCTCTCCCTAGCATACTTGACACGTCCCTCACAGCGCACGTCCCTCATTCAACGACATCGGCAATGTCGTCCTCGCTCTCGGTTCTCTCATCCTACAACCTCGACGACTCATCTCATTACAATAAAGTTATCGCAAACTTCGTTTCGTAACGCTTCCTCGTCAGCTCGACGCTTCGCCATATCGTTGGATCTAGGTCATCAAAATTGCCCGATGCTTTCGCATCGATGAGCCAATGAAATTCATTTCCAAACCTCTACGTGATTCATATTTTTTTAAAGAAAAATAAAAATCTACTCCTTTTGAGTATTCAAAAGACGTCAATATTATTTTTCTCTTTCTCTTTCTTCTTCTCTTTCTCTTTTTATCTTCCTCCGTTTATTTTTTCATTTTCATTTATTAACAACCCCTTGAAAAATGAACCATGTTCATCACTTGCTTTCGCTACGCGTCCGAGCTCCAAAAGAAGACATTTCCTTTTAGAAATTCACATTCGGATTAAGGTTAGCTCTAAGCGAGTTATTTTCGTACTACCGTCGCCCCGCGTTGTAGACTCTTTCCAAAAAAAATAAAAAGAAAGTAAAAAAATAAAAAAGAATGTAAAGAAAGGAGATAAACAAGGTAGGAAAAGGGAACAAAAAGGGTGAAGCTTAACTCAATCTGTAGCACCGCGGCTCACCGAGCACGCCGAGCCGCGGCTTGGCCCTATCAATTTTTCAACAGCAATTCTCATTTCGTCGAAAATTTTGTGCCATAAAAAAATAGGAGCTTTCTCACAAACTCACCCTACTCGTACCAGTTCCCCCTTGCACTCCCCTTTCTCCCTCTCGCCCTTGTACCAGCAACTACCCGCTCTCGACATTACATCGGCCTCGTTGCCTACACGCGAGCTGCTTCCGCGCTGTAATGCAAAACGCATTTCATTTCGACGGAAACTGCATTCGTAATGTCCGCCAGTCCGGTATTTTAATCAGTTTCCTAACCATAAGAGTTACGCGGATCTCGCGCAGGAACGCGAGATATTAAATAAGGAGTCCGAGACTTGTACATAAAATCCACTCTCTTTTAGGATAGAATGCGGTCGAGACGTATATACACACACACACATACACATGTATATAAAATATTTTCGTCCCTTTCTCATTATCTGTTTCGTTAGTTGACTTATATATTTATCAACTCGTTGTTTTGAAATAATTATCTTAAAAGTTAATTTCTCTTAAAAACAACGACGACGACGACCACAACGACGACGAGGGTAATTAACGTTACCGAGCAAAATGATAATAATAATAAATAGATTTATTTCTTTTGGTTTACTTTGATATCGGTGTCTCGTAGGATGATATAATGAACTGGATAGAATTGTAATGATTACAAGCTTGACTCGAAATCATGGTAGATTAGATTGTGCGAGGATAGAATTGGAAAATAAAATAAGTGATTTAATATGAAAAAGATAGGAATTATTTCTTGGCTCTCAGAATCGCGCATGCGTACGACCCGATGTTACGATATCTACTAATTAAGACGATATTGCGAGCGATATCTCCAACGGACAATTTTATCTTCTTAATCACTCGACATTCATCGCATGAAAGAGTCTTGATTTTAAGTGCGCCCTATAATAATTTCTAATAACGGTACACTCTTGCTCTTGCTTTTTCGCGGTCCTGTTATTACTTCTGATGAGTTCGACTCAATCTCTTATTCCATTCGTATTCAAACGTCTACTTATACTTATGCAAATTATTCGAGGATTTAATAAATGTTTATTAACGCGTTTCATCGGGCTCTGATAATCTAGACGAAAGTTAAACATTTTTTTTATTTTTTTTTTCTTGAAGAAGAAGAAGAAATTAAAAAATACATATGTGATATTTGAAATGTCAACTCGAAGAAGAATTTAGATTTTATAGATTTTATCCGATAGGTAACGACATTAATTTGACAATGTTTCAAGTCGGTTTGGTAAGCGTAAGCTTTTTTTACCTCGCTTCACCCTTATTTGAAATTTTTGTTTTTGTTTTCGTTAAACCATAGACACTTCACTTTTAGAAAAAATGCAGTTGTGTCAAAGCGTATACGCTTCTTTTTTTTTTTCTCTCTCTCTCTTTCTCTTTCTACAGAGGAAAAATGAAAAATGGACTTTTAAAATCGAATAGCTCCTGTCATATTATAAATTGAATTTTGGCTTTGGGAGCGTGTGCATCGCGCTGATTTTTTTTCCTCTCCTTTCGCGCACGTTGCATTCTCTTTTCAACCGCCTTCACGCTATCCCGGGTTGCACCCTCTCCCTTGCGTACTACTGCTTCTAGTGTTTTACGTTCGTCGATCGAGACCCAAAACGTCGAATAATATTTTTGACGAATTTATAATAAACGTCTAACAAGGCACAAAATATCTACTCACGCGATTGAAGGTTTACGATTATACTTACTAAATTTTAAAAAATCACTAAACTAAACTGAAAGAATTATTTTTATCATAGAATATTTTTCCAATCATAATTTAATTTTTTTATTTTTTGATTCCCTTTCCTTACCTATATCTATGGTTTTTTTTCATCCATCAATCCGAACTGGTCCAATCAATATTTTCCATTTTGCCGAATATTCCAAAGGTTTTTCCTTTTTACCAAACATTCTAATTCTTTTCAAATGCAATTACTCACGATTAACTATTTACGTAGAAAGGAGGTTGGACCGGTTCGTGTCTCCAACCTATTCCTCCTTCCCTTTTTACAATCACGTAATCAAATACTTCCATTTCCAGGTCGGCATTATCCGCAGTCGTCCGTTCTCATTATGCTAAGCACCAAGAATCGATAGTATTAGAACGGAGAGAACGATAGCGGTTTCCCTCTTGTCTCCCTCGCTACTTCGTTCCCTTTCTCTTCTCTTCTCTCACTCTCTCTCTCTTTCTCTCTTGGATTCTCTCTTTGTCTCACACTCATACCAACAAGCAGCGACCCCTCTACGTGGCAACGACCTTCTCCATCGTCCGATTTGGCGCGCAGTAACCCTTTCTCGTTTCCCCGCAATCACATTGGAATAATCAGTATGCAAAGTCCGGCGGGACGACCGCGACGTTTCGACGATTCGATGGAGTGCCGATCTCGCGAAATCCGTTTTGGAAGCTTCAACTTGCTCGATTTCTTCGATTTTTTTCCCCGACGAAATCGATAGGAAGAGAAAGAGAGTAAAATAGATGAGAGTGTGAGAGAGAGATAGGAGAGAGAAAGAGTATTCGGACATCCTGTAAAACACGATGGAATAACCGAGGAATGACCGATTTATCATTCTCCTGTTTCGCGAGCGTACGAAAAGCGGGGGCTGTAACCGATGCGCATAAATTGCGCGAAACGTCGAGCTTTAACAGCATGCACGTCGAGGCCGGACCGAGCTAAACCGTACGGTTACGGCAAGGGTACTTCGCCGATACCCACAGACCGAAGGAAAATGGCTGAATGTGTATATCATAATGGAATTTTAATGGCATTTTTACAATCTTCCATGGTAGCGAAAAAAGGAAATAGTTCCCACGTGAATTTTCACCGCTAACGTTTTCATCTTTCTACGTTAGCACTTGATATTGCTTGAAGTATTGTTAACTCTAACCTAAATGTTTCTCTCCTGGATTTTCTAAATGCAACCTTGTTTTTCCTCAAAAATGTAATTTTTTTTATTCTTTTATTAATACTTTAGGTTTAGATTGGTTAAAAATCGTAGTAACCAAGTTGTAGTTTAGAATGATTGCCTCGATCAGAGAGAAATTTCCTTCGGAGGATTTTCCTATTAGAGGAGGTAGTACAGGTATAGTCAACGTCGGCCGAGAGGACAACGCGTCATTTCAGGAGTCATTTGCATCCAAGTACTGGTCCGTTAGCAATCCTAGCCCAATAATCCCAGTTGCAGCGCTCGTCCATCGGCAGACGCTATCGACTAATGACAAAACTACAGGCTCCAGACCGTTTCGAACGTGGCTAGCAACATCGGGGTTGGTTCATCGACGGTGCTGGCGATGGTGGCGTCGACGGTGCTGGTGGCATCGTTGGGATGTCGGTATCAAGTTGTTGCCGGTCCAGTTCAGTTGGACCCTCGTTCCTCGTCGACCAAATGATAATTTGCAGACCCTCTCTCTTCCTCCCACTTCTTCCCACTCAACCATTCTATGTCGCTTTCTCTTTCTCTCTCTCTCGGTCTACACATCCTCCGCACCCACCTCTTATTCGGCTCTTCCTACACCTACACAAGCTACCCTTCGTACCCTCTCCACTCTCGTGTCCACCCTTTGATTACGTCATACCCCTCACGTCCCCTGCCTCCAATCCTTTAATTATATTCACTCGGCGCTCCGACTCTCCGGCTCCAGGGGGTCCAATTCCGTTCACCTTTCATTACGAACTCGCTACGATTCCAGCGATCGAACCAGCTGCGTTTTTCTCTCTTCTATCTCTGTCTCTTTCCTTCCTCTCATCCACCTCTTCCTCCTTCTCCTCCTCCTCCTCCTCCTCCTCACACTCCTTCCCTTTCATTTCTATAGACTTCTCCTACCCTTTCCCCGTACTCAATCGTATACGAATCTGTCGATCATATGATCTTTTTACCTTCCTTCTCGTTTTTACGTTACCGTAAACTATGTTAATAAGTTCCCCTCTTTTTCCTTTTTTTTCGAATCATTTGGTACTTTCTTTCTATTCCTTTTTCTTTTTTTTTTCTTTTTTTTCGTATAGGTCAATCTGCGATATGTGCAGCCTACCACCAGACGTGACTACCAAATTCTCATTCCTCCGTTTCCCGTTACGGTACCTCCAAATTTCCGCATGCGTGCTGGATGCAACCCACGTAATCTTCTCGGATAGAGGAGGATTAAATGCCATCTCGATTATCGAGACTTCCAAGCGAGTTTGACTTAAACGTTCCCTGATCCCTCGTTTATTATCCTTTCTACCATTACTACTACTTTTCTTTCTCCTGTCACGTCTTATTTTATTGTTCATTATCTTCAACGCTCATATCAAATGTTGATATTTTGAAAATAGATAAAATAAAGCGGTTAAAGACAAATCTTTCTACGAGAAAAATTATTATTATTATGATTATTATAAGGATGCGAGAAGACGAATAGCGATCTATTCGTAAACGGGGAAGGTTAAGTGAATCGGTCGAAGAATTTTCAAAGTTCTAAATTATCGACGTCTAAAATCGCTAAGAATTCACGCATAATTTTCGTCGACGAACAGGAGCGAAACTATGTCCGACGGATCGCCATTAATTCATAGCTAGAGATGATTAGATCGGATATCGGAGAACGATTTAAATGCGAAAAGATAATTCACCCTCGTAAATGTCGTTCGTTCATTCGTTCGTTCGTTCGTTCGATAGGAAAACCTTGTCCATGTTACCATGGGAACATCTTCGTTGATTTTTATTTATATTTATTATTACACCTATATATTATACACACACACACACACACACACACACACATACATATATTTATATATCTATTTTTATATTTTATTTCTTGTTTAAAATTTGTGTAAAAAAATATTTCTCCGACGAGAGTGCAAATGGTTGATGAAAAATATTTTTTTGCGTTGTTTGTTTTGAGGACTAGGTACGAGATAGACGTCAAGTGTACTTTGCGCTAATGCGGCTAGCGATTATCGTTGAATTCGAATAGATATACTATACTATGGAACAACAACGAAAACAACGGCAACGTTTTATCGCGCGTTATCCGTCCTACCTCCAAAGTACATACGTAGTAGTATCTCGTCAAAAAGTCGATCCCCACGGTAGGTACGCGCGTCATCGTAAAACCGATCGACCAAGCTCGGCTCAACCGTGCGCATTAATGAGTGATTAACAGCGATCGTCGGGACGATTTTAACGAAATTTATGATCGTAAACTGATACAGGTAAATTGCATTCGAGGCCGATGGATCAAACGAGATAAATAAATTATTTACGAAGCCCCGATCGTTTTTCGTTAACGAAATATTTATAATCTTTCTTGTTTCATTTTCTTCTTCATTTTCTTATACCTTTATTTTTCATTCTTATACTTATTATCCTTCTTATTTTTCTTCTTCTTCTTCTTCTTATAAAAATAAAAATCGTCTTTCTCTCTTTCTCTCTCTCTCTCTCTCTCTCTCTCTCTCTCTTTCATTTTTATTTTATTTTATTATATATTTCTTCGTACGGATTGTACGTACATACGTAAGTAAGTTTTTCAAGTAATTTCCATATAAACGTCGCCGTTTTCATCGCGCGATCAAGCTACCAACGTATACGTGTTATTTAATATTCTACGTGCACGCGAGATGGTCAAATATTTTAATTATGGCTAATTGGCGAGTAATAATGGAGTTCCCAACGATGTTGGGATTATAAAGCGGGAACGTTGCATCGAGTTCCTTCGTGGAAACGAGAATCGTTGATGAGAAACCACGAGAAAGACAACACAGTCATTCTAAATTAGAATTCGACAAGAAAACATTTATCATTATTCGTCGCATACATATATACTTGTATATATATGTATGTATACGTTGATTGTATTATTAAGGTTTGTTATTTATCATAAACATTAGATTATTTTATATACTCGACCTCTGACTTAGAAAAATGTTAATAAACGTTTAAAGACCTCGGAGTGTCTAACGGTTACGTACTCTTACCCTCTGTTTCTTTCCTCAATGTTTTGTTTTGCCATTCGCAGTTGGATCGCGTGATCGAGCGGAGTTTAACAGGTAACGTTTAACATTTCCTTCTCTGTTTATTTTAGAATATTTTAACTCGTATCTAGGATCATGCAATAATACTTATTGTTAGAACATTTTCGTTTTTCAAATTAGATTAATACGAGACTACACATTTAGAATTCATACGTAAAACATTTCTGTAAAATATTGATGAGGTTTTAGCGTTATTTTTCTCTTTTTTTTTTCTAATGATATAATCCGGTATCTTTTCGGCGAGTAAAAGAAATAAAAATAAAAATCGACAAAAAAATAAAATGTAGATAGAAAGAAAAAAGAAGAAAAATAAAAAAGAGAAGAAAACAAACGAGGAGACAGAGATCTAGAATTAAAATGGGCCATCGCATTCGTACGGTAACACTGTATACAACACGAAACTCGAATAGGGTTTAGCCGTCCATGCGTGTTCAACGTCCGAAAGCTCTTATGCATAAAGTGGCTTACACGGCACCCGGTATTCCTCCTAAATCTTCGCGGAGATAACACGGCTAACCTTTCTTACGCGAGAGCAGACAGCCGCTTCCTTCCTTAATAATTTTCGCAAAATTACCAAGTAATAACCACCCGCCGTCGCGTATAATATCTCTATATTTCAAAGTCCATTAGTTTATAATCAACGCGTCTTATCCATTCTAATGTCTTTTACTTTTCTTACCTTCCTTCTTTCCCCCTCTTTCCCTCTTTCTCTCAATCTCAATCTCTCTTTCTCTTTCTGTTTCTATTTCTATCCTTTTCGGATACATACGAACACGTTTATAATAGATAAGATTGTAATAGTCGTAGGGGTAATGGTTAATAAGATTCTCTTAGTTCTTATTTAGTTGTTTCCGAGTGGTAAAATTTTGATTTCTTTATTTGTCCCTAAATTTGATCTTTTCGCGTTGTCAAATATTTACTCTTTTCCTTCGTAAACAGGGTCAATGTATAATATACTCGTGTATTTGTGTGTGTGTGTTTATGTCCATACACGTGAGATGTATAAACGCAAGGATAATTTAAATTTTGTTACGAGAGATAAGCAAAAAAGCTGAGCGACGGGTAAAGCAAGGAAGAGAGATACTTCGCTTTTCGACACGCTTATACAATTTTAAGCGTGAGCTTAATGAACTAGTCGTTATAATTCCATGTTGCGTTCATACATCCCACCGACGGTAAATCGGCATTGCTCGCGTAAATCCTGCCGTCTATAAACGTCCAAAGAAAACAACAAAGCACGAGCTCTTTAATCCGAGATTTGGACTGCTATATAGCAGGTTCATTAGCAATAATCCTACGTTTTCCAAAAGCTGATCATTTACCGACTACGTATTCTTTCGCTTTTTCTTTTTTTCTTTTATTCTTCCTCTTTTACTCTTCCTCTTTTACTCTTTCCCTTTTTTTTTCATTTTTTGTTATTGAAATAACTAACATTAAGAATATAACTATCACAATCGATGTGTGTGTGTCTTTGAGTAAAAACACATATCAACAGTATTCGTTTCTTTTTTTACTTTCTCTTACGAACATTTCGAATCTATTTATTTCTAAAAAATACAAAAAATAAAAACAAAAATGATAATCAAATCGAATTATCGTTGTTATTAGAAATTTCGAAATATATTTGTAATGTAATGTAATGTAATTTATTTGCAGATCATGGGACAAAGTCCTCTAATGACCAAAAGCAATACAATATATTTATGCGAAATGTACATAAGCATATTTATCCTAAAAATAGCAGCGAAAACTAGTAAATAGCAAAACAGATAGCACAGGCATGAACTAAATTTACAAGATAACAATTCTATAGTTTAGCACTATTTACAATATTTCAGCTACATAGCATGTTCGTTCTGCTCCAACTGTTTCAAGTGATTATAACATAAAATCTTAAATTCAGTCAAACTTTCAGCAATTGTAATTATACATACATACATATATTACATTACATAATAATATGACGATACGTAAATAGTTATAAAAATTGCATCAACGCGTTAGAATGAATTAGATTAAATTTCATCTATCTTTGAAGGATCATGCTTTCAGGCAAGAACGGGGAAAATAAGACGATGATAACGAAGAATTGGTATCACCGAAATAACGGTTTTGCCTTACGCAATAGTATCATGTTCGCGGTCCGAGGTCAAGTCCGATGTTTGTAATGGAAGTTCAGTGGTCGAATTTAATGCGAATGCGCTATAGCGAGGAGGATGACGTGGGCCTGGCCAGGAATAGGACCAGAAGAGGGTTGCTAAATATTCAGGCATTACGGCTCTGCATAAATTCATTTCATTATGGCGCCACCAAACATTGCTTTTGATGCTTTCCGCTTCTCTCTTCCCCACTCCATCAACCCTTTTCATCCCCCGCTTCTTCCCTTCTACAACTAAGCCACTCGCACTACAGTCCCGTAGTCCCGTACGCAATTGCCAACGCTACTCTCCCTCTCTCTTTCTCTCTCTCATTCTCTTTATGTGCACTGTGTTTCGCTCTTACCCTCTCTCATTTTCTCATTCTATCTCTTTTACACTCTTTTTTTCTCATCCCTCAGAACCATTCCCGATGTCCTTTTATCTTCCTACAGTCAACCACACGATCATTCCTGGCTCATCGTGATATTTCAAAAGTGATTTTTCGTTTTGGCATTTCACGTATATCGATATTTTGCATATCTTCAAATAATGATCATTTATTTATTACAATAAAACGCTATACACGAAGGTTTAATCGTTTTGAAATAATAAACATTTTAAGTGTATATATATTATCGTCATTTAATTTTATTGAAAAATATGCAAGGAGAAAGAGAAAGAGACAGAGAGATTTGAGGACTAATTATTTAATTTTTCAGATAGATTTCTTTTTTATTTCCAAGATGTTAGAATGGTAATGGTTTATGGAAACTCATCAATATTATTGGAAGATCGATTTGGTCTCATTCAAGTCACGATACGTCAGTCGTAATACATAGAAACGTCTCCGGAGGGAGAGAGAAAGGGAGAGATAGAGATAAAGATAGAAAAAGAGAAAGAGAGAGAGAGAAAGGAAGAGAGAAAGCGCGTCAGATCGGGTTCTCTCATGCATATGGAGAGAGTTTCATTATATTAAACCCTTTCAATGTATAATTTACTTTTGCATGAGTCATTTTAGGTCCGAAGCTTCTGCGCAAGTGGCCCCGACGAACAAAGGACAACTTCACGTTAGTCTCGAGCTTCGGGCTCGCGAAATCAAAGATTTTCGATACGTCAGTCGAGTGCATCGATTTCGTAATTAAGTTCGACGATGGAAACTTCAGCTTTGTTTTGTTGGGTTTCTTCCTTTTTTTTATTTTTTTTTTTATTTTTTTCTTCTTTTCCTTCCCTTCCTTTTTTCCCCCTCCTTCTATTTTTTCTTTCTACCTTTCTTTTTTTATATTATACTTTTGTGTGTTCTTCTTCTTCTTCATCTTTCATCGTAGAGTTTTACAAAAACTCTTTCTAGACACTTCGCTACAAGAGACAGAGAGAACGGTATTCGACGAGTGGTTCTCGTTATTCGCGTAATGACTGTCGCAAAATGTTACCAGTGAAAATTCTACATTGTAGGTTTTACCTTAATGAAATGCGACGTCCGGTTGTATACTCGACGCGTAGAAGAGCGTGGAGAGTTAATTATTTGATAAACGCTTTGCTTTAATAGGCAGAAAACGGAGCACCGTTTGCACGAGAGAGCTTGTCCCGCTTATACACAGATTTTAATTATTAATTATGTTAATGACTCCGACGAAATCGATGTGGTCGTTTTGATATACCTACGTGTATTTTCATATACAAACATATCGTACATTTATAGTATAGAAATATATATAAACATACACACACACACACACACATACACGCGCACATACGAATTAGTGGTTAACTATATCAATTTATAATAAACTTTAGTTGAGAAAGGCGAGAAATTTGACGCTAATATATTTTTCCTAAACTCGTAGGAAAGTGAAATAAATTATTTAATAAATATTACTCAGAGATATATATATATATAAGTCGTTCCAGCATTCTATGATATTCGTATTGCAAGATTATAGCAATAATTAACGAAAGCCTTCGTTCATTATACTAATGGACATAATAACGCATGAGCACGCGCATAATTCTCGACACGAAGCACTTAAAATGCAATATAACAAAGTAAAGCACAATTAGCAGAGACGCAAAGGTATTGTTAATTAGCAAAGCGACTACCTGCTGCTTTATTATTTAACTGCGTATCCAGTTGCTTTGCACTCACAAAGGGACAAATAGGCGGACCACCACCACCCTCTCTTTTCTTTCTTTTTCTAGTTCTTTTAGCCTCTTTTATCCTACTTTGTCTCACACGCTCTTACCCCTTTCCTTTCCTTTACTTCCCTAACCCCCTCTTCGTTCACGTTTTTCCTTTCGACCACTAACTTTTGTCCTACCAAACGTAATAGCTCTTGCCCTTATTTTATGAGAGTTAATGCGAAAAATGAAACGTTGAATGGATATTTAAGTTTGTCCAGTGTTTAATAGAAATTAACTATCGCATTGTGTTCAAATCTTACATAAATTTTTTCCACAACGCGTAATAATATATTTCCGAGGTTTATTATTTCTTCTTTATATTTTTCTTTTTAATCTTTTTTAAATTCGTAAAAAATTCTATTCCTCTACTCACCGGAAAATACGAGATGTTTGTATCAGAAAAATGTTGGAAGCAGTTCGGTAGTGCCCTAGGAAACCCTTCTATTTGACGGTTAAAAGTTACATTAATTTTCAGAATGTTTCGTCGACGTTAAAAAATATGCAAACCACCCTTTTTACCCGTCAGAGAACGGCAGTCGTATTTCGGTTCTTCTCTGAGCGGCATTGGGGTCCGTTGGGTGAATCGGACATTCACAGTAACACAATTAGACCAACAATCGATAGAACCCGCTAGTGATGAATATGAACCTCTTTTACTTCCAACAGCCCGATATGTCTTGAACAAAGAACCAAAGGTTGTCATGCTTCTTCTAATCCAAAATTAAAACGTATTACTTTAGCTCTCTTCATTTTTCCATTTATGGAGAATTTATAAAAACTAAATTTAATTATGTTCTCGATGTCTTGTAAAACTTTCCTAGATTTTTGACTAATTTATTAATTTTCGTTTTACGTAATAAAAAATAAACCAGTCGCTAATATAAGTTTTATATTAATATTTAAAACGTAATAAAAAAATTTTGGTAAATAATTTTAAACGGGGAAGGAGAAAATATCGAAAATAACGCGACGTGTCATCGAGGTTTGTCCACTTTTCGAATACGAGACTCGTTTGAACTTTTCACTAGAAGCCATCCTGACCACCTACACTTTATCCACCCTTCCCCTCGTCCAGTATAGGATTTCAAGCTCACCCCCTATCCTTGTGCAGTTCCACACCCTTCCTTCCCAACGAACCATCCCCTATCTCATTTGGCCTCATTGTGCCTTAGCATCCATTGTTTTTTAAATTACGAACCCCACTTCTGTCAGGCAGAAACTCGATTTCATTTTTTCCCCGGTGCTGTCACTCGGTTGAAACGCTTCTCGCGAATACGGGAACGTATCCACGTCCGGAACGATTAGGAGGAATAATAATAAAACGTAGAAGGAATAATGTGCAAACGTTGATCTCCCGAGTACGATCGTTTTAATTTCACCGAACGAGAAATCAAATTGTTTTCATCAAAAGTTCTTTTTTCTTTTTCTTCTTCTTCCTAGAAATTAATTCAATTGTTCCCATTGAAGGGATAACATTTCAGAAGTTGCTCGTTTCAAAAAATAAGATCCTACTTGGACGGTAGTCAACGTATGATCAGATTAAAACAAAACCTTCTTATAGTAGGGAGAAACAAAATTTGTTCTAATCAATCGCACAATGAATCTTCTAAATTAAAACGAAAGAAAATAAAAAAACGTATGAAAAGAATCATTGTATCTTTGTGGAATCATCTTATAATAAGAGTAAGTAAAAAAGTCATTGGTTCTCTGAACGTCGAAATGCATTCTCGAGAGAACATCGATGCAGAGCATCGATAGCCGTCATCGATAACGTTGAGCATGACACTTTCACGCTCGCGCGACCCATTTGCCCGCATAAATCATTGGAAACGAAAACATATCCCCGCGGCCACGCAAATTTGCCAACACCCGACCGCAGAGCATGCGAGAGAGCGAGAAAGAGAGTGAGAGAGAATGAATGAGAAAGAGAGAGAGAGTGAGTGAGTGAATGAGAGTGAGAGAGAGAGTGAGTGAGTGAATGAGAGTGAGAGAGAGAGTGAGAGAGAGTGAGGGTGTAAACAAACGCGAAATCATGACACGGTCGCGACAGATACGCTCTCTTCGCCTATGCACTCGAAAGCGTGCGCGTAGTACGAGCGAGAGAAGGATAACAAGCGGGATATTCTGTGCGAGTGAGAGGTGGACAGTCAGCAAGCGAGATGGAATATGCGTGGCCACAGAGAGCGAGAGTGAGAGGGAGAGGAAACGAGAAGAGAGAAGAACCGAGAGAGGATGAGAGGGAGCGAGAGTGCCACGGGAGAAACGAGGTGTTCTAGCGTGGATGACTCGTCGTCATTGCTGTGGGCCGCGCGTGCCACGCACACATTCTCGAGCGTGCATGCACGCGCGTGCGAGCAAACGTGAGAGCGAGAGATCGAGAGAAAGAGAGAGTGACCGGCTGCTGGCTGACCGACCACGTTAACCCTCTCTCCACGTGACTCGTCCATGTGGAGGTACTCTGTGAACGGTTCACCCTCGATGATACGGAAACACATTGATATCAATGCATATACATACATTCATTCACATACAGATACAGATATACTATCTATAGATATAGACATATATGCAAAGAGTGTGTGTGAGAGAGAGAGAGAGAACGAAAGAGAGAGATACATACACGAACGCGCATCGGCAACAGTCATCGCCCACACCAGCACCACTCAATTATTCGCGGCACGCTGTGGAATCATTTACCCAATCATTTAGTTACATCAACGCAACGCAACGCAACGCGCGGACCGCCCGCACGGTCAGTTTCGCGGGTTCCACCACTACCACTGTCACTACCACCATCGACATTGGCATCACCCTTTTCCTCTTACTACCTGCTGCTACTACTACTACTACTACTATTACTACTACCTTCACTGCCGACCTAACTCTCTCCGCCTGACTGACTGTGTTTTCGGTGAAGCGTGAGGAGGACAACGGGAATTACAGAGAAAGAGAGAAAGAGATAGAGGACTACGAAGAGGGTACGTGGCTTTGTCGGGGGTTGAAGAGGGGGTTGAGGTCGCATACCGAGGCTATTGTATTTCGCCACGTGGGACCCGTTCTTTGTCAGAGTATGTGTACCTCTCTTTCTCTCTCTCTCTCTCGCTCTCCATTTTCATCTTTCTCTCTCTCAGGGCCTGGCTCGGCTTTGGGTGTATCGTTACCCTGTTGATTTTCCGATGTATCGTTGTGATGACGATATAATAGCGCTCGCCGATGCTCCACGAACGGATTTACTTTGTTGATATCTGCCCACTGATGTCATCCTGTCGTTTTTCCTGTACTGATCGAGATCAGTCAAACGGGACGGGAGTTCTTTATAAGTCACAATGATTTTTCATTTGTCATCTTTGAGATTTCGTCATTAGACATTTCGCTTATTTTAAGTAATATTTAATCGAACCCATTTAATCTCGTAATTTTTGTTCTCTTTAATTCCATTAGACATTCGATTAAATTCTATTAATGATTTTGCCAATATTTTTTCTCTCACGTTTAGCCAAACATACAAGGATTGTTACAGCATAAAAATAAACTTATAGTTTAATTCTAAAAAAAAATATATATAAAGTATCATTCTATAAAATCCAAGATGATCTATGGTAAACCGAGATGGTACTTCGTTGATCTCGAATAATCGTGGGAAGACATTAGCGAACAATAAATCTCGGTCTCCATCGAAAGCTTTAATAGCAAGCACGAAATTCGATCGGCGAAGAAAAGCAATCGAACAGCATTCGATGGCGGAACGACAAAGTCGTTTTCCAAAGTGTAGCATCAGCGATTCCTCCATCATAGGGGCCAATCGTAGCGGACTTCCATCCCCACGGCGGATCCGGATACATCCTGGAAAAGAGGAAAAAAAATCCATCGGCGTGGGTGGTACCGGGCGGGTGGTATATTGCAGATCAATACAATTGCACGTTAGTGCTAATAAATAATAGGCGGTGGGAGCAGAAAAAAGCGCGCAATGCAGCAACGAACGCAACACACAAATAATACGCAATACATCAACCAAGCCGTGTAGGTACGTACGTGCATCCTCTCTTTCTCTCTATTCACATCCACCTCTTTCTCTCTTACTCTTTCTCTCTCTCTTCCTCTCTTTCGTTTCCTCTCGTTTTTTTCCCTCTCTGCCGATCTTTTTCTCTCTCTTTTTCTATCTCTCTCTGTCTCTCACTTTTTCTGTCTCCACCCTCCTCTCTACCATCTACGCCAGTCCCCTTTTTTTCTACCCCGCACCTATAACCGTGCAAGTACCACCCCCGGGGCACCGCCATTTCCGGACAAATAAACTCTAGTCGACGTAATTTTTACGCCAGCCGCCAAACGCGACGAAAAGCGAGGACCACGAACGACATTCGCTGCGATACAAAACCCTCGACATTTTTTCCCTATCGTTCTTCTTTATGTTTCATAAAGAACTTTCTTCTTTTGCTCGAATAATCTAGGTCGTAAATATATATATATATATATATATATATATATATATACACACACACACACATATATGTGTATATTCAAATTTAACATATTTTTCTTCCAAACGATCACAATTTTGATACATCATTTTAAAGAATCGTTGCAAACAAAGTATTTGTAAAAAAAACATCTTACGAAATAGAACCAAACCTACGTATGCGTGTACACATATTTTTAATTAAAATAACCTATTCGGGGCAGGGCTTTTTTCCGTAAAATCGAAAGAGAGGAAGAGGAGGAACCAAAAGTGCATGCATACCTGTCGAACATTAGTTAATTTTGAAAAATTGCCTTAAAACACGCGCCCTGCGAATTGGCTTCGCGAGACGCTTGGACTACGACGAAGTGGGTGTCAAGGGGTAGAAGGGGGGTGGTTGGCGGTGGTTATGGCAGGCCAATCGAGAGGAGACATGTTCGTAGAGGTGTCCATTCCTCCCCCGACCCCGTAACCACCCTTCTCTCTGGCTTGGTACGTGGTAACCAGGGGCTGGACACCAGAGTTCTGCTCTCTCTCTCTCCCTTTCTCGCTTTTTTTCGCGTTTTTTCTCTCTGGTCTCCTCTCCCGCGAAAAGCCCTTCCCCTTGTCCACCAAATCGTCTCTCTCTCTCTACCTCTCCTCTTCCTATTTCGCCCAGCAACGACCCCGACCCACCCACGCACACGTTAATGCCTGAAAAATGTACGGCAATTTTTTATTTTTTAATACGCTCCTCTCCGTCTCACTTCCTCTCATCTGCACTTTTTCTCTTTCACTCTCTCACTCTCTATCTATCTTCTCTCTCTTTCGATCGCGTACTCCCGTTGTATCCACCCTTCTCACTCTCTCACCCTCACTTTTTCTCTCCATCTCTCCCTCTCTCTCTCTCACTCTCTCTCTCGTCCACTCGCACCAACCGTCTATGCGTGATGTAGCGCCTCGTACGGTTCGTTCGGTTGGTCGGGGCTCGGCTTTTTTCGCTCTATCGATAATTTGTTTGGATAATTTCCAATGCTATTGATCTAGATGTACATCCTGCAGGATGTACACAATGCATATACCATCGCGCACAAAGCCTCTCTCGTTCTCTTTCCCTTTCCCTCCCTCCTTCCCTCTCTTTCACTCTCTCTTTCTCGTTCATTCGCTCGTTCGTTCGTTCGTTCGTTCGTTCATTCTTCTCTGTCTCTGTCTTTCTCCCGTTTCTCGTTTCGGAGAGGTAGAGTTTAAAAAAAAAGAAGAAAATAAAAGAAGAAAAAAGGAAAAAGAAAAAAGGATAAAAAAAATGAGGATGTAAAGAGCGAGAGAGGGACCAGGACTGGACCGAACAGGATCCAGAAAAAGAGGGAGAGTGAGAGAGAGATGAAGAGAAAAGAGGGTGCAAGCGCACGATCGTGAGTTACTGACGTTTTAACGTTTATCCATCTACGAGGCCGCACTTCGTTTTCCGCGTATCCGCTTAGAAGGTGGACACGCGTGTGATTTTACGCAGCTCACTTGTGTTCGTATCGTATTTACGCATATGTATGTATGTATATATATATCACTACATACATGTACATATATATATAGATATACGTATATAGTGATAGATATAGATATTTTATACATATATGTATATATAATATTTATATATATGTATATGTATATGCATATATATGTATGCATACGTATATATATGCATATATAAATATGTGTAGATACGAACGGTGTAAGAGAAAAGGATCGTTATATAGATATATACATAGGGGTAGGTAAGCGAGAGAGCCATGCTTCTCACGAAAGGTGCTGCGTAATATTTCGTTATCCGGCCGCCAAAGCGGAGGGAAAGCGGGAAAAGCTTTTGATGAATCGCTTTCCATGCGGATACCGCAGATCGGACGGATACCGCGAACGATGCATATCGTTGTCCCCCTCTTTTTTCCTATTTTCTCTCTTCGTTTTCTTTTTCTTCCTCGTCGACCTTGCTAATTCCATCAACCGTAGGAAAGAGAAGAGTTGTAATAGAGTAAGGCAGATTTAGGTTACTAACAAAACGTATAAATCATGTCTTTCTTTTTTCCTTTCTCTATCTTTTCTTTCTTTTTTAGTTTTTCTTTTTTTTTTTTGGTTAAATTTTATTTTTATATATTACTCCCTTTTTTTTTTATTCTCATTGTACACTTTCGTCGTATCGTTTTTATGCAAATAAATAAATGGCTTTTAAGCCGACCATCTTCCAATTTGTATCGATATTTAATGTTACGAAAGGGAAAGAGAGTTCATTTTCGTTATATCTCGTTCGACAACTTTGACCATGTTTTTAATTTTTTTTAAGTTTCCAAATAGAAGAAGAGAATACGGAACTGAGAATGAAGAAAGAAAGAAAGAGAGAGAGAAAGTGAGAGAGATAAATTGTTTCACTTTATCTGCAGCTTGTTGCGATTACGAGGGAGAAATTCTATCTTATTAACTTCGAAGTAAGATGTTTGAAGATATCTAAAATTCAGAAAAGAGATGAAGGAAGGAAGAAAGGAAAGAAGGAAAGAAGGAAAGAAAGAAGGAAGAGAAAATTCGAAAGATCGTCTAACAATTAATTCAATTCTCTGAATATGCGGAGATAAGGTAATAAAATGCAAGAGAGAAAAAAAAAGAAGAAAAGAAAGAGGAAGGGGAGGGGTGGAAACGAGAGAGAAAATATTTGCTATCGCGAAGACAATCGAAGTAAAGGGACCGAGGCGGCTGGGATAGTAAAAATAGCGGAAAAGGATCAGAGGGTCGAGAGATGTAATGAGCTGGTTCTTTCGCTCTTTGGGCTTGGTTTTCATCTCAGTTAACTCCTCGGTGGTGGTTGTCTCGGTTACCGAGTAAGACTCTGCTTCGTCGAATGGAAGAAAAAGTAAAAGTAAAAGAAAGAGAATAAAAGAAAAGACTAAAAAGAAGTAAAAGTAAAAGAAAACGAAGAAGAAGAAGAAAAAGAAAAAAAAGATGTAAAAGAATAAGAAAAGGGACGAAGAAATAAAAGTAGAAGAAGAGGTAGAAGTAGAAGAGGAAAAGGATGAAGAGAAGGAGGTGGTAGAAGAGATAAAAAGAAGAGAAACGAGTAGAAGAGATACGCGGGTTGGGGAGAGGGCTGAAGGGGGGTCTCTTCTACCTGCGAGAGTTAAGTTTTAATTAGCTTTCCCGAATTACCGATGTAGCCAAGCACGACTTGCTGCTTCAGAGTCACCCTTTCTCTCCCTCTATCTCTTTCTATCTCTCTTTTCTCTCCTTTGCCTTTAGGGTATAAAGTGAGATAGGAAGAAAAAAGGAAGAGAGAGAGAGAGAGAAAGATGGCTTAACCAGAGCTTCCCAACCCAGAATCACCGAAAACTCTTCTCCTTCTTCATCCTCCGTTCACCCTCTTATCCTCTTCTTTTGCAGAGTCGTCGGTCCCATCTTGGACAATGGCCAAGCTCCTGATTACCGTGATCCTTAATGGAAATGTCCAATCTAAAGGGTGAAAGATCGTAGGCGCCGAAAGTTCCCTTTCAATTTTTTTCCTCGCGCATAAGACTTCCCTTTTTCGCTAAAGGGACACTAGTTTTGTCTTCGATGAGATGTTCGTTTGATAGAAAAAAAAAACGAAGAAGAAGAAGAAGAAGAAGAAGAAGAAGAAGAAGGTAAAGGATTCGTTTTGGTATGTGAGTTGACGTTACTAAGGGTCGTAGGTAAGAAATGGACGATAAGTGGAAAGTTATTCCTGAATGGACTTTAATCGAATACGTTTGTAAGTGGATCAGATATCGAAATGAATTATGTTTTGCTATTTTAGACAAATTATACCTTTCTAAACAATATTAATAATAATTTGTTAAATAAATATAATTTATTACGCTTATCATTTCTTTTTCTAGATTTCAAAATTAATTAAAAAACAAATTGTGATTATATATCGCTATTGTTTAAAACATATTATTTGAAAATTGTTCACATAATTACGAAAATTATTCCTACTCGTGTTAACTAATTAAACAAATATTCAAATTAAATAATTTTCTAATAATCGTGTCTCTATATCAGGGATTATAAATTAATTTCGTAAAAATTTTGTTCCAATGTGTCTTTTATAAATCACTGATTGAATAAAACCTGAAGCTTCGTTGCTGTTTATTATTTCTGATGGAGAATAAAGAAAGTATCGACGAGTCACTCATTTATTTGACATCACAGATATCATACGGAAATGATGCATATTATTATTATTATTATTATTATTACTATTATTATTATTACTATTATTATTATTTATTAATAACATATCTCTCGTAAAAGAGAAAGGGAGAAAGACGTACTTGTATGTATATGTGTATATATACATTTACGTTATTCATTATATCTACATTTCGAGGGAAAGGCTCGACAACGGAAACATCAAAAGAAAAAGAAGGAAATGAACTCGTTTATTCGCGTTAATTTAACGGATCGACGTCATTAATTGGATTTTAAAAATAAATTAAAACAATTATATTTGAAACGAAATAGGAGAAATACCCTGATATGTGTTCCTATGAAAATATTTTCAACATGATCCACGTGGTTCGGCCAATGAAATCAGATGATTAAAATACTAACATCTAAACAATATCGAAACGCGTTAATTACTCTTTGCTTTGCGTATCGAGTAACCGATACTACCGATCTTCCGTGTCTCTTCTCTACTCGTCGTCTCCTGTCTCATCATTCCTGTTCCCCCGTTCCCCCTACCCCTCTCCCTTCCTTCCATCAGACCATTCGACTCCCATTGTCGGAGGAACCGGCAACCCGTTCTTTCCCACGTCAAAGACTGCCGTTTGATAATGATATCCACACATTGACGCGAACAAAGACAAGTTTATGATGTTCAATAAGCGTCCAGGAAGGGTTGGGAAATCAAATGGAATCAATTAACATCGTAATTGACAGTCAGTAATCGAGAATCGTGGCTTTATCGTGTAGATGACAAACGTCGTGTTCTGATCCCGAGAATTCTATCCTGGAGATAAGCCGAAGCTTTCGTAGATTCTGGATGTTGGATGGACAAAACCTATCCTAAAGGATAATCGTAATACATCTGACATGCATATACGAGTTTATTGTTAATTTTTGTTCTCTACTACAGATATAAAATTACTTTACAATTACATTACCCAAAATGTAAGACGAGACCTTTCTAAGGAATAATCGTAGTACCTAATATGACATGCATATACGAACTCGATACTAATTGTTTTTTTTCTACCAGATATATAAAATTATTTTACTATTTACAAATAAATGATAGAAAAAATATGAGATGATTTTTAAAATGAGATAAATTTCATTCCAATTTTAGAATTTGATCGGCAACAAAATCGACCTATTTCTTGTTCTAAAGATCTTTAAACGGAATCGTCGGTTGTAGTTACTCTCTGGGATAGGTAGAAAAAAAAAATAAAATAAAAGGAGAAAAAAAAAAAGGTAAGCGAAATATCTCGACGGTACCGGCAGGGCCCTCTCATTCCCAATTTCGCGAAAGCCGTCGAATTCGTTTAACGAGTACGAACGAGTAACGAAATCCCGTCGTTGAAAAAATTGTCGCCACACCCAGTACCCTCCAGCCCACTAGGAGGAGTACGAAAGGGGTTGCAGGAGGGGAGGGTCCGTTCCTCCTACTCTTTCGACGCACGCCACCGGTCGTGGCCATCAAGGTGCTCGATAGTCCGCGCATTTTGCTATTTCCCAATTAATAGAAAATCGCTCCCCTTTTGTCTCGGCACCCCTCTAGGACCCCTAGTCGTGCCACCACCACCACCCCCCCGAAAAAGCCACCCACCATCAATTCGGGCACCGTTGGTCGCTGGGAATATTTACGCTCTCGCGTACGAGTCGTACACAAGGGCGCAGGCGTAGCCGGACAAAGCTTCTAACGCTAACGGAAAAAAAGCAGGAAAAAGAATTCGCAGCATCGAACAGGGGGGTGGGAAGAGGGACGGGGACGGAGAGGAAGAGGTGGAGGAGGTGGTTGTCGGGGGAGGCTGCGGGGGGAGCCTCGGTTGGAGAGTAGCGAGCGGTAAAAGGGGGTAGAAAAGAGAACGATTGGATAGAATCAGCAGTCTGCGAGTAACAATGGAGGGTTCAATTGAAAAAATAATTTAATGTGTCCTTTTAATTAAACAGAGAGTAAGAGAGCGTGCCGGAGCGAGTGAGAGAGACTGAACGAAAGAGAGAGAGAAAGAAAGAAAGAGAGAGAAAAATGAGTGAGAGAGTAAAAGAGAGAGAAAAAGAAAGAGAGTGAAGATCGGACGATACGATTGCTACGTGGTAGTATTGGTGGTAGAGCTAGTAATGTTGGTGTTGGTGATGGTGATGGTGATGGTGATGGTGATGGTGGTATTGGTGGAGGTGGAGGTGTATGGACGACGAGAGACGCACGAGGCGGAAGAAGAGAGGTTGATCGGTGGGTAGATGGGTGGTTTGGGTGGAGGCGATGGTGAGACTAGGAAGAGGAGTAGGAGGAGGAGGACGAGGAGGTGGAGGAGGAGGAAACGTAGAAGGTGGTGGAGGAGCAGGCGCGGCTCGGATGGACGCGGAAATTTAAAACCTGATCAATTGATAGGACGGAATGAAAAAAGTAGGGTTGTGGAGTTGCGCGGCTCTGTGCGGTGGTGCAGGCGGGGAATAGCTACGGTCGCGCATCGTAGTACGTGGGTGCGAGCGAGATGGAGATTGAGGAGAGAGACGTCCAACGAATTCGTGAGAAAGAGAGAGGTAGAGATAGACGACTCGCTTCGGACGGTGGCGAGGGGCTTGCGGCCACCGAGTACGAAGTGTACGCGTTAGAAAGAGAGAGAGAGAAAGAGAGAAAACGAGAGGAAGAAAGAGAGAGAAAGAGAGAAAGAGTTAGAGTGGACAGTGAGAGGAGCGAAGAGAGGGTTAGGGGGAGGGGGGTTGTGGATAGTAGAGAGGCGGGTAGATGGGATTGCCGGGCATTATTCTGAAACGCGAATTTGTTCATTTGTTTCTTCCCTCTGTATGCGCCGCGGCGTGTGTGCATCCTTTTATCGACTGAAATCCAGGCTTCGAATTACCGTGCAAATGATTTTTTTTTCGGGTGCGCACTGCCGCCCGTCCGTCCTTCCGTCCGTCCATCCGTCCATTCGTCCATCCGTTCGGCGAGCTAACAGAACGACTCGCTCGCCGAACGCGCGCCGGCGCGCCCAAACTAACTCAAAAAGAATTTCAAAAGGACGACGGATCTATCCGACGGTTCTTTGCTAACAATTCCTATTTCAATGTATTACCTAGTAGTTGTTCTAGGTATCTTCAGAAATTTCAACTTCCTTCGTTTTAAGATACGAAGAAAATTGAAAACCTTTAGATTTAAGAATTCGCTACTTTGTCTTCTTTGAGGACAAATTTTATTGGTATTTTAATTCTTTCACGTTTGGATCTTACCAGGATTTTTTTTCGGTTGCTGTATATACACGCAATCTTTTTAAAATTTATAATTCAAATTGTCTAATCAAAGAAGCCAATTACTTGTCATGATCTACATTGATTAGAAAATCTTGTAAAAATGTAATATAATATGATGAAATAAAGAGAACCTAAATAATCTACACGCTTCTTTCTAAGATCATTTTTAAATACCTAAAAAATATAATTTTTTCTAACATTCGATCGAGGCATAACAAAAAATCGAAGAATTTTGCACCATTCAATGAGATAAGTTGGAGGATATTCTTTGGGATACTTTGCAGAAACGGCGTGCCAGTGACCTAAATAGATTCTTGGAATCGGCTTGAGGCCACGCTTGCGGCCTTGCCCGGAATGCGGACAAAAAACTGTCGCCTGGGGCCACTTTAGAGGCAGGTCAGTTTTCTTCGGTGCGCCTGCACCGAAGTACCGACCCGTTCGTTCTTTACCCGTGTCTACCTTTGAAAGGGGAGATCGTTGAAACGTCGATTGAAGTTAAGTACTTTTACGAATGCTCGGATTAACGCGAATGGCTACAAAAGTATCTTTTTTCAAAGTTACAATAATGTTACAAGGCGATATTTTCCAATGATCGATCATTATTAGAATAATATTGTTAATCTAATTAATTCAATAGAAATAATCGCATAGGTTTAAAATTTATTATAGATATGTACTTTGATATATTGTAATTTAAAAAAAAAAAGGAAATATTTAAGAATATTCATTGACAAAATCTTATTTTAAATCTTCGTCTTAATATTAGGTCCACCGGAAAGTTCAGTACGATTTTGGAATAAAACAAAATATACATTTTTCTTACCATCAAATAAATACGTGCTTACGTATCGAAAATTGTTGTCATAAGAACGGACAGAACTTACCGGTAGACCTAATAAATATTCAACCAAAAAATCTATTTTCCAAAGCTTTATATATATAAGCTGTTGTTATTAAGATACATAGAAAATATTCACGGGGATAGAGAAAATATCAACACGATCTTCTCTCTTATCCCATTGAAGATCCTAACTAACTCCTATCAATGTCTCCGTTTATAAATCCATTCTTCATGGTGGTAAATTCGATGTGTCCGAAGCATCGTAGATTGTTGTTTATCGAAAGGAAGGAGCATTGTGATTCGAAGAGAGTAGGGTAGAGACAGACAGGGGGAAGAGAATTGAAGGGTCTTACTGTTTGCAGGTTTAGGACGAGG
Organism: Mischocyttarus mexicanus; assembly: GCA_023678845.1. Taxonomy (NCBI): domain Eukaryota; kingdom Metazoa; phylum Arthropoda; class Insecta; order Hymenoptera; family Vespidae; genus Mischocyttarus; species Mischocyttarus mexicanus. The sequence continues at coordinate 662,146 of JACGTP010000018.1, read as the reverse complement.
AACTTCTTCACAATCGACGTCATTAACGTCCACGTTCTAAAGACGAAAGGACGACGAAGGTAGTAGCTGGATGGATTGGTCAAGGAAGGTAGGATGGTAGGATGGATGGAAGGAAGAAGAAGAAGAAGAAGAAGAAGAAAGGTAAAGTCCTGTAGGATGACTGGGACGACTAGGATGACTAGGACGACTAGAACGAGAAGGATGAAGATGAAGAAGAAGAAGACGACGACGACGACGATGGCGATGGTGGTAGCCAGTGACGATTCTCGTCTCCAATGAACATTATTACGAGACGAGCTGAACCATAGATAAACTCCTAGTCGACGAGATCTCGAGTTCACTGTGAAGCAATATGAAACTCCTCGATCTAATATGGCTTGAGGCGGCGACGAAGCATGACGTCACATCCGTCCCGTCCGATGGTCATCTTGAATATTGAGTCGACCGCCGTCGGACCGGAAGTTATGAGATTCGAATTTCGATCCCACGTTCTCCCTATTCGCACGCGATAACCTTTGCGTACATACGTATACATATATATATTATATAAAATGTATATATAATATATGTGTATATGTGTGTATGTGTATGTGCACATGTTCATACGTCGATGACTTCGTTTCAGTTCGCGAACGAAGAAATCTCCTTTCCGTTCTTGCCTTCCATATGTAGGAAACATATTTCCTCGAATTTGTCTTAAATATTAACTTTTGATTTAGGATAGAAAATTTACTTTGTTTTATAGTCTCTTATCGTTAATCTTAATTTTCGTTTATTTTATTTAACAAATAAAAAATGACATTTTCAAGATCTTCTTTGTTTCTGTGATCATTGAAAATAAATAGAATGTTTTGGGACAAGATTAAATAAATTCTTTGTAATGATGGATCACGTTCCGATTCGTAGACGAACAAATCGAAACTGTACCGTCGCGTGATATCAAATGAATCTTTCAGTACCTTAAATCGACCTCGACGGGCACCGTGATGCGTAATAATTCATATCGATGAAACGGTATTAAAATATTTGCCAAATTTTGCCGCGCCAAATTGTGTGTACATGTCCGATGAAAACTCTCTGCTGATATTGTGAAAGATGTACATTAATAGGAATGATATCAATCCATAATATGTTGTAGGATTTTGCGAAAGTCAGGTGTATGAAAATTCGTTCGTCGATCGATACGAATCCATATACATATCGAATCTTTATCCATTTAAAAAAAATCGTCGCACGATCAGTTTTCGTATCGGTAATCATGCAAAAAGCACTTAACAGTGATCGAGATTTTCTCGTCATTAATCTAATTTATTATAGATACGCTTAAGAGTGGTGGAAACATTTTTTTTTTGTATCCCATTTTTTAATGAATTTTTTGTTTTTCTTTTTTTCAACTTTCACAAAGAAACTCAAATTAAAATTTAGATTCGATCAACAGTAATGTTATTGATAAATTCCTATAAAAATATATATACGCGTATATATACCTTAAAAGATATAATTTATTTGGTCATTAAGTATGTGATGTCCTATTTTGAACAGAAAATAATCGGATTAATCGAACGTTTCATATTTCAATAACCTAATTATTTATATATTTTTAATTGCATAATATATTTTAAAAAATATAGTTCTAACCAGGAAAGATGCGGAATAAATAATATCATGAATTATTTGATCATCTTCTTGTGGAACATTGAACGAGTAGAAAGAAGATGCCGTTAAATCTTCTTGATTATTTCCAATTTAATACGTTCGCAATCGTGGAATGTTCTCTCCCTATTTACGCGAAAGTTCTCATGGAAAAAGGGAAGTTTTATACGTTTGGACGTGCACGCGGAGTTCGAGAGACTGTAACCAACCTAATCAAACCTGGCTGATTGCAAACATCGTGTCGATTGGAAAGGTAATCAACTGAGTAGCGTTAACTAAGTGTAACTTTGCTCGTTATCCAGACTAGGGAAAGCCAAACCTAGCCTTTCCTTCTCGTCGCGAAGGTATCTAAAAATCTTGACATACTCGCTTGAAAAGTCCTAGCCTAATCGAGCTCGATCACGAATAGCACCGAGGTACTTAAAGTCAATAATCTCCATAACCTCTATCGTTTCGGTATCTCGATAAGAAAAGTAACAAAAAGAAAAATAGAAGAAAAATAGAAACAAAAAAACCAGAACAGAAAACGTTCGATCTTCGTATCGAAGGATCGATGCTTGTTCTCGTAAAAGAAAAAAACCTTTTTTTCCCTCGACGTATTTCTTCGATTCTCTCCGGAAATTTGTTTCGATGCAACGAGAGAACTCGTTCGGGGTCGCATTAGTAATAAACCCAGCGCTTCCAGCCACGGTTAAGAGCGAAACAATCGATAATTCATTTATGGCGTTAATTAAAAATGTAATTTAAAAATATATTAAAGAGGCAGAGAAGGTACACGCAACGTTGAGAGAAAGAGAAAGAGAGAGATAGAGATTGAGAGAGAGAGAAAGAGAGACCGAAGTCCACGGAGAAGCGTGGCGAATCGGAGGAGGAGGTGGAGGAGGAGGAGAAGTTGGTGGTGATAGGAGGAAAGGGGTGAAGGGATGTAGGGACACCAAGGGGGTGGAACGATGGTATGCGCGCGGTCGAATGCAAATGAATTATTAAAAATTTAATCAATCGAATCGGCCCAGTGCCTTGCCTCCTATCTCTCTACGACGTAATGATTATTCATGCTGAGGTGGTTTTGCGCGGGCGAATATTTATAATTTGTTTATTTAAATTGCTCGATGCCGACAGCGCCGCGTGTCCTCCGCGAAATTGCGTTATTAAGTTTACCGTTTCGTATAAATCGCGTTTTGCTGCGGAGATTATTGGAAAAGCGCCGACCCTTTTCCTCCACGGTTTTCGTCCTTGCTCCCTCGACCATGTCTCCTTTATCTATCTTTTACTCTCTTTTCCTTTCTTTCTTTCCTTCTTTCTTTATTTTATCTTCCTTTTTATTTTTCTTTTTTTTCTTTTCAGTCTTTTTTCTCTCACTTCTTATTGTCACTTTTATCTTTTATTCTTTTTCACCTCGTTTAATCTACACATTCGTTATTTACCAACAACCAACATGTATACGCACGTTTAAATCTTGGATGATAATTTATTTTCTTCTAATCCTTTTGTGTTCAGATATTTTAACGGGAAATAAATTTGTCTTTCCCCCTCCTCCACGTTCCCTTCCCATCCTTTCTTCCGTTTGTGACTAAATTTTATTATTAATAAATATTTGATTTAATTTTATTTTCATTACAAATACTATACGCGTGTATACATTTTATGTAGACGTAACACACACATACACACACATACATACTACGGTAATGTATCTTTTTACAAAATATTATCAATATCCTTTATTTATAGAAATGAAAACGAGCGAAGGGCTGAAAATGGTTAGGCAGAGGAAGAGACGGAAGAGGTGATTCGTGCTTTAAAGGCCGGAATGAATGACGCGTATGATGTTTCGATCGTGCATATCCACCCATACGCTACCGGTCCTTCGAAAAATGTGTTCAAAGCCGAGATGAATAAAAGGACCGAACGCCGGACATCTCATTGATTATCAAAAAAAAGTTCGATATTCGGATATACGTATCCAGTCTTTCTTTTCGAATGAATAACCAAAAATTATATCTCGTGAGATCCAGTATCGTAATATATTATCTATTTGATTATTATTTTAATGAAAAGTATTATCTCGAAAAGTAAGAATGGAAGATCTTTCAGATTTTAGTTTATTACAATATCTCCAAGATTATCCGAAATATGACGTAATAATTTTGGAAAAACCGGGAGAGAATTGAACGTCGAACGTTGGCGAGGGATACCCTCGGGGGGTGATGTTCATTTGGCGAGTCACCCTTCGTAAATTCGCGAACATCTCATTTTCAAGTTACCCCTCTTGATAAGATTTCATCCCTTGGATATTCGGTGAAAGCAGAAAGCCAGGAAGGCAGTTTCGAGCAGATCGATCGGTAGCTTGGCCATCTCATTTAAATGTTGACCGTTTCGAGGAAATATAAAATTCAAAGTATCTTTTATGGGATATTTTTATACTTCAGAATCTCCCCTTTTTCCTTGAACCACCTCTACCTCTTACTTCTTTCCTTCCTCGTTCTTACATTTTTGAATCTACCATGCAGATGGAATACACCGATCGGGCCTATACTTATGCAGGAATATACATGCATGCACATATATTTTTATACATACATGTAACGCTCCGTTAGATTCTCACTATCTTTCTTACCCCGTCGGTGTTCATTTTATGCGCATCTATGTATATCGAATTATATACGTATGAATGAGTTTCTCGACCGAGGTCCCTTTTTCCTCTTCCGAGGAAACGGACAGATCTAACCTTCTTAATCCTATCCCCACAATTCACGCTTTCTATCTTTTTCATCTTTTTTTATTCTTTTTTTCCTATTGAAATAAATTATAAAGTATAATTTATATATATGTATATAGTATATATTGATAGAAACACACATATCAAATTCCATCGGAATAGTATAAATCAACAAATTTATATGTATATTTTGTTAATATATCGTATTTCTCAAATAAATCTGAAATTCGACATAAGTACGTGGATGTGAACATGAATTTTTCATTCTCCTTTTTTTCCTTTCTCGAAGGACTCAGCAATGGTTGGGAAAACATAAATAGTAGGACAGTGTCGCGTTTTTTAATCATCTCCTTCTCGCGAAGTTGAATACTTGCGAGAACGAATAAACGAATAAACGAACGAACGAACGAACGAACGAATGAACGAATGAACGAATGAACGAATGAACGAATGAACGAACGAACGAACGAACGAGTAAGAGGCCGCGGGTTCATGTTGCTCGAAGGGAACAAAAACATTGCAGTCGTCAGGGGGCACCAACGTTGTCAAAATATACCTCCTGTCCCGCAGGGTCCACATTACGTGTACGTTAAATATTATTTTTAGAGGCGACCGAGGCAGCCACGGAACGTGGGAATGCTCGGAGACGGGGTGAAGAGAGACCCGGGCTCCGGGGGCTAGCGGGGGTGGGGTTGGGGGAAAGGAGGGCCAGCAGAGGGGACTACACATTTATTTGCGAATAAAAAATAGAGTTGTCTCGCGAATAAAGTGGAAGCTCCGCGAAAAGCGTATTTTCGCATGAAGCGCCTGTTGCTAAATATCCGCTTGACTTCTCTTTCCACCTCTCTCTCTTTCTCTCTCTTTCTCTTACACACACACACACGCACACACACTCTCACTTTACTCTTTCTATCTCTTTTTCTCTTTCTCCGTTTCTCGGTCTCTTTCTGTGTCTCTGCTTTTACGCCAGTACGCCATAATTACTCGGTAAACACTAATTATTTTTGCGAATATAGAGAAACAACCTTTTGACGTTAAACCGTCGTGGCATGAAAAACTATACGATAAAGGTACGCCGTTAGATTTAACGTACAATGTCATTAAGCCGACGCAACCGTAGGTGGGATAAAAGTTTTCACGGACTCGTCGCGTGCGTAACGATTTAAGTACGACAATGAGAGCGGCTCTACGTGCGAATGTAACGAACGAAACCACCGAGTTTTCTCTCATTCTTTTCCCGTCTCCCGTCCCCTCACTCCCCTTCACTCTCTTTCTCTCTTTCTCACTTTCTCACTCTTTCCATCTATACATCTGTTTCTTTTTTTCTCTTTCTCACTTTCCTTGAATATATTGTTCGTAAAATCGGATTTGTGCGATATAATGAACAATTTAACACGAGCATTTATTTCACTCGATTTCAACTAAAGAAATAAAACATGTATGATGAAATATGTAAGATGAATTCGGTTGTAGTTTCTAACAAAAAAAAATAGAAAGGAAGAAAGAAACTTTCAATTGATAAAATAATAAAAGATATTCGAAAGCGTTTGATAGAGGAAGAAATTCATTGTGAAGCTCAACGAAAATCGACGAAATTCAGTCGGAGGAATACCGAATGGCCGACTTTGGTTGAATCCGCGAAGTTGCATTTACAGATACGCCGGATAAACGCGAAACATTGAGAGAGAGAGAGAGACTCTAAGAGAGAAAGATGGATAGATGGATAGATAGATAGATAGATGGATAGATAGATAGGTAGATAGATAGATAGATAGATGAAGAGAGAGAGAGAGAGATAGAGACACGGGAACGGCATACGTATTCGCATCGAGGTCTACGTAACTGCGTTAGCGGAGAGAATCTGGCCGCGGGATGCTTTTTAAAAATTCGTGATTTTAAAATTCTCGTTGGCAAATAACCCCCTCTCGTCTCCGCACCCAACCAAGCTCCGCTTGCACCCTCGCCAGCCACGCGGCCGCGGAACGCGTCCAGAACTCTTCCTCTCTCCATCTCTCTCTTTTTCTCTCTCTATTTTTCTCTTCTTCCCTTTTCCCTCTTTCTCTCTTTCTCTCTTTAGTCTCTGGAAATTCTCCTGTTTCGGCACCACGGCCCTCGTAACACCGACGCGTCGTCCACCCTCTTCCTCTTTTTCTCTTTTCTTCCCTCTTTCACTTGCTCGTCATCGTTTCCTCTCTTTTAGCTTGCACTCTCACCCGTCGACGGCGCCAATGGATGACAAAATATAAGCTTCGAGCCTGGATTCAATCAGAAATGGCAACGCTCGTCCCACCATCACCATCACCATCACCACCACCACCACCACCACCACAACCTCTACCATCACGGCCGCCGCCACCAACACGAACTCTTCTCTTCCACCGCCATCGCCACATATGCGAACTCCTTTTTCATTTTTTTCCTTTTTTTTATTTCGATTCTTCTATCTCTTTCTCTCTCTCTTTCTCTCTTTCTCTCTTTTTGTTTCCTTTGTCGGCCTGCCGCTTCCACCACTAGGGCCAGCCTTTTTTCACCCTCCCCGTTCAACGTGGCTCTCTTCGAGGGTCGACGGCCCGATAAATAACCATAAGAACGCGGCCACTCACTTTGTATGCGAATAAAGCGATCATATGTACGCCTTTCCGCAGTTTTCGGGATAATGAAGCGTCCGGTTGGGTCGTACCGAGTTTTTGAGGTTTCCCTTACTCTTTCTCTTTCTCTCTTTCTCTCTCTTGTTCCCTCTCTGTCTCTCTGTTGCTCTCTCATCCGATGGGTTTTGAATAAAAACTGTGACATGACTTTTCGGATGGATGGATGGCTTCGACGACGACAACGACGACGCGTTTTATGGAAACGTATTCCTATGGCCTGACTAAATATATAAAAATAAATAAAAAACATGAAAAATCTTTTGGAAAACTTGAAATTTTATTCACGAGAATAATAATAATTACCTAGTTGGAGTTACTTTCGTATTTCTTAACATTGAAAATCTTGCGAAACGAATGCAAGGGGAAGAATACGGTAGGTCGAACATTGAAGGAAAACTTGTAAAAGATTATTCGTCAAAATGTACCGCGTTTCACGAAGTTAGAAACTTCTCCCAACGAGTGGGTGGATGAGATCTCGTTTGTGTGTATGTATTTTATACACGCGCGTGTATGTGTGTATGTATGTGCTCATACTCTTTCTCTCTCTCTCTCTCTCTCTCGGTGCGCTTCGGACGATCGCAAATAATAGAATCTATTTTATCGGTTTATTAAATCCGAGCGCAGAATAAAAATGTTCCTCGGATTATCGAGTTATCCTCTCTCCTCTCGAATGTACGCGAAGCTGACTGTGGACAGACACGAAGAACGATATAGGGAACATTCGTCCACGAGATGAAGCGAGAAAAAGAATACAAAAAACTTTCCAAAAGTTGTTACTCTCTCGCTCTTCAGTTCTGTCTCTTTCTCTCTCTCTCTCTTTCTCTTTTATACGTACTCTCTATCGTTTAAGAATAGTCTCCACAGATTTCTATTTGATACGGACAGTGTTCGACAAATTATTCCGTTCTTCCCTTATTTCTTTTTTTCTTGTTTCTCTTCTCCTTCTCCCTCTCTCTTTTCTATTTCGTTTAATATTTCATCTCATCTATATCATTTTTCTTTTTGTTTCTTCTTTTCCCGTTTAAAAAGTAATTTTAACGTTCAACCAATTCGAAGTCACACACACAAATTGTTTCGAAATAAAAATTATTTTAATCTGTAAACGAAGTAAAAAGTAATATCCTTAGTTTTAAGATGTATTTTTTTTTAGAGATAATCGAAATGAGTGTTTTTAAGTAAAATATCATGAAAATTGATATACGCGTAGAAACGTACGCATACGTGCACGCACATGAACACATGTACATGTGTGTATAATAGAAAGTTGCGTATTTAAAGGGAGGTATATCGAAGGTAGATATAACTCAACGATCATTGGCATAAGTCGAGAAGCTTTTTACGGCTAATTTGAAGGGAAATGCATGCGCGCAAGCGCACAAACTTTCACACCGGCCTATTAGCTCGGTCACTTTCAATGTACTTGCATTGTGTACATGCGCGGCCGCGATATTACGTTGGAATTTAATTATTTCCCTGGTAATTCAATAATTCATTCGCCCGCGAGAGATCATATTTGGCTTAATATCCAGCAAAACGTTTACATTATATACGCAAGATCGATGGGGACGTCATATCATGCTTGGGATATTAGCGATATAAAATTATCGTATCATGCGGTGTAAAAGTTAAATGTAGAACAGCGTAAACTGATTGTTTGCTATACGATATACTCGATTCCCAATATGAAAATTATTATTACATATTTTATTGCATCATCAGGAAGATCATAGGTAGTTACTCACACACACATGCACGCACACACAACCCCGCGAATATCTACGTGTTTACACAAATCAAAGAAATTTTATCGTAGTCAAGTATCGTTAGATGCGTTAGACTAAAATACAATACAAAAAATAAAAGATTAAGAGAAAAAAAGTAGAGGAGCTGGCTACGGCAAAAGTCATTTCGTCCGTTCAGCCTGTCGTTTATTTATATTTCACAAATCGCTTTCAAAAAGAGCGCAATACTTTGGGCTTAGCGATCGTGCACAAAAAAATGTCACAGAGAATCGCCTATGACTCGTGGTGGCGGCCAGCTCGGGAGGAAGGGGGGAGGTTAAAAAAAGAGAATACCGTAGAACAGAAAAGTGAGTGAGAGAGAGAAAGAGAAAGAGAAGAGAGGAAGGAAAAAAGGATCGGAAATATTATTAAAAGCCGCCGGATCATCGAAAGCTCCGCGCTAGAATTCTGCGGTCCGGCAAAGTGTTAGTAGTGGTTGCTACGTGAACTACGATCCAACTTGGTGTTGGTGAGTTAGTTTCTGTGAGAGTTGGTAGACTAGGCTGGTGGTTATCTTTGGTGGACAGGCAATATACAAATACGTGTACCTCCTGTGCTTAGAGTCAATTCCCTCTTTCCTCCACCTCCTCCTCTTCTTCCTCCTCCTCCTTTTCCACCTCTATCACCTTCTCCTCTGTATTCTCTTTCTCTATTTTTCTTTCATATCCTCTCTCTCTCTCTCTCTCTTTTTCTTTTTTTGCACTTTCTTTATTGAGTTCTCCGATAGATGGATATCGACATAAAATATGTATCATAAGTTAGATATCTGAACGAGAATATACAAATACCATGATAACCGTAGAAAGGTAGGATCGAGGAAAATGCGAGTCCTTTTCAACGGATACTACACGCAGCAGGAAGATACATATAAAAAAAAAAAAGCAAAAAAAGAAAAAAAAACGCAGCGCGGATTTTTCGGTCACGTTTGCCTGATTGCAATCAAGCTTCTCTCGTCGATCTTGCAAATGAAAGTTGTATAGGGTCTGTTTGTGCAGAATTACCGACACGTGTTTTGTAGCCGAAAGTATCGGCTCGCCTTTTTCTATTCGCTTCTACTCTCTTTTTCTAGCTCGAATGTTATTTTGTTTTTTTTTTATCAATATCCTAACAATTCTCGCGATTTGTTCTAACATTTTCTTCGATTATGGATCATTGTGTTTCCTAACTTTTTTTCTATTTTGAAACAAACAAGACGAAAATGCTAATTATTTTTTAATTGAAGAAAAAAAAGAACCTTTCCTTTCCTTTTTTTTTAGAAGATCTCATTAAGAGAGTCTTAGGATAGAAAATTTAATTAGTTTAGAAAAATGGTAGAGTGGTACAAGCAAGGATTGTTGATTATTCCGTTTAGCGAGGTAAATCGCGCGTAAAGCTTTAAGCGTCGGGTTAGCATTTGTAGCAAGTAGAGCTTTGCTAGTCGTGTCGGTGAGGGTTGTAGCGGACCAAAAGCAGATCGAGAACTGGTTCTGACATCTTTGGCGGTTCATTACGGCGTGGTAACGTTCGTACAACAAAAAGCCGAGCGTCCGAGTCCGACTACTTGTCGCTTGCCCATGCTCTCGTTATTATCATTAATTATATGCGCATTAAGCTTGGGATAGGATCGAGCAAACAGTGTACTGGTAGTTAGAGTAACATTTACAAAAGAAATAATATAATGATTTTTATATCAAGAGACGAAGAAAGTATAAAAGTAAAAATAAGAATAAGAAGAAGAAAAATAAAGAGAGAGAGAGAGAGAAAGAGAGAGAGAGAGATGAGAAATCAGTGTATCAAATGAATCTTTAGATTTTTTTCGAAGGTAGTGCCAAGCCTGTCGCGATATGATGCCAAGTTTAATGTAATGCTATAAAACCAGCATAATTTAGTAATGAACGGCCACTTTGAGCAAATGGCTTCGTGCATCACCGGGGCCAAAGCAAAGAACCAAGCGTAAGTCCCTTTGGCCTGCTCGGAGTCGCGTGATAGGATAATAGTAATGTGCTTAATGGTAAATGGAGGCATTCAAGAGGCCGAGATTCAGATGGCACTCATAATGGCCGCACGGGGTCCGTACGTATCACCCCTAATAAGTACAAGTGGCACAAAATAGCTGTAATCACTTGACATCATGGATCGTAAGATTATCCTCGATCCACTCCTTCTTCGACATCTTCACGTTTATCTCCGTCTTCTTTTCTTCGTTATATCCTATCTTCCTTTATTTAAAGCAACATTGGACATCTCTCGATCAAGAAACTACTCTCGAGACTTTAACAGTAACATTTATTTCAATACTTTCTTCTAATCATTTTCTATTACCTCGATAGTATTAAATCTTAATTCGATGATACGCACAATGCTATCATTGCTTTTCTTTCTTTCTTTCTTTCTTTTTATTTCTTCTTTTTTTTTTCTATTTAGTTAATAACATTTATCTCGAAGTCAATATATCGTTTTGCATCGAATTCGTTATTCTATTAAAAGGATTATTTGAAAATTATTCCCCGCTCGGTAGGTTATCACCGAGAGTCAATAAAATATCGTTATATTATATCCAACGTTGAAAATGAACGAGCGTTCGAAAACTTAAAAAAAGAAAAACAGAAATACATATATATGTATGTATGTATATATATATATTTACTAGAGTAGGAGAGAGTCGAAAAATATTTCCAACCCTCGTACCGAGTTCGCGAGTTTATTTACAAAGTCCGGACGAGAAGCTTTCGTATGTTTATCTCAGCAACCGTTCGTCCTTCCAAGTAAATACAGAGTAGTACAGTTCCAACGGTCATACGAGACACACGTGTCGACGACTACGCTAAGGCAGGTAACATCGTTTATTTTTAATCTTACCATCGTAGAATATTTTTCCTATTCATTTTATCGTTCTATATCATTTTTTGTATTATTATTATCATTACATATTATCTCTTCATACTTTCTAATATCAAATGATTTGTTATTAATTTAATATCTAACTTTTGGACTTTAAATCTTCAAAATTATATATGCAGTGTTCTCTTCTTATACACACATACGAAAATGAAATAAGACGTGATTTTGTCACTAGTTGTTCTAACCCTGATTAAAAAGATTCGTTACATTTTTACTTGTAAAAACAAATAATCAAATATAAAACAGCATCGAGTTTGTATAATTGTATATAAGCAATCGTTGAAAATGAAATATAAATTAGCTTATAAGTAAAAAGAAAATAAATGAAGAAAAAGAAAGGGACGAGAAGCTGGAGGAAATCGAGGAAAAAAATCGTATGGAATAAATTTTTAATTATAACCATTCTCGAGAATAAATATTGCAGCAACGGTTAATTTTACGATGGATGTAACGATTTAATTAACAAAATTCGGAATTTTCGTATGTTTTCAATCGTCGGGTCAAGTTAAAGGACTTGGAAAAAAGATAGAAATAAACGGATGTTAAAGAGGAGTATAATAACGTGGATCGTACTCTCGCACGACTATCGACGAACGATAATTCAAAGTAAATTTAACGAGAAGCGTATCGCAATTGCGGACAAACGTATATAGTATGTATATATATATGGATATAAATACATGTATGTACATATTTATATATATATATATATATATTTCTATAGGAGTATATATATATATATATATTTCTATAGGAGTATATATATAAATAGCTGTAGATATGTAGGTATCTATAGATATAGGGAAACATAACTCACCGAAGGTTTGTTTGCATTATCTGCTGCGTTCAAATACCCATATTTATCTCATCTCTCGTGACACCCTGATTGGGTTGGTTGGGTGGAGGGTTCGAGGGAGGATCGTTATTTTATTGACACCTCGCGAACGATAGATATCGTATCAAAAGTGAGACTCAAACTTTCTCTACGATTTGCTTCATCTTTCTAAACTAATGGGATGAAATAGATTACAATACGTTCGATAGTTCATAAAATATTTATTTATTGTATGAAAATGTTATCTCTCGTTAGACAATACTTGTTCGTTCATTTATTTTTATATATATATATTTTTTTACCCCAATGTGTGTAACGTTTATCGAACATATCGCATTTCTCTCTCTCTCTCTCTAGTTTTATGTTAATGTCAACATTATCGAGAGAAATGATCGACACAGTAATTTCTGTATAATTGCTCGGTAAACTGTTAATATTAATTCATACGGTGGTAAAGAAATTTTCGAGACGGTTGGATATTTGTCAAGGTTAATATTAATTGAATATTTTATTTTCATATCATTGAAAAAAATCTTTTAACTTTATCACTTGATGTTTAAAAGAATCAAAGTTTTGACAAATATTAAATCGTCCTATAAATTTCTACTTTTCTTTTCTCGTATTTTATATTATTTTACTGAATAATATACGATCACATTCTGCTCTATTACCTTTTTCTTAATACTGTTTATTAGTTAATAAAATAATATTTTTATTTTATTTTATTTTATTTCAAAGGATTAAATCGATTAATGTAAAATACAATTATAAGAAGTCAGGACATAATACGGAGTAAAGATTATAACAGACGTTAAAGATAATTTCTTATAGAGGATGTTGATTGAAAAATAAAAATATAATTGATGATAAAAAAAAAAGGAATTGATTGTAAAAGACAAATTATCAAGTATAAAATAATTACAAAGAATAAGGAAGAAACTTACGGGACGATTTAATATTTTGACAAACAACGTTTCACTAATAAACCATTAAGAGTTATTGTTTAAAACTACAAATCTATTTCTCTTGGATTATTTCTTCTTCCTCTCTTCAGTTTCTCTCTATCTTCTCTTTGAGAACGATAAAAGGGCCAAAGGTTATCTATGATCGATGAAACGATTTCAATTAACAAAATGCGCTTGCGTTTCTCTCATTTCGACGGATGGACCGAACGGACGAAAAAAGCTCACCGTTAACGTAACCAATGCATACCCCACGCCGTTTTTTGGTATTCGTTTCGAAAAATATGCGCGACCGCTCAAGGTTAATGGACCGGACGAATGATGTCGTCCCGTACGGTCGGGAATTACGCGCAGAAAAATACCATTGTTCGAGTATATAGCACCCATTGGCGAGCCTATAAACGTTTACTTTATTACGATTTTATCCTAAAATTAGCTGAATAAAAATGAAGATTGAACTGTTAGTAAATAATTATTATAGTTATTGGTTAACCGTTATTAGGATCGATGGATAACATGTTCTAATTTTTATAATCAAATACTAAAATTGATTACACTCGGGTGTTTAATTTTTCCAACCGCAAGATACAAAAATATTGGAAATATGAAAATATTGAAAATCGTTATTATTTTATAATATATTAATAAAGTAAGTTTTCTAGATGAAATTCATTGTTAATATTATATCCGACACATCGGTTTTGTATTATTAATCGATAAAATTTGTAAGAGTTTCTTGGTCCGTTCGTAAAATACAGTAACCTGGGAAAAAAGGGAAAATATCACATGAATTATTATTTATCCAGTTTATCGCACGAATTAGTCGCGCGAATAGGGATTCATTAGAGCACTCGCTTAATTATCGTAGCTATTCGATGTTACAGAAAACGTAAATGAGAAAGAGAAAAAGAGAAAGAGAAATAGAGTATTCACAGAAATAGAGAAATAGGAAGGTATTAGGAAGATAAGGGAAAGGGAGTAAAAGTGTTAGTATAGTAAAAGTAAAATCATAAGTCTGACGTTTAGAGTTTCGTTCCAGCAACATTTGGATATACGTTCGATATCGAGAATTTCGAATGAACGTTAATTAATTTCTCTCTTTAAAGATGGTCTTACTTCGAGATTAGAATATCAAGCTGGAGGCAATGCTCGACCTCGAAGAGGGAAAAAAGTAAAAAAAAAAAGAAAGAAAGGAGTAGGAGGAGTAGGAGTAGGAAGAGATGGAAGGAGGAATAAGGGTAGAGATTCGCTAATGATTCAACACCGGCTGCCGAGATCTTGGAAAAAGTTTTCTACATTAAGGACCTACAAGAAAATGGAAACTGGAAAGGGCTTGAAAGTAAAGGGGTAAGGACTACCTACCCACCGATGCCAGTGGTCCCCGTGGTTCTGCATTAGCCGGAATCGAGATAGTTTCGAGGCGTCGAGAGATGGCGCGAGATCTCATTTGCATGGAAAAGGCGAATGAAAAGTTTTTCAAGCCGGACTTCAACTTTAATTCTTAATGAAAATGAGACCCTCGTGAAAGTCACTAGGCTTGGGTCGCGTGGAGACAGAGACAGAAAGAGAGAGAAGAGAGAGGGGGAGAGGGAAAGGGATTTGAGAGAGAAAAATAAAGAAGGAAAGAGAGATGGAAGAGATATAACCGACTGTGTGCAGCCTTTCTCTTACTACTACTACTACTACTACTACTACCACCACTACTGCTACTGTTACTGCTACTGTTACTGCTACTGCTACTACTGCTGCTGCTACTGCAGAGAAGGGAAGCCGCTTGGATGACGACGAAGGGATAGAATACGAACAATGAAGACGAGAGGGCCGTTCTACCGCCTTTGGCCACGCGCCTCCCGGTCGTGTACTTAACGCTGTAGTTTCGAAATTGTCGTACTACTTTCCGTCGACACGCCGTGAATCTTACAGTTTCCGCTAACTCCTTACTACATCTTTTTCTACTCTCATCGTTTGACCTTTTCTCTAAAGGACTTAACAAAAGAAAGAAGAATATCAACTTGTTTCTCTGACGTTATTACAAAACGATACCTTTTTTCTTAAATATTACTTTAACCCAATACATTCTATTTATTATTATTATTACTATTGAAAAATAATTAATATTTTTTGGTAATGTAAAATTTTCATGTATTTATTTTTAAATCTTGGAACGCACAACGATAACGACGATGACGATGACGATGACGATGACGATCTTATTAGAGCTCGGACAAAATTGTAAGCTTCGCGTAAAGGAGGGGAAAAAAAACTATAAAAAAGGGGGAAAAAAGACAAAAAAGAAAACTAAGAGGGAAAAAGCCTACGTACTCAGTATATGTACTCAGTAAGTATATGCAAGCCTTTATCTTAGAGAAGGGTCCTCGAGAACCTTACCGCGGGCGTCATACCGGGCGAGTACGTTCTCTCTTTCGAATGCAATATTGCTTTACTCGGTAGGAAGTCGAGACGCTTGACTGTCAGACTCGAGACAATAGTAATCGCACTTCACGTCATACTTAACCGAACGCGGGCTGTGGCGATGCCAGTGGGTAGAAATCCGCGACGCATTTCTCTTATATTCTATTCTATTCTATTCTCTTTTCCTTTTTCCTTTTTCTTGTCTCGATCGTCTCAAGAATCTTATATTAGGCAAATAATTTTTTCTATTTATTTCATTAGAAACATATATACTACTAACGATCATTTTATCGATAACTTTAACAATAAAAGGATTGATTATTAGATAAGATGATAAACTAATCATCTTCTTCTAAACATTAAGAAGAATTTGAAGAACATTCATCGACTAACGAGTATCGAGTTAAACTTTAAACGAATAACCAAGAAAGGATATTAAAATAAAAGAAATTGTGTTGAATCAGTATCATCTTGTATCGATGCAACAAAGTAGCATTAACAAAAAAGAATCTTGGCAGAGAAAATCCCTTGCGTTAGACTCCTACTTGCTGGAGCTATAGTAGGAACAGCCCTCGTCGTTGTCGCCTCCACCACCTCCACCACCGTCATTGCCGTCGTCGCCGCCGCCGCCGCTACGGCTTCTCCTCCTGAGCTTTAACAATGGGAGAGCAGAGGCTCACGTGCACGTAGGAATCAAGTGTTCTTACACACTGGCGCAGTCCACTAGACCGTGGGCGCATGCATAATACAATGACCCTGCTAAGTACTATTTTAAAACAATGCTGAAATTGCTTTAGGGGATAAAAATGAACGAGGTAGCTAGGTGTATTTTTCTCCCCTTTTTCCTCCCCCTACCCCACCACCACCTTCTTTGACGAGGGTTGCACGTACGCGCTAGTCCATACATACGAAGAGGATAGAAAAAGAGAGAGAAAGAGAGAGAAAAGGGTTGCTAATGTGGTAGTGGTGGTAATAGTAAAATAGTAGTAGTAGTAGTAGTGGTAGTTGTGTAGTAGTAGTAGTAGTCAGCACTCCTCTCTCTCTCTCTCTCTTTTTCTTTCTTTTTCTTTTTATATATCTCTCTCTTTCTCTCTCTGTCATCCTCTTTTCTACTCACCTATTCTCTCTCATTCTTTTTCTCTTTCTTCCTCATTCACAGTCGCTGGATTTTAGCGTCTCTTTCTCGAGCGTTGCTGCGCCTGCACATAGGCATAGACTTCTACGTACAAAGCCGCTAAGCCTTTGAGTCTCGGTCTCATCGCCGTACAATAAGGCGTCCTACTTTTTTGTTTTTACATTCACTTTGAGATAGGCTATAGATGTGTTTACGTGTGCGTATGTGTGGGAATAATAGTGGTAGTAGTAATAGCAGTAATGGTAGTAGTAGTAGTAGTAGTAGAAAGAGGATTTTTTAGAAAGGGTGGATACGTCCGTAACATCGTTTCTGACATCCAACGATTTTCTTTATTCGCTAATATAAGATGCCACTTTAATTAACGTTATTTCGAATTATAATTACTCACATCCTTAGATAGATTTGAATCGTTGTTTACAAATGTCTACTACTATTGTCTCGTGTTTCTCTTATCTTTCGATAAAATCGTATATTTTAATTATAGTTTTTATACGGAAGTTACGCGTAGTATTAAATTAAAACTCGTAACGTTCTCCTATCCTTCTTTACTTACAAAAAGAAATTCTAGTTCATTTAGTTCTAAAATTCCTAGGTAGGCCCTTATTCTCACTTTGACATTTTTAATTATGGCTCCTTCATTCCAACCAGCTCCTCGCGAACCACAAAAGCCTGCTCGACTGACTGCTCGTCCGATCTTAAAGAGGCGAACTTTTGCGGTATAAGATAGAGAAGGATGGAAAGAGAAAATGTAAGAGAAAGAATAAGAGAGATAGAGAGAATAGAACCGAACGCTGGACCATAAAGTCGATCTTAAATTAGTAATTAACCGAGGTAAACTCTCGAATAGAATTCGTACGAACTCTCTTCTTCCCATCATTGAGGTTTCTTCGACTTTCCATGACTTACAATTGAGTTATTATTATTAGCCTCTTGAATTATGCATCTGGATATCGACTCGTTTCAAAAGAATAAGAATAAGAATAAGAAGTAGAAGAAGAAGAAGAAAGTAAAACGAAAGAAAGAAAGAAAGATAGATAGGAAGAAAAAAAAATGGAAATAGAGTATACTTAAATAATTGGTCGTCGGTTAATTACGACCGAAAAAAGGCCTTGTAGTCTCGATTAAAACAACGCATCGAGACAACTTTGTTATCTTCGCGATTAAATCTTTGCCGAGAGAAAAAGATAGGGAGTAAAATGAAAAAAAAAAAGAAACATAGAGACGAAGAAAGGGAATGAGAGAGAAAGAGAGAGAGTGAGAGGGGAGTGGGAGGGAAAGGTAGGTTGGGGTTTGGATCCGTTTACACGCGGTGCTCAGATAATGATGTTATTTTTATTGTAAATGAAAAGCGGCCGTCCGTTGGACGCAAGCGAACGAACTTTGTCCTGGATCGTACCCTTTCATCGTTCCTAACGCAATTTTTCAATGTTATTACCTGCGGCATTTGAGAGAAAGTAGAAGCTTTTAGAGCGAAGTGATATTTCGGTATATTTTCTATTGCACGATGAGAACGCGTTGTTTTACATTTACGTGCAAATGTGGTGGGACGAAGGGATGCTGTTACCAGTGTGGTGGTGATGATGGTGGTGGTGGTAGTGGTGGTGATATTGTTTGCCATTCGCAAGCCTTTTTCCGATCGTTTGATCGCGCTTATGGGCTGCCACGATGCTCGCTAATGAGTTGGAAAAGAACGTTCGTATCGATCGATGCGTAGGGAAACAGAGAAAATTGTTCTTGTTTTGTTTTGTTTTTTATATGTATTTTTGTTGTTGTTTCATTTTATTTTGTTTTGTTATTTTTAATATTTCTTCTCCTCCTGTTTACGTAACTCGTTTAAATTATTAACGCTCGTGGAAAATTCATTCATTGTTATTAGCTCATAATATGGTCATGTAACTTTTGAAGTCAAAAGCTCGTATATATTATATTATTACCCTCTTATTTTTCTTTTTCTTCTCTTTCTACTTGAAAATTAAATTATTTGTTCGTAGAACGTGTCTTTTAAAGTATATTAGCTAAAAGTACCTACTCTACACGTCTATAAGTTTCGTATTATGTTATATTCGTTTTCTTTTTGTTCTTAATTACAAATAAAACTTTAAAGAAATTTATTCTCACATCAAAGTATGTTAAGAACAATAGATTTTAGTTGGTTTTTTTATTCTTTCTTTTCTTTTTAATTTCTATAATATTTAACCGGCCTTTACCTATCGTGTCATTTTCTCTACGTTCTTAGATATCAACTCATTGTGCAACTCCATCGTCTGGCTAATTACCGTAAGACTCTCTATCGTATTATTAACGTCTAACGAGCTGACGATGAAGGTGACGCGACTATGACGCATTTAAACAACCTCATGAAAGATTTTATTAATTTATCTTAAAAAATCAGGAAGCTGTTTATGCTTAATATCACTGAACGCTATTCGACGTATTAGTAGAAAGGATCTTTAATTTCTGTGTCGAAAAAATGAAACACTATTAGAAAAATTCGTCTTATTTTTCAAGGTGAACCATTAACCCTTTCGGTACGAGCGCTGTATATATTCCATCCGATGACTTGTGTGTATGAGCACCGCATATGTTAGGCATCCTTTTAATTCTGTATGCAACCTTATATAATTATTACAATTTTATATATTAATTTTTAATTATTACATTAAAGTATATTAACTTAACACTTGTTAACAGAAACATGTTATTTCATTAAGCATAGTTTTTATTTCTTTTCGGGGAGTCATCTCGTTGCAGCAGAAGTGTCACGACGGAAAGAGCACTTGCATCGAAAAGGTTAATGTTGTACCTAATTTACTAAGTAATTTATTATGAGATTAGTCGCGTCGACTATTTCATTGATTATCTTACCTCCTCTCTTCCTTTCTTTATTTTTATATATATCTTTTCTAGTTTTATATTAAAAATGTGAGTAAAAAAAAAAAAAAGAAAGGAAAAGTAAAGAAAAGTAAAGAAAAGGAGAAGAGACAAATGAATGAAAAGGGAGAGACATTTAAATTTAGAAAATTAGCATCACCCTGTAGATTCAACGCAGGTAGTTGCCCTCGCGTGAAACCAATAATCGCGTGGTACGATGTTGGATATAGATTAGAAGGGGTGAGTCGGCATAGCTAATACGCGCGTTAATAAGAGCCCCCAGTTCCACGCTTCGAGCTCTGTATATAAGCGTCAGGCATGTAATTTCTAACCGCATTTCGCCGTATTCGCTTCAAATGTACGTACACATACATACGAAGGTGACTGGAAATTATGAGCCCGTATACCCCGTGTCTCGATTTCTGTTGAAAAAACTATACCTAACCATTGTGTTAACGATTTTACTTTTTATTAATTTTTATTTTATTTCATTTTATTTTAATTTATTTTTTTCAGTTTTTTTTTTTTCTCTTTTTTTCTCCTTTTTCTTTCCTTTTTATACACACTCCTATGTTTTCTTTCGTACGAGAACGATCAACGCGTAAGAAAAACTATCTAACGTCGATCTTTCGATGTTTGATTTTAATTTATAGAAATTTGACTGACAGGAAAAGTGAATCTTAATTCATCTTACAATTAGATATCGAATAATCAGTTCCATTAGTCTCTCAATCCTAATCAAATCCAATTTCTTCAACTATTTAACTGTAATTTAAAATTTAAACCATTCTATATGTCAAATGTACGAAAGATTAGGATCATACACATACATATATAATAAGGATGCCTAATAATTTTTAAAAATTCGTGTACATGTGTGTCATGTCCGATGCCCAAAAAAAAAAATAAGAAAATAAGAACCAGGGCGAGGGTGGAGGTGAGTGGGAAGGAAGAAGTAGCAGTAATTTCTCGCCAACGTTAAACTCAGAATCCAAATACTGGGTCTCAGCATTTCCGGACTTCCAAGAAAGACGTTCCGGTTTTTAACTGGCACCGACAGCGTATCACCCGTTACAATACGAGACTAGACGATTACTTATATGCCCGCAGCACAGTGGTGCTAGCTTCAATGGTGGTGTTGGCGGAGACGATGGTGGTGGCGATGGTGGTGGTAGTGGTGGTGGTGGTGGTGGTAAAGGAGGAGAATGTGGAGGTGGTGGTAGCCATGCACATTCGCAGGAGGTTGAGGGTGGCGGCTGTCCCTAGCCCGCAGCCTGTAGTCACGTAATTAGGTGATTAAAATTAGATCTCGCATCAGCCAGAAACTCAATTAGCAATTAAACGTGGCATTTTCTCTAATTACGATACGTTCTCACTAATTACAGTAGCTAACCTCTCCCCTACGTCCTGCGTCTCTTCTCTCTCCCTCTCTCTCTCTTAATATATATATACATATATATATATTTCTCTGTCTATTTCTCTTTCTCACCGTTTCTCTGTTCATACGTCTTTCTCTTTCCAATTCTCATCCTTCTTCTCTCTCTCTCAATCTATATATCTGCTTCTCTTCCTCTCTTTCTCACTCGTTTGCTCTTCTCCCGCCTACGTCGAATCGTAACGACGTAGAACACTCGGAGAAACGAACCGAATCTGACTGGATCCACGCATCGACCCGTCGAAAGTATCGATGCCAATTGCTAACCCTCTTCTACCCTTTTCCTAATTCCCACCTCCGATACCCAGCCCTCTGGCCTCATTCCGACGTCGCCCATCGACGCACTCGTTTATCGAGTTACGAAGGATAGTAACACGTTTCCTATCTTCCGCATTTTCCTTCTCACCCTCACTGTCTCTCTCTCTTTCCTCCCCACACCCCTATCTACACACTCTACTTTTGTCTTTTTCTTTCCTTTTATTTATTTGCCTTATTGAACTATCTTTTTTTATCCTCCTTTTTATTACTTTTCTCTGTATATTTTTTAAAATTATTTTGTATAAACCTCTATATCGAAAAATAAAAATTTTATAATGTAGTAATAATTATATAACGTTGAATAATTTCTCGCATGATTTCCATGAGTTTGTTGAAGATAACATGTCTAGGGATCGATAAAACTCCCCTTAATTAATCATTGGTAGTACTAAGATGCCACGTAATTAAGCTGATAGAACCGAGATGAGAACGTTGCATTCGATAATGAGTGGTAATGCCAAGCAGCCATTAACTCGATCCGCCTCGCCGAAATAGTAAATTGTTTCTCACAAAAAGATTATCCGAGCGGAGTATTGTGAAGTGTTTCTTCTTCTTTTTTTTTTCTTTTTATTTTTGTTAATTTATCTCGAACCACGAGGTGATACATACCGAACCGAGTTTCTCGTACAGGATGTACAACGAATGTTCTTTAGACATGATGATGAATTTAATAATAATTAACATAATGACATCGTGCTACTTCCTTCTTTGTCTCTTAATTCTGTTGATTTTTTTTTAAATATTGTTTTTTTTTTATACTTACGCTCATATATCTGACGTTTCGCGAATAAATAAAGATAGATGATTAAGTTAATACAAGCTTGAATTGCAATCGAGAACTCATTATTGTCAACAACGACATTACTTTATACATAAGACAGAAGAAACATAATGCACAGCTGTTTTTATCCGTCGACTCGACTTGAAACGATTATTTTAATAACCAAGCAATTAGCGTCGCATTCACCTGCCTGCCTGCCTGCCTGCCTGCCTGCTCGATGAATAATCATATCGAATTACACGCGAAAGGACTCTCAGTCGTAGATACGATTATTATACGCGCGAGTTAACTTACGTAACGCAGAGACGTGACAGCGTCAACTTAATTATCGAACGAGACCGAGTGCTTGATGTGATTCTCTCACTCTCTTTCTCTTTCATACAAACATACATAACACACACACATTCTCACTCTTTCTCTCCTATCTCTCTCCGACACTTTCTCCTATTATATTTCTATGCTATAGCATTTCCAATATCATTCGAAATTTTCATTATATTGTTTCTACAACGTAAACTAATTTCATAGACCATTAGCTTAATGCAATTAAATTTCTTCCTTCTCGTAGAGAAGCACCCCTTTTTATAAGCTTTCAATAATTATCCCTTACTCGTTAAAAGGGATTATTCAATGAAAAATACTTTCGATAAGTTGATCTAAGATTTTAACTTCTTTGTTTGAAAAAAAGAAAAAAAAAAGGGAAAGAAGAATGAAAATAAAAATTCACTTTCCATTCGAGCTTCCTACGGGGCAAACTTTAGATCGTGATTTTAATTTTTTTTGCTACTACTGAAAGAACAAAGTTAAGTATCGTTATATCGTGGATTTTATTAAGAAGGTGAGGAAATAGAGAGAATGAGAGAGAGAACGAAGTAGCTCGTTCACGTTGGTGAAACGATCAAGGTATTACATTCGAACACGTCAATTATCGTTCAACATGCTGATACGTATCTCGTTTCTTAATTCGGAAGCCAACGAAGTATACAATTTATTCGTCTTATTATTTTTCTATTTTTTTTTCTTCCTGCTCATTATGATTATTATAATTATTATTATTATTATTATTATTATTATTATATTATTTCTTTTGTTATTCTTTACTATAAACGTTTTATTCATCAATCATATCGAGTAACAGTGAATAATTATCGTTTATTTATTAGAACTAAAAAAGTTATCCCTCATTTCCTTATTACACATTATGATCAATAAAATATATCAAGATTATGTTAAAAAAAAAAAAATAATGTTGCAGCGATTAATCATTCCTTAATTTTATTGTTTTTCTTCAAGCTTATCTTCATACGGTGGACTTAATGAGATTAGGGATGTTCATTAAGAAAGCGAAGGATAATCAAGGCAAGGATATTAAGGGAGGTGAAAAATTAGTCTGACCGAATTCAGGAAGGAACTTTAACGACACTGAAAAGGACAATCGACTAGAAGCTAACTCATCGAAAAACTTGCCAAGGTCGATGGACTTTTTGACGTTCGATGTGTACGCGTAATTAAAACAATATTTTGCTTTACGTAATTATCCTTTAGTTATCGTGCTGGTTTAGTCATACTTCTTTCGAAAAAAAATACGTCGTTGTTGTTTTAAAAGAAATACGTACGTTCTGCTAACATTAGGTATGTCAAGTTAGTCGAATTGCCTCGTCTTAACTTTCATTAACCAAGTTAAAAGGAAGTTGATCGATCGATAAAAAAGTAAACGCCGAAAGGAGAACAATGTGTTACAAAACTTGAAAGAAACGAAAGAGAAACTTGTTTTTTCTTCAGTTTAATTAATTTTCTTTCTTTATTCTTTTTAATTAAGATTTCTTCTCTGAAATTTTTATAATACAAGATGTACTACGGGTACTACGTACGTAGATGATATTGTAATATTGTTTTACAATATTATTGATTTCTTTCAACTTTCGTTTAAACGACATCGACACGAATTCTTTCCCTTTGGAGGTAAAATTATCGTACGTCGGCCCGTGGTGGGTTTCGGTAACTAAAACTCCGTATTACTTACGGGGTGAACATGAAATTTATGAAAGTTTAAATTGATAGACTGCCGCATCGCCACCGAGCGAAATAATCTGGAAAGTTATGGACCTCGTAATTTACCTCGGCCTTACTTAAATTCATAATGAGACGCATTTAAAGCAGCTGCCGGTAATCACGGCGATTAAAACGTATTTAAGGGTGAGGTCGACGAAACAAGTTACCCTTTAGCTACGTATTAAACCTTTTCCTTTCGAAAAAAGAAAAAGAAAAAGAAATAGAAAGATAAAAGTTTGCAAAGTACAACACGTCTCCTAATTTATAAATACATTTTTTTTTTCAATTCTTAGATGACAAATCTACGATTTTGACAATGTAAATCCATTATTTATTACCTATATACGCGTGTACACGTAGATTTAGTAAAGTTTACCTTTGCAACGTAGAAAACCGTAGACGTTAACCAATCCGTTGAACGCAACCCTTCGTTGAAAGAGGTGGCGAGGGGGAACGGGGGTGAACTAAACGTGGAGGACGATACACATGAGCTACTCGGTAGTCTCGCTCGGGAAAAAAAGCATTTTTTTCGGCGTACGAACGACGAAAATTCCTTACGCCGATAAATCACGATTATTTGACCGAAACGTTCCCGCCTAGCTCACTCCCATCTCCAGCCCCATCCTCCTCCTCCTCCTCTCCCCAACCCCTCTCTTCGCCAACCCGCTATATCCCTCTGTCCCTCTACGGCCGGCCGCGCCGCTTGGCAGTATATTTTACTTACAAAGTCACACGTTGGATCACGCGTACACTTTTTGCCAGGACTGCCGGGTATTACATTTTTAAATGGTTTTTACGTTTTGAATAGCAATGGGGGTTTCCCGCCGACGTACCTTTACGTACAGTTCACCCTCTCGCCCACCTCCTACCTCCCATCTCCTCTCGACCCCTTTTCCTCGAAACTCTCCAACGCGAGGACGACATACTCGTGAACCGAAAGGGTGAAACTATCAGCGTCCCTCCACGTCTCTCTCTTTTTTTCTGCTTCTTTTCTATCTTCTCCTTCGTAGGTGTTAAACAAGCAGGTTTTTCGCGGTTCGCACGATATCGTCGTGTCAGACGGGCGCCAGCCTCATTTGCGAGGCTTTCGCTCGGAACTACCCGGTGAGGAATTATAATTAAGATCCAACACCCTCTTTTCTCCTCTCTCTTTCTCTTTCTCTTTCTCTTGCTCTTTCTCTTGTTCCTTTCTTCATACCTCCCCTACCTTTATCTTTCCGTCCTTGTCTCTCTTTCTCTTTTTCTCTGTCTCTCTCACTCTCACTCTCTGTCTGTCTGTCTTTCTGTCTATCTATCAGTCCGTCTTTCTTCTTTTCAGACCGCCCACTTTCCGTGATATTACATTCCATTCCAAGCTGGATCAATCCTCTAATGGCCGGAACTTTAATTTGCGCCAGTTGCTACAAAATGATCGCGAATAGTGCCCCGAGTGGCGGCCACGATTATTTAAGGAAATCAAAAGGTTTATTATTACTCATCGGTTTCTCACGACTGGGTCAAACGCCGTTGTCCTTGTCGATTCACCATTCATTTCTAAAGAATTCTTAGTAGTTCGTTCTACCGTAATTAAAAAAAGAAAAGGGAGTTCATGCTCGATAAAAAAAACTTAAAGCTAGAAAATAATTTAGAAAAAATTTGATGGAAGAAAAGCAAAATATATATAATCGATAAGAAATACAATTTAGACAAAGTCAATTTGTAAATTAGAATAAACTTTTTAACGAAAATTCGTTCCTATTTCTTCTTCGATAGTTTAGATATCCACTATTTTTCTGCAACGATTAGCCCGCTGAAACTCGTATTGCATTTGATTGGTTACCAACGAAACGGGTACGGTGGACGACGCCATCGTGCCCGCTGAAATGCAAAACGTTTTCGTATCGCTACCGGTCGGAGTCGAGATACATTTTTTTCAAAGCAAGTCGCGCACCATATTAGAGCGTAGCGAGCATGGACGGAGAGAGAGAAAAAGAGAGGGGTGGAGATACCCGCTGTAGAACGATATAAGCGAAAACCAACGTGAGAGAGAGAGTAAGAGAGAGAGAGAAAAAGAGCCCCCATATGAAACCGTTATCTACACCGATTCAGCAATATTTTTACATTTACTACCCCCCTCCTGATACACTCTTCTACGGCCACACCCCCTACTACCACCTCAATCCCCACTACTGGCCTTAATCTAAAGCTCGCGACCTAACGAATGAATACGAGTTGGTGCACTGGCTTACATCGACCACCTATAGAAAGCACTCTCCTATGATCGACCCCTCCCGAGAACAAAAATCGCTACATTTTATTCGTCATTGTTATATCCTCGTAACAATCCGTGAAGATAACTAGCGTCATCGTTGGCAAATTTTGCCGAAAGTTCGGATTAAATCGGCAGGCAGGCAGGGAGACTTCTCTGGCAGCCATCGAATATCTGGAGAGGGGTGAAGGTGAATGTAAATAGAAAAAAATGAAAACGAGAAAGAGTGAGTGAGAGAGTGAGAGTGAAAGAGAGATATATATAAAGAGAAAGAGAGAGAGAGAGAGAGAGAAAGAGAGAGAGAATCATATCGCCGGGAACGACTAGTTGCGATACTTTTTCGTTCTTTTTATTTTCTTTTTTTGTTTTTTCTTTTTTATTTTTTAATATTTTTTATTTTTTTCATTTTAATTACAAGCTTCCCCCACCATCCGATCCGTTTCACCCTCTCTTTACCGAAGCATGTCCCCTGTAATGTTTTTATTTTATAATAGATTATCAGAACGGGATGTATAGACAGAGCAAGAGAGAGAGAGAGAGAGGGGTAGAGTAGAGTAGCATCGGTGTTGCATCGACAAAATTACGTTCCATCGTCGGAGAGGAGTAAAAAAAAAAAAAAAAAAAAATTAAAAATTGAAAAAGGAAGAAAAAAAAAAGCATACGACTCTGTGTACGCGCGTGCGTTACGCACGAGTTTGGCGAATTAATTTGCAAAAGAGAAAAAAAACCGATATAGCGATGCTCGCGAGATACATTTTTAAAAATTCCCCGGTACGTATCGGTTATTTGCGTTTAATGGCGTTTTCCACAAGCGATCTCTTTTTTTGGTATTCCCCTTTAATGAGGAGCCATGGTTGTTGCGGTCTTAACGTTGATCGGCCGATTATTTGGCTATGCTTTGGAAGAACACCCGTGTGTACTCACCACACCATCCCAACGTTTAATCGATATCATTGAATAACTTTAGTATTGACCTTGCTAAGTTCTTCTCATAATATATCTACCTACCTACCTACCTACCTACTTTACTTATTCTCAAAACGAGATTGAAAAAGAGAGAGTGAGAAAGGAGGGAAGGGGGTGGGGATAATCGATGCGAAAGAATGGTAAAACCGATTGCGTCTCGAATGAACAACGACGATCCATCCATCCATCCATACATCCATCCATCCAACGGGGGCCACATTCGTAGAACTGATTTTCGCGGTTCGCGTAACAAGCACGGTAGGAGCTGTCGAATCGAGGGCTCACGCGCAGTTGAACCGCTGAGTGGTCGTGAGTCACCTTAGAATACGACAGTGGTGCTTCCACATTGACTTTCAAATACAACTGGTTTTTTTCTCTCTCCTCCCCCTTTAGATAGAGTTTTTTTTTCATTTTCTCGTTTTCGTTAACAACGATAAGAAAAGAAAAGAAAAGAGGAGAAAACGTTATCATCTTTTAGTTGAAATGTTTATTTCACTCGAATACGTTGAATTCGTTAACGAAAGATTCATTTTAAGATTGAAATAGATTCGGCAGAATGGATAATTAAAAACAATTGAATAATCATCTTCTCGATGAAAAGTTATCATCTATCCGTTAGCACGAAAAAGGATTGAGAACCTTTTACCAGATAGAACGAACTGAGAACCCCGCTGGCACAGCCCTCGTATAATTCCACCCTTACAATTATCCCCCGCATTAAAAACACGATGTTAATTTCTCTCTCTTTCTCTCTCTTTGCTTGGAACACAGACTGTACGGGAGAAGCGATAGACTCGATGGACGTCGTCGTGTCGCGTATTCATAGGGTACTCTTCGACAAATTCTTTTTTTTTTTGCACCTAACGAAATCGATCCTCTTAGTCAAATATTGACATTTTTAAAGTTTCTCATTGTAAAAATTAAGCTACGATAATTCGTATTATATATATATATGTTGGATTATATTACGTAACTTATATTGAAATATTAAGACAAGTAGTCGTGATAATTTCCTCGTTATGCGCACTTCGCAAGATCATTCCGCTATCGTAATTATTTATTTATTCATTTATTTACTTATTTATTTATTTATTTATTAACGGGAAGCACCCTTTGATACATAAATTGGTTAAAAGGTATTGGGGACAGAGAAGAGAAATTAAATATTTAAATAGGAAAATTAATTATACGAGAGATGATCAAAACAGTGTTTTAGAGATGATACAGAATGATTGAATATATTAATATTTTGTTTATAAGTATTAACATTAATGATCATTCTATTTAAAGTAGCTATAATAACCATACGCAGAGTATGATGTTGTTCAGTGTACAATAAAGCATGATTTCAAAGATATCTCATAATTGAGAGAGAAAAGATTGGTGATATCTAAATTATTAACAAGACTTTATAGTAACAAACAATACGTCAGATATCACCTTCCTTTTATTCAAAATAGAAATATTCACATATTTAAGAATATCATCGTTATTATGACAATGAAACAAAATTAGTTGTCCACTATGCTTGTGAATATTTTCTTCATATTTTATAAATGCGAGCAAATTACAGTCGTTCGAGAAAAAAAAATTAAATCATTTTAAAACCATTGAAGATATCTGAAGGACAGAGTAGTAACGTCTCGAGAGTCGCGTCTTAACACTTTTAACCGAATGGAGAGATCATGGAACGACAAAAAAAAAAGAAGAAAAAGAAAAGGAAGAAAAGAGTGAAAGAAAAAAAAGGTGAAAACGAGAAGAAGGAAGAAAGGAAAGAATTTAGATTTGCGTCTTGACCGTTGTTGTTCGCCGGTGTTTTACAAGGGCATATCTCCCCTTTCGGCCCCGCGTGCGTGCCCAAGTGGTCCGGACGCATAATACAGACGTAACCATGGTGGTTCGGAGGGTGCTGACGGAGGAAAAGGAAGAGGAGGGAGGAAGAGGGAGAGAGAGAGCGAGAGAGAGGGTGCAGTCGGGGAGGTGGTATAATTAGGGACTCGAAGGGACTACGGTCTAAAACCGGGGGGAGAGGAAGTAGAAGAGGCTGACAGATGTGGGAGCATTGTTTTATAGGGAGAACCCCGCGAAGCCCCTTTTTACCTTCCCTTCCCCCTCTCTCTTCCCTCCGTTCTCCTCGTTCTCTTCCTCCTACCGTAAAATCATGCCGACCCCTCTCTTGTGTTCCTTCTCCTTTACTCGGTTCTCTATCTACGCGTCTACTACGCCCCGTAGAGCGCGTGGCGTGCTGTGATTTTAAAATGGAACCGAACCGAGCTCCGGCGATCAGGCGATTTCATCAACGTGCCCGTGTGAACCCTTTTCTATCGATTCGACCATTCTAAGTACCTACCTACCTTAATCTTTATATATAGGAAGCTATATTATTAAGATAAGTATTAACGATAACGTGGATTTTAATTATCGTTGAATAATTGTGAATTATTTAGTTTTTTTTTTAGAACAAGGGGCTACTCGTACGTAGATTGGAAGAAGAGAACGATTTACGTTTTAGGATGAAAATCGGAGAGAAAATGAAATTTTAATTCGTTTTTAAAAAAGTCCGAGTAAATCACGGTACCGAGAAAGAGAGTAAGAGAGAGAGAGAGAAGGATGGAGTAAAGGGGGGAGGGATAGGAAGGAGAGAGAGGACTTGGAACATGTGCAGTCACACCTCTCATTAGGTTTTTGACAGCCCTTCATACGAGGATCAATCCACCCTGTGCATCCGCCAAGTCCCCAACCCCCATCCACCCCTACTTGCTCCTTTGTTCTTTGTCTCACTGAATACTAGCAACCCCATTGCTGTACGGCTTAAATCAGTCGAACGTCGAATATGAGCATGAAATTCACGAGTCGGGCGGTAATTAAAATATTCTTTGGACTCGGCTACGTGGACTCCGCCCTCCATTTTATCGAACTTTAATGAACGTCGCTATTCTCCTGTTCCTTTTTATTTTTCTCCTTTCTCCTTTTTCTTTCTCTTTCTCTATTTCTCTCATTTTCTGTCTCCCTTTCGCTTTCTTTATCATTTTTACGATTTTTTTTGTTTTTTTTTTGGTTCCAAAATTCGATCGAAGATGATATCAAAAATCAAGTAACGTTTGTGTGTGTATGTGTATGCGACGAAGATCGTTTCTATCTTCGTAAATATTTTATTCCACAAGAATCTTTATAGAAATAAATGAAAAGTATTATTCAAGAATGATTGGATAAAATCGTTGCTGTCGTAACCCTATCTCTTCCATCGAGTACGAAGAGAAAATATCGACGGGACGTTAATTCGCGTGCAAAATGACATTCTCCGCACATCGTTGTTCGCATAAATGTTGCACGTACTAGCTTTGACGATTCGTCGAGCTGACATTTATTCCAGCACGACTTCCAGCACCATAATTCATCGATAAAAAAAAAAGGCAAGTAGAAACAGGGAAAGAGAGAAAGAGAGAAAGCGAATATAAAGAAGAAGAAAAAGAAGAAGAAGAAGAAAAAAAAGGAAAGAGAAAGAGAGAGAGAGAGAGAAATAATACTTGAAGAATAACATCGTCGGGCTCGCGTTTACCATCGATTATTAAACATCGAGAAAGGGTTAAAGCCATTCGAATGGGAAATTATATGTTCGTTCGAAGGCGAGCTCGTTCCGCCCACACTCGTGCAGAATTTCTCTGTACTTTCATCCCCACTTACAATTTTTCTCTCCCTCTCTCTCTCTCTCTCTCTCTCTCTTTTTCTCACGGTGACGATAAAAACTTTTCGAGAAAGAGAGAGAGAGAGATAGAAAGAATAGTTTTCTCTTGAAACGTTAACGATTATTTCAAAGAGTCGTTCAACTATCCCAAAAAAGAGACTACGTGTTCTTCGTACTCGCGTACCTACTTACTTTGGATCTATTGAACGCAGAAAGTAAAAGAAGAGAGAGAAAGAAAGAGGGAGAGAAAATAACGATTAGATAGAAGAGCGTTCGCAAAAAGAGGGTATTATAAGAAGTGAAAAGAGTTGAACGAAGTGCAAGGTAGATATGACAGGACAAAGGAGATAAACATCGATAGAATGCCGAAGAACGGGAAGAGACAGATAAAGGAGAGAAGAGAGTAAGAGAGATAGGGGATGAAGTTGGAATTGTAGGCGGTGAAAGCGAGTAGAAAGTGAGTTGGATAGAAGAGAAAGAAAGAGAGAGACAGAGACAGAAGCAAGTACCACGCCGCGAGGAATGAGTGCGTGGCTTAATTTCCTGCTAAATTACTACTTTAATAGGAAAGATGAACGCCGCTGATGAGGAGGGTTAGCTGGAATATAAATAGGGGGTACACCCCTTCTCCTATCTCTCTCTTTCTCTCTTTATTTCTATCTTTATCTATTCCTCTTACTCTTTCTAACTTGAACATTCTCTCTCTCTCTTCTTCTTTTACCTATCCCCGTTCCTTCTTTCTCTCTCTCTCTCTCTCTCCCTCTCTCCACTTTCAACTCTCTCCCCCTTCGTATTTCCCAACAGCCGGATTCAACTACCCCTCTCCAAAGCCCTTAACACGAGACATCATCGTCGCTCGGTTAACAGCGTGACAGGAGGTAGAGAACGCGATGATTCACAGCCCATGACGACTTTACAAAGAGAATTTTCTTTCTCTAGGTCGTTCCAATTATCTTTTACTCCAATTCTTTTTTTTTTCTTTTCTTTATCTAACTTGTTCATAAAGCATTCGAAATAAGGATTTTAAAGCTCTCTTTCCTCTTTTTCGCTCGATTAATTTACGAAGGACGTTCATAACTATCGTATTAATTTTAAAGAAAGGGTTTACAAAGCAGAGATGGATCATACAAAAGATATTTAAACAACGTCGAGTTTTTAATTATTAAAAATGTTTTTCAACAAAAAAATTATACAGAAGTAGTATCTTAGATGATCGAGATATTTGAAGAATGCGAGGGAATAAATTGAATCTGCTTTGGAGAGATAAGCGATTAAATGTTTACGGATTTAAGTAGGTCGTGCGTTACATCGTGTTAGGTATTTTAAATGTCTTCTTCTTATCGAGTACTTCGTTTTACGATTATTGTCGAAAGAAGGGAAGGGTAGAGAAGAGTAGGAAGGGAAAAGAAGGAAAGAGAAGGGAAGGAAACATTCGATCGAGGTACGAGACGCGTGCTACAAACTCGCGTAATCATTATCGATCGGTCGTTGATCTTTCCTTTGTGAGTTCTCGGCCAATGGCAAAACGAGCGAGAAGGAAAATAGCTCGCTCGCCGGCAAAACGGATCGTTTTGTTACGTCTTACCGGTCTCTCGTGACTGTGAGAAATTATTCAACGAGGATTATGCGAAACTTAAGATCAAAATGTGCAAGTTGTTGGTTGCATGGATAAATTTTGCATCTTCTTTCTTAAATTTGGACGAGTCTTCTTTTAAACAGCTGCTTTCTACTGAATGATTTTTATGATTGGTTCCTTTCTTTTATTATTTTCTTTTACAAATTAAATAAATTTTTATTCAAGTTTTGCGTCGTACAATATGAATTGTTTTATATTTTCTTTTTTATTACTGTTAACTTACACGAATTCGTATTTATGTAAATGAGTAGAACAAATTTTCATACATCATCACAGATGAACTAGTTCCGAAAAGAAGATAAAAGTTAGTTGAAACAAAGAAGAAGAAAAAGAAGAAGAAGAAGAAGTAGAAGAGAAAAATAGAAAGAAAATTAAAGAGGAAACGGTGAAAGGATTCATAACTTTTCAGAAGATTGCAGCGTTGCTTGCCATGAATCTCGACTGGCTGTCAGAGTAAGAAGAAAAAAAAAAGTAAAAAGTAAAAAAAGAAAAAAAAAATAATAAAAAAAGAAAAATAAAAGAAGAAAGAGAGAAGAACAAAGAGGAGGCAACGCGATTACCCAGACACGGTCGACTACCTTTTTCAAAGAAAATGCGCCCTGTTGGGAAGTATTGCTGGATAACAATCGATTGCATGCGAACTCGATTAGTGGTTGAAGGAGGAAGGGGGGGGGGAGTAGGGATGTGGTCTTTGATTCATCGGTAAAAACGTTTGCTCGGTTCTCGAACAACGTCAAAAAGTCAGTTCATTCGTAAACACAAAAATGACATGACTAGTCATTCGAAATTTTTCTATTTTCTGCATTTTCGTTTAGTTTTTTTTTTCTTTCCTTCTTTTTAATACCCTGTTCTTTCACTTTTGGATTAAATCTCGAAAGACATTAATCAAATACTAGAAAACCATCATTTACGAATTTTCTCGGTCAGTCGACGGAAATTCTGTACGATTTTCTCTCGAATCTCGGACTACTCTCTCAGATCGGTTACGGTCAGAACCGGCATGAGAAACATGACATTTTTATCGAGCAGTATATCGAAATGTAAATTTAGTTTGTGCCACTATGGTGCCAGACCAAGAGAGAAGATAGATAGAAATACATATAAAGAGTAAATGTATGTAAGAGAGTGAAAGAGAGGGTAAGAGGAGTAGAGGCAGAAAGAGAGACTGTATATCCGTTTTACGAGCGATTTTAGTAGTGATATCCTTGCACTTAACGTCACGGATACCCCCCAGGGTCCCTTCTACCTTTTCGATCCTTCCGCGTATCGCAGCATACACTCGTTCGTAAACGATTCGTAAAAGACCGCGCTTACAATCTCCGCGAAACCATCGTTAGAAATGTTCTCAGACTTTGCGTGCATTCTCACACTGCTCAATCTCTTTCTCTCTCTCTCTCCTTCTGTGTACCACAAGTGCAACGAGTTTACGATCAACCTAAAAATAAATTTCGATCATCGTTTGCTAGCTCGTTATTGCACCAAAAGAAAATCTCATTTTCCAGTAATATAGTACTTAACTCGGTAAAATTATTTCCCTTACAATTAAATTTAATTCCAGTAATATTCTTATGTGTCAAAAAGACGAACGAGATCGTTCGATAATTCGATGAATCATATTCGAACGTGTAAGTTTCTCGTTAAATATTTAAGAATTCTTTTAATCTATTTATCTCTCTAGTGCATTCCAGAACAAACGAGTTTTTCTCGTTTCCATTATCAATTTTTTGTCTTTTCGTGTCTTGATTTATTTTTTTGTTAATTTTTCTTTCTTTCTCTCTTTCTCTTTCAATCTTCGGTTTCTGTCGTTGCACCGAGAACTAATAAGCATTACGAATTTACAATGAGAAAAGGCCTAGCATTTAACGTGCGAGCAAGTTATCGAAGAAATTCGTTACGCACGTTGAAAGAAGACGTTGGGAGGAGTAGGAGAGAAATAAAAGACGAGTGAGAGAGAGAAAAGAAAATGAAAGAAAAAATGAAAAGAAAAGAAAAGAAAATGATAAAAAGGAAGAAGGTGGATCGCGAGAAGAGAAATCTTATCGAGTGTACACCCACTACTGAACGAAACGAATATCGATTACCACAGGCCAATTATCGACTCTCGCATAATTATTTCCCGTTCGATCGGCGAAGCTCGTGAATTAAGGAGCAAGGCACAGCTGCCTTTTAATCGATTCATCGAACCCCTCCTCCTTTTTCTCTACCATCCCCCCCTCCCTCCCTCACCACTGTTAGAACCCGCACTCTGTTTGAACGCGAAATGTTTCCGAGCGTCTTACTACGGGAGAAAATGCGGGTGCACGTTTATGAGAAGCATATTATTATGTCTTGTACAATGTTATTTTATATTATATTTTCTTTTTTCTTCTCTATTTTGTATTCTTTTTTATTATGCAACCCGTAGTTTTTCTTCCTAAGTTTTAAGACTACAAAATGAAATTACCCCGGTGTCTCTTGTCATTTCTAAACAGTTTTTAATAGATGTGTCTATTTAATAATAATAATAATATTATATATATTTAATTTTTATTTTATGCATAATATTTTATTCTTAACAAATACGGATCCGGGCGTTACCAGCCGAACTTTACATGGGAACTATAAGATTTCGTGGCCTTACTTTCAATCGAATTATGTCAGAAAAAAACCTGGCATAACTTGTAAAATATGTAAATAATATTTTTCATAAGAATTTTAACAAATGTAAATTACTTTTTAAAATGCAATTATAAGAAATTTTCAACCTATAACGTGATAGTGTTTTATTTTAACGATAAATATATTTCAATGACATATATAGGAAATGTTTATCAGCGT
Organism: Mischocyttarus mexicanus; assembly: GCA_023678845.1. Classification (NCBI taxonomy): domain Eukaryota; kingdom Metazoa; phylum Arthropoda; class Insecta; order Hymenoptera; family Vespidae; genus Mischocyttarus; species Mischocyttarus mexicanus. The sequence goes on along the minus strand of JACGTP010000018.1, from coordinate 626,312 downwards.
GTATTCGCGAAAAATCGTAAACGCACGTTGGCGAAAGAGATTTCTGAAAAACGTAAAAGAGAGAAAAAGGGTGTAGAAGGGGGAGTAGGGGGTAGGGGGTAAATAGAAAGAAAAGGAAAAAACGGAGAGATAAAAAATTGTAGGGAAGGTGGACGACATCGAAGAGGTAAGAGAGCACACACGTCTGGCTACATCGGCAGGAAGTTGTCCGTCACGTCCGTTCTTATTGAAACATTCACAAAAGGGCGATCGTAGCTTTATCTGCAGTTTGATTGTAGATTATTGATGTTCCTCCCTGTGTTCGCTCATCCGGGCAAGCGAGGGCCGTCGCCCGTACGAAAACGAGAGAAAGAGAGAAAAAAGAGTGCTCGGTCGAGCGGGTGAGAGAAAGAGAAAGAGACAGAAAGAGAGAAAGAGAAAAAGAGAAGAAAAAAAGAGAAAAAGAGAGAGAAAGAGAACACCGAAAAATCGACGGCAAAGGGTGGCGCTTGGGTGGGTGGGCCACCCTCGAACCGAACTCTCCCTCACTCTCTCTCTCCACCATCTCCTCCTCTTCGTGGCCGCCACCGTTCCTCTTGCCCTGCCCAGTCGAATGCATGTCTCTCCCTGCACTCTCTCTCGTTGCACGTAAAAAAATATCTACGACCTCGGCGCTCGCACGTTTTTCGGCAAACGCGAGAGCGTGGCCGCGCGAGCGCGGACCCCTCCTCCCCCCTTTCCCTATACACACGTAAATAGGCGAGGTTCCAAATGAACGAGACTTTCTTCGTATGCGTGCGTTCGTCTACCTCTTCCTATATATCTATAGTTATATGTATCTATAGGTATATACACATATACGTCTATATATGTGTATGCATGTATGTATAAGGGGTGAGTCGGTAACTGTTGTTATCTCGAATAACTTTTTATTCGGCGACGTTAAAAAAGAAATATTTTTCAAATAAAAATTTTCACTCGATAGACGAGAGAGAAAGAGAGAAAGAGAGAGAGAGGGATGGTAAGGTAAGAATAAAAAAACAAAAAGGATAGAAAAATGAAAAGGAAAAAGCGTAGTTTTAATAATAACAGTAGTAAGAGCTTTATATCGCATTACCGGTTTCTTTGAAATCTTTTTTATTCGAAGAGATTGTGGGCGAAAAAAGGAAAAAAGATAAACGTAGAGAGAATCAAATGATATTGTAAAAGCAAAGATATTGTTATCGAGTCACCCTGTATATGTCGGTGAACACGAGGAGGACTCGCCACGTTTGGTAGGTAGGGCGTGCCGCGTTGTTTTCGCGTATGTAATCTCGATTCACAATGATTTCACATACTTTTGCCATTAGAGTCGATTCACAAGTGAGCAAAGAATGCGTTCGGCCATTCTTCCGATCGCTACAAAAGGGTGCTTTTGGCGGACTTTCGCGCGCGCGTTCGAGCGTACGCGAGCGAGCACATACTAGGATGCATACGTTGAGGGAAAGAGAAAAAGATAGAAAGGAAAAAAAAAAAGAGAGAAAAAGATAGAGAGAAGGAGAGAGAAAGAATGAGAGAAATAGAAGAGTGAAGAGAGGGACGGTTACCTACACGCTCGCTCGAGCGTCGCGCGTCGTCTGAATTGCATCGGCGATGCACAGGCGCATCGGATTTCCATGCAGCTCGACGTGACAATCGTGGTCCTCGAACGTCGGCAAACAAAAGCCGTACCTTCCGCGTCCAGTAACGATTTCGAGAAAAGTTTGGCACGCTCGGTGCCACCCAACCCGCACCCCACTCCACCCTGACCAACCCCTTACCCCTTTTCGTTCGTTGAATTCACATAGGGGATCAGTGGACTAGAGTGGACACTGTTTAAGTCCTTTTCTATTTTACTGTTTTTTTTTCTTTTCGATATTTTCTGATATGCTGCAGCGTTGACTCGTTCGCGTTGAATTTTTTGTTTGTTTTTATTTTTCTCAATGCAAAAGGAAATTAAGTTTCTTACTTCGTTCGGTCTATGGCTTTTTTTTTTCTTCTTTTTTTTTTTAACGAAATCGAATATCGAAATGATGGGTATGCTTATTTGAATTTGAGAAATTTGTACAATTGCATTATAAAACGAATAAAGGAAATGAAAAATAAAAAAAGAAAAGAAAAAAGGAACAAAAATGCAAATCACATTGCAGTTCTCGACGGTTATCTCTGTCTCTCCATTTCTCTGTCTGCCTATCTGCCTGTGTATGTGTGTGTGTGCGTGTCTCTCTCTCTCTCTCTCTCTCTCTCTTGTAACGAGCCTTGCGCGAGCGCAATCCAGACGCAGAGCCCGCGCTTTTGCAAGAAAATCAAAATGTGAAAACACGCGCAGCACTTGAATATCAACTGAATTGGATATCGAGAGGCACTCGTAACGTAGCTGATCAAATATTTTTTTTTCGTCCTACACTCGACGAAAGCACGTATCCGTGTCGAATTAATCGTCGGTCGCGTAAATTCTGAGCATTGGAAAAGGGATATAGAGGTGGGATCGCGTCGCGAACGGGCTACCGAGAGGAGAAATAAAGACAGAGATAGATAGATAGATAGATAGATGGATAGATGGATAGATAAAGAGAGAGAGTAAGAGAGAAATAGAGAAAGGGTGAGTACAAACGTTCGAAAGAGGGAGAAAGAAACTGATCGGCGTGGGTGGGAGGATAGAAAAAAAGAGGGTAGACGTCACGCGGCAGTTACGCGTCGCCATTTCGAAAAAAATTTCGAGCCTTTGCGAATGAGAGAGAAGGAAGATGGTAGAAAAAGGGAGAAAGGAAGAAAGACGTATACATGTGTATTTTGTATGTGTATATACTACATATACATATGTACATGTATATATGTAAATGTATATCTATGTATATGTAGATAAAAAGAGATAGAGAGACAGCCGCAATGGCGGTGTGCGTGCGAGTAAATCCTAAAATTCTGCCTTGAAGGGTCGTTAGGTTAACGCGGTGACGTCGGAGGTGGTGGTGGTGGCCGCTACCGGCTTTGCAGCGACCAACGCCGCCGCCACCTCCTCCGCCGCCACCGTTACCGTTGCCGTTGCTGCTCGGCTGTAATATATCGAATGATGAATCCGCGCATCGCAAACCCATAAAAACCCGTCAGGCCGGACAGATACGAGATACGCCCTATTACTGTCCACCAACACCCAAGCGTCCCTTCCAACCCTCCTCGCTCCCATTCCCTCCTGACCCCTCCCTTACCCTCGTCCAGTTCGCAACGGCTAACTAAATTACCAGTTACATTTTTTACTGTCCGATCTCTCGGCGTTTTTTACCATCGTATCGAACGCAATGAAATGCTACTGCCGGTGATGGTGATGCTGCTGGTTGTGATAGTAGTAGTAGTGCCGATGCTATTGGTGGTGGTTGGTGGCGGTAGCGATGGTGGTGGTGGTGGTGGCGGTTGCATCGATGGTGCGATGGTTTCCTAGCACTCTACTACCCTATGCGCGCGCGAGTTACCACGGAGGAAGTACCGTGGTGGCGAGGAGGAGTGTAGAAAGGGGTTTGCTCGGACGCGAGCGCTTGCTACCTGAAAATATGTTTGGAGATTTTTTCTGGGTTTTCGGAGAAACTCTATAGATATATATATATATTATACATGTGTATATATAAAACAAAAATATATATATGCATACATATACATATATACATATAGCATGCACTCACATATGTATATGTGTGTATGTTTATACACAATAGCTATCTAGACGTAGGATATATGAATGTATACATACATGTGTATATTTACATTTATATAGGTATAACATGTACATGCTATGCCAGCAACATACTATATCTGTATGTGTAATAGAGTGGGCGAGGGGCTAGGAGATTCGAAAAATAAACATGCATTCGTGTAACTATCGCAAATATGCGCCCGAAAAAAATACATCGTAGATAGGTACCAACGTAGGCGAACAGATGAACGTATATTTTGAAATTTTTTAAGCCGTTCTTCCGAAAGCTTATGTTTCCTCTGGCTTCAGGCTTTTGCTAGACATTTCGCGAGTATCGCTAACAAAACAATAAGTTTCTTCCGTTGTTTCCTATTTGTTCAGAATAAACAAATAATCAACCTGATCGTATTGTACTCGGTTGTATCGAGAGTCTTTAGTTAAAGACGATTATTATCGGTGGTAACATTTAATCGATTGAATCGACGTAGGAAGAATAGACATTAATAAACAACAGAGAAAGAGAGAGAGAGAGAGAGAGATCGGCATAAGTCGAGCATAAGTCGAGATCTCGCTTCGTATTGGTGTGTTCTTATGTACAACGATATTTGCGATAATCATCTCACGTTATTGAGAAGAACGTTTTCTTAAGTGGATCTAATTGGTGGAAGATGTAATTATGAGCTTATAGCTCGGAACAGTATTCCTTTCAAACGATATCGTATCAGCAAGATCCTGATCTACTTGAGAATTATAAAGAGCACTCGAGAATAACCACAAATACGTATGAATTAAATTTACAGAAACACACATGTGTGTTTGTGTGAATAGTAACTCCAACATCTCTCAGTAAATAATATTTTAGATAAATTTGGATAAAGGGTGTAGTAACACGTGTGACAAATAACCTTCGACAACATTTTCAATCGTTTTCTCTGTTTATTAATTAAATAAATTTTTAATCAACTTTTGGGGGTCAATTGATTTTCACGCGTTTAAAACTTGTGAATATATTTTCCATTGTTTTCCTCCGATCTTCGTAAATGTTCGCTGTTTAAATATGGATCAATGCGTTAGGAAAGAATAGGATCGATAACGGACATCGTTTAAAAAAAAAGCCAAAGCGGTCATTATGATCGACAAAAATTTCGATACGTCGTCGTCGTCGTCGTCGTTGGTCGTCCGCAGCATAAACGCAGCCTGCATAAAAATCAGCTTTGGTCTCGCCATGCGAAAGCTCGTACGTACTTATAAAGTTTTTTTTTCTGCTTTTTTATTTTTGGTATTATATATATATATATCACATATATACATACACATATATTGGCAGAGCCAGTAAAGCCGACCAATGATATTACGGGAACAATAACGGCGCTTCGACGATATATCGTAAATAATAAATTTCGGTAGAGCCCACGGCGTCCAGGCGCCGAAAAATCGCGAGAGGAGAAGAATTTATTAACTGTGAATCCCTAACAAACCGATTTTCCCCGCGTTACTGTCGCGACTTCTCCCAGGAAAAACCGTCCAACGCGTTTCTCTGTTTCTGGTTATTTTATATTTCGTTGTAGGAACTTTTATTAGGCGTTCGTGAAATTGTCGATAATTAATATTTTATTACCTGTTACGTAGTCGATCAAACGAAATTAAAAAAAATAGAAGAAGGACACACGTATACGGATATGTATACTCATATGAACATACATACACACTTACACACACACATACACATACACATACACATATATATATGTACATATACGTGAAATAAAATCGTTACTCTCGCGTTTATGCGACTCTACCGCTTTTCGGAAGTGAGACGGTGTAAATTTTACAGTATGCGAACGATAAACGCGCGCGCGAAATGAAACATGGACCGAACATTTTTCTTCGCCATCCATTTGCGCGTAAGTCACGCCTTTTTTTCCGAGCCGATCGTTATCCCTCTTTGCCTCGAACTGGCCCAGCTTCGCCCTACGTATGCTTAAATTGCTGAAACATTTTGTTTTCGAATTCTTTTCTATATTTCTATTTTGTATATTGTCAAGAATTACTAAACACGTTAATACCATAATCATCTTTTTAATTTTCTAATAACGCTACCGATTATCGGAGTAGTCAGAGCAAATAATTTTATTATTCTGAGAATAGAATACACGCGAATACTCGTATAATCAATGCCGAGAGAATGTTTCCTCGGGACGTGGAGACGTCGTAAAATAATTTGTTTTCTTTGTAGCAAAGAAAGAAAGAAAGAAAGAAAAGAAAAGAATAAGGTAGGAGGGAGGAGGTAAAGAAGAAAGTTCATCAAAGGAACAACAACCTAACGTTGAGAGAAAGAGAGAGAGAGAGAGAGAGCGTATCATCCAGCTGTCCATAAAGAACGCATCTTAGTTTCGACACTAGTGCGAAGCTTCCCGGAAGAAGTAAACCCTTGCAGTTAATCTAATTTATGCCAATATTTCTCCACCCCTTTTTTTGAAGAAGAAGAAGAAGACTGAAAAAGATACTGTGCGTTTGTTAGAGAAGGCATCAGTTCGTAACGGATAGTACATATTCGTCTTTAAGTTATGGCCTCGTAGGGCCAACTTTATCCCTCGTAAAAAAGTCCGAGGGTGCTGTTTTCTTCCAACGTAAAAGGCGAAAGAAAAAAAAGAAAAAAAAAGTTAGAAAAGAGGAAATAAGAAAAGAGAAAAGAAGAGAAGAGAAGAAGAAAGAAGAAAGAAAGAAGCAAAACGGGGCTAAGGTAGAGGATAATTATTGGAGGAACCCTTTTTAAAGTTTACTGTCCTCCGTGTACCGGACGGACGGTACTCGATATCGGTGTGAATTTTCAAAGAAAATTATTCTCTCGTCTCGTGAATCATTTTATTATTGTATGCAATATCATGCATGCATTGCATGCATGGCATTACACATAACAAAGTAGAAAACTTCTCATTTGCATGACGTTTCTTAAACGATATTGTAAGATAGCGATCAACTCGATGGTATTCGTAAAGGTGGTTAACCTAACGTTACGATCCAATTAGAGCGGAAACACAAGGTGAAGTTTGCTCGAGGGATCAGAAGGAACGAGGACAAAGCCTTTCGATTTCTTACACCTGCCAGTATGGTGACGAAAACGATCATTTCAAATAAAGAGAAAGAGAGAAAGACATCGTGCACTTTTCTCATTTCTCAGCGAATTTATATTTTTCTACGTTCATCGCGTAGATGTAATCTTTTAAAAGTTATACCTAAATGTTCCGATAACATCCTCGAAGTGGAGCGAAGAGTTGATAAAAGAGAGCAGCTGAGGTAATTCTTAACACCTTTAAGAATAAAAGAATATATTCTTTTGAATATGTTCCAACATAACTCATATCGTTTCAAAGTATTCGTTGAAGTATCTCGCTCTTTGGGTAGGTGTTAAAAAAGAAATAAACAAAAAAAAGGAAACAAAAGCTATTGGAATGAAGAAATAGAATCTAAAATCGAGTCACGTGTCGGTATACTATTTCGAAGACTTAATTCCACTTCAGTCCACGAGTCGATCCACGATGGAAGGTTCGCCTCGAGCGATAAAGATTAGCACGAGCGAGGTAAATCAGCGTGCACGCGCGCTTGCACATATTCGAAAGAGGGAGAGAGAGAAAGAGAGAGGGATTGAAGAGGAAGGAAGATAGATCGAGGGAACGAGCCGGTACCACGGCCGGTACGAAGTTATCAAATTGATCAAGCCAAAATAATCTGTGCGAGCGGGCAGCCCGGTTATGCGGTCATAAACGCAGCGTACGAGCAATACCGCGTGCCACCTAACCACGTAGGTATATATCCACATATAAACCGAAACAGCGTCAGCCGACGAAGCCCACCGTCCACGCGATTCAACCAACACAGAAACGAGGAGGAGAACATAACGCAAGCCGCAGTGTCACGCGCAGAACTTTACAACTCTGCCATCTCGTCCTTTCCTTCCTATCCCTTCTTTCTTTCCTTTCATACTCTTCCTCCCCCTCCTTTCCTTATTCTCTTTCACCCTTTATCTCTTTCTCTTTCAATCTTCCTCTTTCTTTTTTTTTCCTCCGTTTAACCAGCTCAGATCTTCTTTTGTCGATTTTAATATTCGAAGAAAATCCTCCAAGCAATAACTTCAAGGTCCCTTTCTACCTTTGCAAAGTAACTTCTTTCTTTCTCTTTCTATCTCTCTCTCTCTCTCTCTTTCTCTTTCTCTGATTGGAAGCAGTATATATACGATCGTGAGCGTCCGCAAGACTTATCGTTTCAGATCAACGCTAGGACGAAATCGCGTGGGCAATCTCAAGTTACGATCGCCAATCGTTTTAGTCGAGGACGAACTGAGTCGGAGTTGGCTTTGAGTGTAGGTAGTCGTACATATTCTTCTTAACGAATTCAAAAGCCTTGTCAAGGAATCTTTTGCAGGAGTAAATAAAAGGATTCAAAGAGAGGTTTGGTTCTCGAGCGTGTATAACTGTTATAAACAATTAGTGCATCAATTGTTTTCTAAATAGATCGATCTGTGTTATTTCAAAAGATAACTATTTTCCTTTAATTGTATATTATTATAAATTTTGTAACGATCTCATTCTATTATAACAATGTTGTTTAACAAACAATGTCTATCTATCACATAAATCTGTTTATCAATCGAAATACAAAACGGTAGATTGTATAAACGGGAAAACAGATGGGAATGGGTTATATGGGAAAGAAAGAGAAGAGAGAGTAGGGTCATCGTAGTCGTCGTAGTCGTCGTCGTCGTCGTTGTTGATGTAGCAGGTTGGTTGTTGGGGGTCCACGGTAACGCAGAAGAGGCACTGAACATCCGCTGGGTGCTGGCAGATATTACTATAATGCAACTCCGAACATAAACGCGTTTACGACGCGCTGCGTTGTCATTACGCGGCCCCTGCGTCGTTCGCCGGTGGCTTTAACTTTATCGGCACAAACACATGCACATTTATCCAACACCCAGAAACATACACTAAAAGGGTTTCTGATATTCACGAACACATTGACATGCCAACATTGCAGATACTCTTTCCGCGTCCACGCGCGAGGGTACCGCGACTTTGCCTCGCTTCTGACGCCTTCCCTTTGAACTCGTTCTTTCTTTCTATCTTTCTCTCTCTCTTTTTTCTATCCTTTTATTCCGTCCACCTTTTTCTACTCCTTCTCGTCTTCTCTCGAAAGAAACACCTGTTCGGCTCCTTTACGATACCCTCGTAAAAATTAATTACCTGTAGTTAGAGGAAGAAAAATAGTCTAGCGTGCCGATCTGTTGTTTCGAACGAGCCGACATGAAAACAAAGTTAAGATGAAACACGACAGTAAGTTAGTTCTTTTAAATTTTTATCTTTTATTTCTCTATCGGCATCGTTAGATAAACTTTCAATGTTCATCTAACTATTGTTAATAAGAACATACTTTTAATAGTTGTAAACCATTTCTCATAACGAGTTGAATATCATTTCGTTCATTTCAAAATGTGAATACTCAGAGATTACTTAATCGTTTTCTTAAATTGTTTCAATTGATTTACGAACTAATAAAATACACGTGTTAAGATGTCTAATATCAAATTGAAAAAATTTAGACGTATTCGTAGATACAGTTATCGCTAAATAGATGGTTGTTTACGAAATATGACCAAAGAAGACGTGTACATTCTCTTCGTGTTTTAGAAAACGGTGGTGGAGTATTCGAACATGGGGCAGCTTTCATGTTCGTTGTCAACGCTAACTTGTAATATTTTATATCGTTTTCACGATAATTTTAGTGAAAAAAAAAACAACTTTACCGGCGAACGAAGAATATTCCCACGCTGAAACACCCGTTACACCTATTCCTCTTCTCTTTCCGGTATTTAACAAAAATTTCTCTCTCTCTCTCCCTTTTTTCTCGTCGAATTTATAAGGTAAATAAATAAATAAATAAAATAAAATAAAATAAATATATAAAATAAATAAAGAAATATAAGAAAGGATGAAAGGAAAGTTAATACGAGCCTTTGAAATAGCATTTCCTGCAGCGTGCAACAATTCAGACTTGAGAAAGTGCAACATAGTCATTATCGTGGATATCCCTCTTGAATTCGCAAACGCATCAACACACGTAGAGATTTTGATATGCATGATCTGAACGCGGGAGATCCCACAAAAGGACGTAGAGTGTTCCAAGTCGATTCCGTCGAAGGGGGAGCCATACTCAATTCAGCAGGCTTCTTTCAAAAGCAGCTTTCCGGTTATCAATAGAAACGATTTACCAAGACAAACAATGATTCTTCCTTTAAATCCTTGCATCAGTGAAAAGCAATAACCGGTAGCCACATGCGAGAGTTATCACTTTCCAAAAGCCACTAATCAATATTTTGTTACAATCACGATAGGAAAAGAACAAAACTAAAAAGTACAATTTTCAATTTTATTTATTAAACAATTTTCTAAACAATTGTTAGCAACGAGGAACGCGATATATTCGTAGCAAACAAAATAAAATATACTTGCCAATATGCGAATGAAATGTTAAAAGAAAAAAAAAAAATACACGAAAAAAAAAAATAAAAGGCAAAAAAAAGGATAATTGGTTTTTATTCGTTTTATGCTTTTTTGCTTTTCTATTATCTCTTTCAGTATATTAAAAAGCAGTTTTAAGAAGAATGAATATTATACCGAGAGAACAGTAGGCGAGGAAGGATTACAGTGCGTGGGTGAAAAAGATGCAAGCTGCGTCCGCGTATAGAAGCAGAATACACATTACACTAACACTCGAAGAGGCTTTTCTCTCTCGTACGCATCCACGGGATGTTAGCAGCAAGGAGAAGGGTTTAACGATTCGGGTAGCTGCGTCGATTTACGGCCCCTAAAACACATCGAATGCGCTTTATATGTATGTAAATTAGGTCAGGCATTCTCTCCCTCTCTCTTTCTCTCTCTCTCTTGTGCTGGCTTGCCTGTCTCTGGCTCTGCCTTCTCCTCTTACTCTTCTCCTTCTTCCCTCTTCATTCTCTTCTCTTCTCCAGTAGCATGATATAAGTATGGCGACGTGTAGCGACCTTCCACGGCCGATACATCGGCCTGTCGGGGACTAAAACTGAGCTCAAAGCGAAATTACGACATTTTGCTTCCGTGGAACGTTATCTAGGAGGTAGTTACACATACATATATAGATGCATTTATATATGTAGATAGATACATAGCTACGTAGAAAGGCAAGTACACTTTCGAATTCGCTTTTGGCATTTCGGTAGAACGTGAGAAGCATGTCGTCATTTTCGCTTAGGAATATCTACTCTATAAGATACATGAAACTCTATGGGAATCCATTAACCGGAAAATATTTTCGATAAATTTAAGTCGAATCACCCTAAGGGCCATCGCGCACGATCAACGTCGATATTTTCCTTCCGAACTGACGGTCCTCTCTCTTTCTTTCTCTCTCTCTCCCACTCTGGACGTGCTTTTTATATCGAGAGCGCACTAACAAGAAAAATATAAAAATAATAGTGCCGGTTACGGTGCTTCTACAATCAATATTTATAGTCACGAAAGGGAACACGTAGTCGATGATTATACCAACCGAAGCTTTTCCTCTCTTGCTGCTTTCGACGCAATACTTTTTCGGTTAGCCACGTCCGACCGACGAAAAGGGTTGGAAATAATTTTTCACCGATAATTGTGAGAATCGAGGAGAAAAAAAAAATCAATATCCGTGTAGGTATTTTTTTCTCCCATGTGTGAGAAAGCGAGGCCACCTACCACCACATGCATATATCTACTCATCTATCTATCTATCTATATACGTGAGTGTTATGTATATACCGACTCTCTTTTTATTCCACCTATATAGGAATTATACGAAAACACAAATGCAATTCGGCAAAAATGATCAGCGAGCCTCCGACAAAGATTCACGATAAATGCATCGAAGATTGTAATTCAGCGATGGCTTTCAAAACCGGATGGACGATGGATTCGCATCCGTCGAATAGAAATTCGATATCGTCCTTGAAGAATATTTGTAAACCAACGAAAGAGAGATAAAGAGAGAAAGAGAGAGAGAGAGAGAGAGAGAGAAAACGGGTAAAATCCCAGACATGAAATTTATCGACATGTTATACGGATTTTTGAGGATTCCATTTGGAAAGAAAGCAAAGCAAATTGTACGACAACGCACGAACTCGTACGAACCCATCGTAATAATTACAACCTCCGCACCCTCCTATCCTCCTCCTCCTTCTTCTCTTCCTCCTTCTCCTCCTTTTCCTTCCTCCTCTCCCCTCTTCATCCTCGTTTCTCGCTAATGACCGTCATCGTGCTTACACGCTCGTACAAAATAGCCCTCTCGCGTTTTGGATCTTCGCGCAAAAACCGAGCGGCATTTAGTTGGCAATAAATCCTAACAATGCTGCTGCCCGACACACGCTCATACGGACGAAGAAAGAGCGAATTTTGATTTGCGAGCGTCGGATCGTCAGTAATTTCAGTAATAGCCTTACTCGTCCCAGAAGCGAAACGCCGCGGCCGTGGATCCTGCTAAAGCAGATACCTGCCATACAAAGTAACCACTTTCAAAGCTACTGTAGCATTCGCAGTAACTTTATAAAAGGGATACCCCATCGCATTTGGATGATTCCCTATAAAACTGTATATCTCAATTCTCGTGTGAGAAAGGTAAAAAAGATTTCAGGATATAACAGGTGTCTTCGAAAAATTTTTTTTACGAATATAATCCAGGGTTAAGATGAATTCTAAAAACTAAAAGAGAAAAAAATAGAAAACGCGTTTCTATATCGATTTATGTTTTCTTATATACATAATCGAGTTAAAAGGCAAATAAAAAAAGGAAAAAAATTGTTCAATCATAAGGATAGTTGAATAAAGCGATTCGGTAGAAATCTTCCAGTGACAGAAACGGAAACAGTCGAGCGATTTTACGATCACCCAGTAGAACTCGAACGAAATAGCACGTTCTAAAGGCTTGAGCGGCAGTCCCTACTACGTTAGCTCCCAGTTTGAACTATAAAACGACGTAAATTATGGCCACGGATTGCAATATTATGAGGCCATATACGCACGTTTAATGATCGACTACCCTAGCGTGGCAGGAAAGCTAGCTAGGGTTAAATATTGTCCGGAAACGTTGTGGAAGCGTAATACTCGATGGCGCTAAGCCACTCGGTTTCTTCTCCATCCACTGACTTGACAACAATTGACTCTATCTACTTCTACCTGTAATAACGGTGCTTTTGTAACAGAATCGCTATAATACTCGTCATTGAAGGTGCGAGGTATTGTACAAGAGAGAGAGAAAGAGAGAGAAAAGGAGGAAAGTTTATCTCGGAAAATGGTAAGAGAAAGGAATCAAATGTAAATTAATGACATCAGGGGTTGAGGGGACAGGTTGGGTAGGAAAACTCGACAAAAGTAAATCCGTTCGCGTGTTGAAATCACGTGGAATAAGTACATTAGCCGCGGTAATAATTGACACCTGTTTAAAACGTCCGCGCCACCCGTACTACGATACGCGAAATTGCAATGACTCGGCACGAAATTGGTATCAGAGCCACGTATCCCCGAGGATCCTCTCCTCAATCGTCCGGAACTTTTCCTATGGTCGATCGATATCGATGCCGAGAATCGCGGTTAGACTCGATCTCGATCCGATGGGAAAAGCAGCGACGGCAACGGCAACGGCAACGGCATCGGCGATAGCAGTGGCGGTGACGACGATGACGACGAACGGGAAAGCTTCTAAGGATCGTGAAATTACTCGAACGCGTTCACCCAGCCAGGAAATCATCGTTCGCGGTGAGTGTCATCGTCGTTTGGTTTTCGCAATTCGTATAGAACTGAGGATGCGGGAGGAATATTACCTTTCGTTCAAAGGATATATGTACCTACGTGTTTCTCATATATTTGTATATACGTGTGTCTATGTCCGTCCGTGTGTATATGTCTGTACCACGTGTATGTACACTAGGGTGGTACGAGGGTAATACGAGCACGAACTCGTCTGATGGGATGTGATATTTTAGTTCGATCAATGGCTCACTCGGATTTTACATCCTGCGTGTCAACGACGTATTATTTCATAGGTGTGACGCATTTAAAGAATAGGATTGAAGGAGTAAATGGGATAACTGTATTATTTTACGAAATAAGTTTTTTAACCTACGGAATGGGAATGTTCAATTTGCAAGAAAGTTATCATCGAATTTCTCTTTAATTAATGGATTTTAAATCGATAGGATTAGTTGGCAAAGAAATTAAGTTAAATGTTATCATCGGGCTTATTCCTCGTGGAGAAAATTTTTGTAGAAACATTTTAGCGTAAGCCGAATGAAGATATTTGCAATAAATTTGCACCTTCGTAATTACTCGTTGAATCGTCTGTAACTCTAAATACTTATAGTTCCATTTTATTTCTTCTTTTTTCTTCTTTTTATTTTTTGTTTTTTTTGTTCATTCTTCAGCGACAAACGAAGAAAAAGGGGTCGCGCGCGAAGTTAATTTCCAGGATCACGCGGCGGTGGTACCGACTACCACAAAAGTTTCCGCTAACTTGTTATTACCCGACAATGTAGCGCGAAATTATCGATCAATGGGAAACTAATAACAAAGAGATTCCATTGGAGATTATTTCGTTCGTCGCATTTCCTTCGCGGCGACCATACTCATCTTCGAATATTATCTCCACCGAACACCTGCTTTCCTTCCTTTCGCACGGCATAAAGCAACTACCACGTGGGACATACTTTTGCAGATCAGTCCTTCGGCCTTCTTTCGAGAAAGCTTCCCGATCATTACTATGGTCACGCGAAGAATCGGCCGATCATTTCTTCTTTCTTTTCTGGATTTGTCGGTTCGCATCAAACACTTGACCAACTTTTAATATACAGTGTTGATATCTCAATAAGAACATTTTCCAACTTTGATTATCGTTTAATCAACGAATCATAAAGTCTTTTAACTTCTTGACCTTTTAATTTTTTCATTTCACTTCTTCGCGAAAAAAAAAGATATCATTCTGTAATTTAATCTATTATTTCACATTGTATTTTTTCTCTTTTCTCTCTCCCTACAAATATTACCCCTTTGGTATATTTATTATCGGTCATCAATTTGTCATCCTTTCTAACTTATGTATGATATCTCTTCGAGTAGATACTCACTTACAACTTCGCGTATCTTCATGATCTTACTTGTATATCCAGCTTTCATCGAGCCGAAGCTAAAGATACTTAAAAAGAGTGGCGATCATTTGAGCAACTTTGTTGGGCCTTCTTCTTCTTCTTCTTCTTCTTCATCGCCTCGCATTAATTAAACCCCTTGCAAAAGTCCGACTGCTGGGATGGGGAGGGGGGCACGGTCGTGAAAGAGTGTAAAGAAGAGAAAGAAAGATTGAGAGAAAGAAGAGAGAAGGGGAATGAGTAGAAAGACGATACCTCGGGCCCACTTCGGGTTTATACTTCTGAGAAGAGATGCTCGTAAAGACGCCTCGACTCTTCCGCAGCCTCTGTTATTAGTCCCGCGTTCTAAAGGACTTTTAAAAGCGGCGAAACGGGGCCCCACCGCCGAGAGGGAGACAGATCCTGACGGGAGACCGGGATATAATCGCGCCTGAGCCCTTCAGCCCTTTCACCCGACCCCACTAATCTTCGCGTCTACTACGCGTTCTACTACGCGAAGGCCGCGTGGCCGCGGGACCTTTTCGTCCTTTGAGTCACCGAGACTTTAAGGTTAACCTTACCAGTCAGCAATCTTAAAAAAGACATCCCTTTTCTTCAACGGCTTTCATCTTGATCCACAAAAGTCATAGCCTTGAGAAGAATAAATTTTGGTTTTTTTTTACAAGAGAAGTCTTTATTGCATAGAATTTATTTGTTTTTAATATCAGTTACCTATTGTTTTAATTTTTTCTTTTTTTTTATAACGTTTATTGACGATGCAAGAAAGTTATATAAATTGCAAAATAAAATAGATGTAAAAAGATTCATATTTTGTTATTTGTTTTTGATAGTATCAATAAGTATGACATAAAGAAAGAAAAAGGAGAAATATGTAGTCGGATAAAATAGGATTTTGACGATTTAACTTTCAATGGAAAGAAAACTGAAAGTATTCGTGGTTTTGTGACTTCGAACGAAAGAATCTACAGGTTTCTACTTTTCTACTCGACTGATCGGACGGGACAATAAAGTGTCAAGAAAATCCCGAACTAGAAGGTAGAAAGAAACGATAACGATAGATAGGGTCAGCTACGTCTCTTGCGTACGAGACGAATCCCGTCGGGGAAAAGCGTAGGAGCTTTACGCGGGGATTATCAGGAAGCGAAGCGAGCGGCCATGAATACGGAGATCCTCCGATAAAAGAATGAAAAAAGGCATCGGGGAGGTTTGTGAGAAAAAAGAAAAAGAAAAAGAAAAAGTAAAAGAAAAAGTAAAAGAAAAAGAGAGAGAAAGAGAGATTGAGGGTGAGGTAGATAGAAGGTGGTGGGAAAAGAGTTGGTAACCCAGTGCCGGTAGAAAGTGCCGGAGCAATGTAGTCGACCACGAATGAGCGTACCAACGGATGGAGAGGCAACACTTTGTAGTTTTAATCGATCCGGTGGGACGGGGGAGAAAGACGGAGCACCTGCCGAGCTTTAGGGGGTGAGTTCTCGGCGTGCTACGCCAGAAGAAGAAGAGAGACGAAGGAAACGAGAAAACGTAGGAGTTGGAGTGAGAAAGGCTTGCAGAGTGTACGAGGGAGAAGGAGAGAGAGAGAGAAAAAGAGAAGGATAGAGGGTCGACCGTGAAAGAGGGAAAGTCTCGCTGACATCGGTGAAGGGAAAAGAGACGCCGAGTGAAAGAGGAAGGGAGGATAAGAGAGTTAGACGAAGAGGGAGAGAAAGAGAGAAGGAGAGTATACAGGATGAACGGAAAGAGCGTGTGCAAGGGAGAGAAAAGAGGGAAAAGAGTGAGAGAGAGTAAGCGGAGACCCACATCCTGCCGACTCCTACAACTTCAACCACCAGCTGGCTGTACCTCCTACCTCTCCGCTATATGTGAAAAGCACGTGGTCCCCGTGAGGAAAAAGGACGAGAGTATTCATTCATTTCCCTTCTATATTTTCTGTAAAACTTCTTCTTCGATCCATGTCCTATTACCTTCGAAGATCGTTGCCTTTATCCCAAAAGTACTTTCCTTTTCTTTCACTTTGATTTTTAATACAATTTTCTATTTTGTTTTTAGATCGGATAAGAAATAATGACACTGTTATTCTTCTTAATTTTTTTCCTTAATTACATTATCTTCAGATTCGATTAGCTTCGTTATCTTAAGATTTGCGATTAATAGAGGAAAAACAAAATTGTTATTACACTTAGTTTTTAATTAATTAATTATAATAATACGCTGTGTGGTAATAACGTTTTTAATAAAGGTTTATGATCGTATCCATGTAGAGGGGGAGGGAGACCATCTCCGTTAGATCTAAATCCTGAATCAAGAGGTAAAATCACAGAGAAATACGTTCGGGGTCGATGTTAGAGAATTTAGGGGACAACGTTGAAACGCCGAGGGTGCGTGCAGTGTCATTGCCATCGACGAGGGTGGTTCATCGTTCGAAGGGTTAAAGTGCGAACGTAGTAAAGTTTGCATGTACTAAGTCTCCCTAGGATGCGAAGTTGAAGATCGATAGATGGTTTCTCTTAATTCATATTAACTAGTTTTTACATAGTTCTAATATCATAAGTAATTTCTGGAGGAAATTCATGCAGGAACATGAATCATTTGTTAAAATTAGGAAACTAAACACTTGTTCCGTGAGTTATCTTAAATACTCCTTCGATAAGAAATCATAATTTAACATTGTCATTGTAATCTGTTCGATCTTGTAAGAAGCGAATTGCTATGATGATCACTCCTTAATAACAAAAATATATTATTTTCATTTAAGAAAGCGAACTCTCTCCTGGCTAAGTAGAAACATCCAGTAGGAGGCAGACAAACTGGTCAAGTAGATAAATCCAGTAGGAGGCAGACAAACTGGTCAAGTAGATATATCCAGTAGAAGACAGACATACTCGTCAAGTTACTTCTGTCATCAAACGAAATAAAAAGAATCCTGATCTTTCTCATAAGTCATCAGTAGAAGATGTTTAATCTAAATAAGAAGATCCAATAAGATTTTATCTTTACTGTCAAAGTAGAAACATTCAGTAGGAAATAGACGAACTCGTCAATTTACTTCTGCCGTCAGATGAAACAAAACGACTTCTAATCTTTCTTCGAAATCATCAAAAGAAAACTGTTGACCTAAACAGGAGAATTCAATGGAATCTCATAGTCCATGATTCAGGATCATGAAACTGTTAATCCCAAAGTTGTAAAGTATCTTTTAGGTGAAATAATGTCAGTGTGCGTATCGTTTCTTGGTGGCAACGTATACCGGCGAACTCTTTGGCCCCGTTGAGCTGATTTGCATGACGGTTACGAGCTCGTTCGAGCTCGTGGTGGTTATATTACAGAGATCGAGAGAGGGCTGGATGTAGGAAAAGGTGGATAGATCGGTGGGAGGAAGAAGAGGGACGAAGGTAGGTCCCTTTCGCGTGTACCACCCTCCACCGCATCCTCCCTGAACCCTCTGGCTGAGGCTGACGACTCTGGGAGGCAGCTCGGACACTCATAACAATCATAACAACGAGCTCTCGCGAGTAACTCGCGGCCCACCTCCGCGCATAGACCACTCCCATTGGACCGCCTCCATTTCTCCCACCAGGAAAAGTTGGTGTTGCCCCAGTGCTGAGGCGGGAGAGTGTCGACGCCGGGTTTGTCTTCCCTCGACTCTACTCGGGGGGGCCACTACGCAGCCAGACTGCGAGCCGTGAAGGTAGAGGTCCGAGTATTCGCACGGAGATACACGCGCCGAGCAACGTGCACGTTCGACCACGCCGCTCATTTTCCACTTCGTATCATCGATTCTGAGGAACCCAACGCCAAGAAGAAAAAAACGACCTCCTAGTCATTGAAGAAGAAAAATATCAAAACGATTAAAGATTATCCTTTGGTTCGAAGGATCAAAGGATCAACTTTAGAAGAAGAAGAAGAAGAAGAAGAAGAGGAAGAAGAATAAGCCAAGAGGAAAGTAGAAGAAGAAGAAGACAGTTTTCTTTTCTACGTGCTACATCAAACGACCACACACCGCTGTCTCATTTTTCTCCACGCCGATATCTTTATTTGTGTGTGTGTGTGTGTGTATCTCTGTTGTTATCATTCGTCGTTTGTATCCTCGAAGAAAACGAATTAGTTGGCAACTGATCGAGGAAAGAGTTTTAACCAGTTGAAATCATTCGCGATTACGGGGTGAAAAGAGCGAGTGCGCGAAGTCGAGAACGAACAGGAGAGCAGGGACGTCCAGGTGGTGCGCGTCCGACGCGTTCCCGACCTATAGAGACGCACGTGGGACGGACCTACGGAACGTGCGAGAAAGAAAGAAATAAAGAAGGAAAAAGAAAGATAAGGATTAGTTGTTGAGATTACAAGTAGAACTTGGTGAATTGTTTTGTGCGGACTGGTGAGACTAATCGATTTGTTGTTCGGACGCCTTTTACTACTTTGGACTTCCCGTCACATTGATTACACCATATACATTTGAAAATAAGACTTAAATTTGGACTGAAAACAGGTGTGAAGAAAGTTTACTTACATCAAGAAAATAACTGTGTTTCGCACGAAATTTCAAGTGTAATCGCGAAGTGACGATAAACTTGAGGATTCTCATACCATCCTATATTTCTATATTTCTTTCCCTTTTTTTCTTACTCACGCATTCGCAAGTTTAACGAGCGACTCCTAATTATCGTTGGCAGTGCGCAATTACGACGAGCGCGTGACGCCACGAGACGGGACACGTTAGTGTTTTTCTGCTTCAAAATTATACACTTTCGTTCAGAACGTTCAAATCGTCGTCGCAGGTCGTCTTCGATGTTGTCGTCGTCGTCGTTTTCGTCGTCGTAGTCGTCGTTATCGTTGTCGTCGTTGTAGTCATTGTCACTGTTGTGGCTATGAACGAACACGCACGCTGTGCTGTACAAATAGAATAATTAAAAGCACATTACGTTTCGCTACGATCGTTCTGTCTCATTATTTCTTTCCTTTTTTTTTTTTATTTTTCCTACGAGTTTAGCGAGAAAATTTATACACACACACACCGGTAAATAGGAAAAGAAATTCCTCGAAGCGTTGATCGTCTATCTCACTTAATCAGGAGTGACTGGTGCAAGCTGATTAAACCGCTGACTTATCGTATATCGTTGGTCACGTGAGATCGACTAACTTCCTCTAATTAATTATACCGGTTAATTAAACGTGCCGTTAGAACAGGCTGATGTCACGAGACTTGAAGATTTTCCCGAATCGTTTGTTCCTCGACGTCGGTCCACCACCGGCCGCGAGATTCGCGAAGAAGGATTCCATTGATCGTACGAGCGCCGTAGAAGGCTCGTGAAGAAGAGGATAAAGAAAAGATATCGTGAATTCTAAGAGAAAGGGGATCGAATTCCTCTTCGATCGGCATTACCCGCATCGTGGGAGAGATAAATAACGGAAGCTCGTCCAACTCGCGTCAGGACGACGTCCCACGTAGAGCGGTCGCAGCTCAGTTTAGGTGAGTAAATTACAATGTTTATCGTATTTTCTTTTATATATAGATAAATATCGTAATATAATTAAATATATTTTATAGATAATAATTTGTATCGTCAATTTAACCATTTATTATCGATATTTTCATTAAAATCTAAAATTATATTAAAAACTCGGACAATAGTTTTAATCGAAAGAAAAATAACACATTTTATAAATATAATTGAAGGTTTAAGTTGGTAAGGATTAATAAAAAAAAAAAAAAGAAAAAAGATATCAAAACTCAGATAGGAAAAGTCAGAATTTTATTCTCCTTAACTTTTCTCAATGTTGGCCATGGTAGGAACGTTAGCGAGAAAGGCCAGAACTAGAGAGTGGCGTGGCTCGCGGGCAATAATCGTCGCCCCGATACCATTAAGTTAATCTCGGTAATTAAGAAAGTTACTCTCTCGTTGCTGGTCGAGCAAGCGAGCGAATGAGCAAGCGAGCGAATGAACGAACGAACGAACGAACGAACGAACGAGCAAGCGAGCGAGCGAACGAGCAAGTGAATGAATAACCAAGCGAACGAGTGAAGGAGCAAGCGCGGGAATGTTGGTTAGAGCGGGAACGCGAACGCGCAAACCTAACTCAATCAGTCAGTTTTGTCGATTCCGCATGCGAGTTGTTTGCCCGCCTTCCCGATTGCTCGCTCCAAGCCACCGATAATTTCCACAGAGTACTTAGGTGCGTTCTAATAATTAGCACGATAATTATGCACGACTGCGTGTGTCCACGCGAATGTGACCTGGAAATGCTAATATAACGCAAACCTTGTCTGAGCAAGAATAGTGTTTCTATTTATGTATATGTGTACGTGTATGTGTTTGCATGCGTGTATATATGTGTGCGTGTGTAAGTATTTATGTGTACGAATATACGCTGATAAAGGGAAAAAATAGAAAGGGGGAGAGAGAGTGAGAGAAAGAAAATAGAAGGGTGAACGTAGTTTAATGAATTTTTTATCTTAGCCGAGAAAACATTGATCATCGTGATTATGAGAGATATGAGTTTTAGTAGCAATGGATAGTGTAGAGATTGGAGCGATAGGTGTGGCGATATGGAAAGTAGACAGAATAATCTCATGCCAATATACGGCTTAGATAGTAAACAAAATATATACGTGTTATTAGATATAGTATCAATTACATTTTTGTATTTAACCTTTATCGTACAAACTAATAATAATCCAGCCGATCATATACATTTTTTTTCAATTTTATGAAACGCTTTTAATCATTTTTATTAATAAGTAAACTGTATTATAAAAATGATCATTTCGTTATTTTCCCTTAGGACTTTCTTATTTGCAAAATGTCATTGAAATTATGGACGATATAAACTACTATGATATTCTTGTAATAATAAGGATTAATAATATAATTGTAACTCTCGATGTAACGTCAACGTAACATTTTAAAGTAAGAAAAAAGTAAGAACTTTTTATTGAAATTAGCAAGCCACGTTTGTTCGGGGGGAGAGAAAACTGGAAAGGAAGTATAGTCGAAGTTAGCGCGGAAAAGATTTACTTTTCAAAGTTTACGATTTTCTTTTTCTTTCTTACCTTAGTTCGAGGTAGGTGAAAACAAACGAGGAAATAGCGTTTCGTTGGTGTGCTTACGTCGCGAGACCATGTGACTGGAGAGGTAAACAGGAGCACGTGTTGGCGGCGTGACTAGGAGTGACGGTGTGGGGTGGTTGAGAGAGAAAGAGAAAGAGAGAGAGTTGGAAAAGGGGGGTTGTCGGGCTTGGTGGATGGAAGGTGGTGTTGGTGAGAGGGTGGAAAATCAGTGCGAGCAGCAGCCGGAGGGTAGGAGAGTTCTTTGCTTGCCGCCTCGGGACCATGGAGTGTCGGTGAAAAGGGAGACTCGAGGGAAAGGGAGAGAGAGAGAAAGAGAGGATGCTGAAAGAGGGTGGGCGAAGAAAAGAGAACGAAATTCTATCCATCGGGGTAAACAGAGAACGAGAGCGACAGAGTAAGAGAGATAGAAAGATAGAGAGAGAGTTAGGAAGAGTTAGGGAGAAAGAGAGAAGGGAAACGAAGCTCCAGGTTATACGGTTTAGTGGTGGGAGGGATGGTGCGGAGGCAAAGGCGGAAAATTCCAAAGGAAGAGGTCGACTGCGATATCGTTGGGGTTGGAGCTCCGGAATTAGTGTGTAAGAAATCAACGAACTTTCTATCCTATCCCTTTTCCTACACTATTCTCTTCGTTAGAAACTCGAGACTTAATGAATTCATTTCCGTTAATGTAAGTAGTCCATTTTTTTTTTTTAAATGTATATATGTATACTTATTTGTGGAAATATCATAGCGTGTTTTCTTAATTGCAAGTATAATACTTTGGATTATATTTTCTTCTTCGAGTTAATCGTTACAGTCAAAGTTTAGAAACGTTTAATTAAGATACGAGTGAGGATTGGGAGGGAGCGAGGGGATTTTTTTTCTAATAGTATTTATCGATCTTTATTTACAAGATTATTTGCTTTTCTTCTATGTGTGTTATTGTGGGTACGTATCCAGCAGAGATACAAGAAATAAGAAGGAAAAAATATCAAAGACGTCGTATCATCCTCATTCCTTTTATATTCTACCTAAACTCAGTCGATCCCTATTCTCCTCAATCTCTTTTTCATTGCTCTTTCCCTTCCTTCGATTTGAAGCCCGTTGAGACTCTCCCGCTTCCAGCTCGAGTCGCTTTTAATCCGATTCAACCCCCTTTTCGACCGACGATACGCCGCACGATAACATACCGTTCGACGATTTACCCACTATTCAGATCGTTTCTCAGTTCCAAATTCACTTAAAACTTGCTTTCATTAAGTATTTTCTATTGTCTTCGTTGTTAAGTTATTCGATCGTTGCCCTCAATGATTTACTAACAAACTTACGTTTTTAAAATACGACCAATAATTTCTTACTTTTTGCGCTCGATTTCTTATTAATATTATTATTATTAGTATTGTTTTTTTGGATTTATAAATAATAGAATGAATGAAAGGAAGAAAAAAAAGAAAATGTCATGTGTAATGGAAGGGAAAAGAGAACCCCCCTTTTTTATTATTTTTTTATTTTAATGCTTATGTTAGGAATATTTTTCTCATTGGGTTCAGAGTCGAAGGACAATTGGACGAAACGCTTGGGCCCCATAGAGGGCGAGGCGATGCGTGTGGTATCATTAATTCTAATAATTCATAAAGAAGCACGCACGTGCGTAACGCGGGCGCACGAAAGGGAGAGACTTTCCGCTTGAGTCGAGGGTGGACGGACGAGGAGACGTGATGCTTCGTCACGAATGTTTTTGTACGCACGATGCCTCTAATAGACCTAATTTGCGTGTAAAAGCACTCGCAAGATTTTCGTGCCTCGTCGCGCCATCGAGTAGGCACTGTCATTCTTTTCGTTCCTCTATCTTTCTCTCTCTCTCATTCTTTTTATTTTATATTTTTTTTCTTTTCTTCAGAGAGAAAGATAAAGAGAAAAGAAGAGTCGAATACGCTCGTTTATCCATCATTCATCGGGTGATTATACCTTAGAAATCGCTATTAAAAAGGATTTATCTTTTGAGCAACTTCTCTTCTTCCCTTTTACTCTTTTCATTATATTAGAAATACTAATAAATAAATAATTTATTAATATATTCCTTACCCCCTTTCGCCTTATTGTAAATTATAAAGTTTAATCCACAACTGTCGTTTCGTGATCAATGAAACTATTCTTCTACAAAACTCCGACATCTTATTCATCGTGTAATGAAATCATTATGAATCATTCGTCGTCGTTGAAATCCCATTGCGAATATAAAACGAAGTTGGAATAGTGAAAAAATAAAAGATATATAGAAGGGTCCAATGAACTGAAGAATGAAGTGAGAAAAAGAGAGAGAGAAAGAGGTGAGTTGGAGGGGGGAGTAAAGACTTATAAGATTTTGGGCCAGATGTTAATTCTGACGACTCAGCATGAGCCGCGAAGGCGGTTTTAGTACGTAAATACATCTTCAGCGGGGGGGCACCCATTATAATGGGCATGTGCGGTTAAGGTTCTATTTGTGGTAATTCGGAGTTTAATGCACTCACGCTCTGATTTAGCCGACGGCCTGACACTTTTTTGTCCCCCTGCACTCTCTCTCTCTCTCTTTCTCTTTCTCTTTCTCTTTCTCTTTCTTCCTTTCTTTCTCTCGGTGAAGCCCCAACGACGCCGGCGCCGTAAAACATGAAATATTCTTCCTGCGCCGCATACTCCTCGTTTCGTCTAAGCGCTCCTTAACATCGTCTTGCGTACACGATATATCATATTCACCATTTCGTTTAAAATGTACGCACGCATAAATTCGACATATTATAGTCATGATCTTTTCTAGAACTATGTATCCAGATATGCAAATAAGTAATGAATTTTCAAAGAAAGTATCCGGTTTCCTTGGTAACATTCAAAGTAGAGTAATTGACTATTTTCTTTAATAGCTTCAAATATTTACGATTTAGAATATTTATATGTAGAATATATAAATGAAAAAGGATATATTTCGCAGGAAGTAGCCAGTTAACGTATGTCAAACTTTTTTGATATACCTAATTCTTATGAACTTCTTTCTTTTTCTTCTTTCTAAAAGTATAGAGTAATATTTGTATAAGAAATACGAGTCATCGTAAAACGATAAATCATTGAAGTTAATAATAATATCGATACAACTTAAAAAGAGAAAAAACAAAAACAAGAAGAAGAAGATGCTAAAAGATGAAAAATCTTTCTTATGTTTAAATCAAAAGATTGACGTGTTGTACGTGTTCCTAAACGCGGCATGATACGGAGCGACGAACTTGACGGAAAGGGGTCTAGAGACTCTAAGAGGAAACGTTCGCACAGTCGCATTAACGTAGGCCGCTGTTCGGTTTAATCCTTGCGTTTCGTGACTCGGGGCGAAGCCCCTCGGATTTCTGACAGAATGGTATCGCACGAAAGGACCATTACCCCCACCCCCTGAACCCTTTCTCTCTCTCTCTCTCTCTTGGTTGCAAGCACTTAACTGATACACGCTTACACCATAGTAATACGCTAAGGTACTCGTCCGAGAAATACATGCAACGTATTTGCCGCCTGAGTCGTTTCTTCTTCATTTATTTTTTTTTCTTCTCCTCCTCCTCCTACTTCTTCTTCTTCTTCTTTTACTTCTTCTTCTTCTTATTCTTGGTCTGTTCGAACATTAATACACGCGGCGCCACAAAGACGCGATTATGCTCTGCCATTAGAGTGCTCGATTGATTACGGGATCGTGAAAAAGGACCAGCCGGGACAATGTCGCGATGGGCGGTTGCCAACTGGTCCCGCTGGGATCGCTTTATTGGCCGTGTTTCAAGTAGGAGGGTTACCCATGCTACTACTAGCTTCTACGAGTACTACTACTACCACTACTACTACTACTACTACCACTATACCACTACCACCATCGCTACTCACTCCTTTCTCTCTTTCACTCCTATATCCGTCTTTCGAAGACTCCTTGCAGTCTCCCTTGAGAATACTTCTATCCAGCACCTTCTAATCTCATTTTCGCGCGTTTGATACAATCGATCTAGAAATGTTCAATTTCTCTATTTTAATGAATATTTTCAAATTTTTAATCGATTAACTTTTAGAAATATTTTACAAAGAACCCCCTGCACTTCTTCTTCGTTAATATTATTTCTAACATCCCTTTCACTCCCAATTTAACTGCGATCAATGAAATCGATCCGAGGTATCAAATTTCTGTTATATGTTTGTTTTTTCCTTCTACCGAATGTCTAAAAATTCATTGCAATAACTAAGAGAATTCGTTTGGAAGGGAAAACGGTTGCATTAACGACGAACGGTTAAGAAGAAACGGCCGGTCGTTCGTTCGTTCGTTCATTCCTACGTTAGTACGTTCGGCCGTTTACGAAGCAGCCATATGGCGATTATCCGCGAGTAAGATATTTATAGTTTTCCCTTATCCCCACCTTAGAGAGAAAGAAGAACGTTCACCGTGGTCCAGATAGTCTTCGTCTTGGTAAATAACGTACACACAAGCCAGTCGAGACTTGATTTGCTCCTAACCGAAAATTTTCAGAGTAGACTTTGGTGTTTTAGAAATCAACCTCATAAATCCTCTGCCTCTCTACTTCGAAAGAAGGAGAAGGAGCTTCGGGTAAGGTGGTTTATGCACACCTATAGCCCCGAGCGTCTTCCTAGTATTTAAGAGACTAAGAAAGAGAGAGAGAGAAAGATAGAAGGAGGGATGAAGAGAGTAGGCGAGAATGTTAAAGGAGGAAAAGAGAGAAGTAGATCCTACGCAGAAACTAGCTGCTGCTGGCCAGAGGCGTATGGTTGTTTCTAAACCCACCTTATCTACCAGCCCCTATAATAAGCCGCGATTTCAGATCATATATCCCCTGCGCATTTCCATTCGCGTACGTTCGCTCGCGAGAACTCACACACGTGTTCGAAAAGACGCATACTATACGTGTTACGTATACCAACCAGTTAAAGGGAAGGAGAGAAAGAGAAAGACTATACGCTTATACATACATACATGCTTCATCTCGTACCAACAAGGTTCGAACTCTCTTTCTGTCTCTCTTTCTCTCTCTCTCTCTCTCTGTCTGCCCACAATTCCCGAGCGCGTTATAGGCCACAGAGCGCTTGCAATTACAAGCTGGTCAACATATAATTATCCCCAATGACCATAAATTACCGGATTTTTATGCGCAACATTCTTAATTACCCTTTGAATTAACATCAATCAACCCCCTTAATTGCACGCTGCTGTTGCTGTTACTGCTGCCGTTGGTACGCCGATGATGCGTCTCCGACGATCATCCTCCTCGCCCTCCACCACCATCACCACCTTCTCTCCTCCTCCTCCTACTCTTATTCCTCGACATCGTATGTCCTCGAAGCAAAATGATTCTACTGGGATGTAGCGATAATACGAAAACATATTCTCCCCCTGGAGGCTTCTAACGTGATATTGAAAAGAGAAGAAGATGGATATGCTAAAAGAAATTATTCGATGTACTAAAAGATTCTGATTTATAGTTCATATCATTTTTTATTTATTTTTTTCACGATTATGTAGATCAAATATCATGACATGATTTTTCTTTTTTCTTTTTTTTTTTTCTTTGATTATAAAATACTAACGCTCGTAATATTGAATGAAATTTGACAAGAATTACACAGATAAATATTTCTGATTTTATTCGATTTCATATTTCAATGTAGATTAAATTAGTCGGTTTACTAATTCCCCCGTGATTTCCAATATAACCCATTTATTTTATTTATAATCCTAGATAATATAACTCGTAGAATTTTATTTAGAAGCTAACACGCGAGAGAGATGCTCGTTATTATAAGCTTGGTATTAAAGACAAGCACACAGCAGCAGTCCAACCGAAGATAGAACCACAACGGGTTAATTACCATCTCTTTTAAAACGTTCGCCAGTAATTATTAGTAGAGATAGATGCGTCTAATAAAAGAGAAAAAGGAGGCCAGATGGAATTCTGCTTTGTATATCGAGGTAACTAGGTATCAAAGTTGATTTGGATGCTGGAACGTATTTTTAAAAAAATAGAAATAGAAAAAGGAAACGTTAAACGAGGATATAGTAAAATAGCATAGGAGAAGTTGCGAGGAGCTAAATGATTCGTTTGGTGGAGTAGGAGGAGGAAGATGAGGAGGGGGTGGGGTGGGGGTAGAAAAAACACGTGAATTAAATTTAACGATGATTAATCCATCCGCAAATTCGTGACCGTAAGAAAGAGAGAAAGAGAGAAGGAAAGAAAGAAAGAAATAAATAAATAAAGGAAAAAAGAGAAAAAGATAAAGGGGGATAGAAGAGGGATCTTCAGAATTCTTGGCGTTAACGGAACGTAGTAATTATGAAAGTTAAGCCGAGGCTATGTCCGACCGATCACGCTATAATTTTTTTCGATTTCTTTGTCCAGACTTTAAGATCTTTCCATCCCCTCTCTCTCTTTCTCTCTCTTAAGTTAACCCTCCAATTCCTTCTCTTTCTACCTCCCTTTCCTTCTTTCTTTCTTTCTTTCATTCTCTTTTTCTTTTCTACTCGATCCAAACAAGAGAACTCTCGCGATAGGCTAATGAAACTGCACTCTCATTAAAGTACCCAGATCAACGATACTAATTGGCTAGCTTTCGGAATACCCACCATTATCCTCAGGACGCGATATAATAATCACCGCGGAATTCGATTTGGACAGGCAGTGGTTAAAGCGTCTAGTAATTTCACGGGCGCGACCCTAGAGCGATTAATACGAATCCAACGGAAATTAGCAAGCAACCAAGCAAGCAACCAAGAAAGCAAGCAAGCAGGCACAGAGAAAGAACCGAAAGAAAACGAAAAAAGAAATAAGATTGAAAAAAAAGAAAAAAGGAAATACTGTAGCAAAATTAGAATCAGAAAAGATTCAGCGAGGTATCAAGAAAGGAGTTAGAACTAACTCGTATAAAATAAAATTGTTAGTTGTTGGATCTCGCATTGGAACATATGAAATATTGTTTGAGAAAATAAGAAAAAAACTTAAAGGCAAGAATATATATATATATATATATATATTTTTTTTTTCCCCTTCTATACTCGAAAAGAAACCCTGGTCGTCGACGGTTGGCTCTCTTCATCGCACAAAGTGTAGGGTACAGTGAAATCGGTTCGCTTTGACCAAACGGTAGCTCGTTATCCGCGTCGCGGGCCACTCGTGAAAGTAACTTATTGTCGGCATCTACCAACAACCTCCCTATTTCTCTATCAACAACAACAACAACAACAATAACAACAACAACTACTACAACTACAACTACTACGACGAAGTACGTCAACGTTAAAAAGTTGTCATTGTCTTGAACCTCTTGCCTCGAATATGTATTTTTACCAGGGTCCGTTATAAAAATCCCCTTTTTGCTTGGATATAAAGTAATCCCGGAAGAAGAGGTGGAGGAAAGAGGAAGATTGGGG
Source organism: Mischocyttarus mexicanus (assembly GCA_023678845.1). Taxonomy (NCBI): domain Eukaryota; kingdom Metazoa; phylum Arthropoda; class Insecta; order Hymenoptera; family Vespidae; genus Mischocyttarus; species Mischocyttarus mexicanus. The sequence goes on along the minus strand of JACGTP010000018.1, from coordinate 596,968 downwards.
TTCATGGGTAGAAGGAGTTAGAGAAGAAGAAAGGCGAGGGGGTGGTGGAGAAGGAGATAGGGAGGGAGGAGGGTGAGAGGGCGACGAGCATTCTCTCTCACCCTTTGATAATAATTTGTCCGTTGTAACCGGTTGGTTTCCTTCGCGTCCTTCTTGCTCGAAGCTTCCGCTCGATGATCCATCCAGCCGTTCGTCATAGGCGTCCGCGCTCATGGTTTAAAAAGTAAAGCGCTGGACTTGGGCCAGAGCAAAAATAGAAGCAGATGTTAGTTGCGTTCGAAGAGATGATGATGATGATGATGATGAAGGAGAGGAAGAGTCGAAGAAGAGGAGAAGGAGGAGGAAGAGGAGGAGGATGATACAAGACGATACTATATGTCGACTCTTCTCCTATGGTAGCTTCGATGGATCAGAGTGACAGAGTAGGGGGAAATTTAAAAAGAGAGAAAGAGAGAGAGGGAATGAGAGAGAGAGAGAGTAAAGTTCCGATCCAGACGGCACAGTGATTTCATTGCCCTTGAATTCTTACTAACAGAGCGCTTAGATAAAAATAATTACCCGGATAAATGCGAGATGCCTGTAGGCACCGTGTTACCGAGCAATTTTATTCTCGATCCTCCTCCTCCTCCTCTTCCTCCTTCTTCTTTTCCTCCTTCCATTCCTCTCTCTCCGCTCCTTCACCCTCTCCAACCCCTTTTCGTCTCCCCACTCCTACACTCTACGAGCTTTCTGGCCCGACCAAATGTTTTTGCTTTGAAGTCGGAAGATGAACGAGCTGCTTCTAATTTCCAGCGTCTGCATTCTTAACAGCTGCACGCTCGGCAGTTCGATACGGCCTCTAGCGCGGACTCCTCTCTCGTGCTTAATTAGTATCGTCGTGTTTACGCAAGTCCTCCTTTTGTCGTCGAGATCGTCGAGAAAGAGCGAACCGTTGTACTCGTCGAAATTGTTTTGAAGATTTTTTTAGGACATCCAGTTGACTTTAGAAAGATTTTCCTTATTTGCTTGAGTATTGGATTTTGCTATCGTTTTTTTTTCTTTTTTTCCTCTTTTTTTTTCTGAACGAATACAATATCAAAGATATTTTTAACGCGCGTCGTGCGTCGTGCGTCACGGAAACACAACGTTCCTATTTAGAATAAGTTAGTTTCTTTGTAGAAAACTTTATAAATGGTTTTTATCTTTTTCTTTTTTTTCTCGTTACAAATTGTAACGAGAGGTGAATGTCTGTTAAATAAGATTCCATAGTGAGTCTCACAAAATATAAATATATTACGTTCGTTCGATCGTAACGAAACGACTAGAACAACACGTCGTATTATCGCTTGACTAACGTTATTCATTATCGGTTATGGCCGTTTTACGCAAATGAATCATCATCGGCATATCATATATCAACACGCAGTTAGGTATTGTAGCCAGGAATCTCGTTACTACGAGCGTAATTGTTGGAACGGCCCAGCATCGTGCTAGATCATTATTACTTTCTATTACAAGAATTGTCCATTAGGCAATATCCTTGCGCACACGGTTTAGGTTCTTTTTATATTTATTTTTTTCTTATAAATAATATTTACCTCGAGATAACACTGGTACTATCGAAAATTCGTGCTATTCCAAAACGAACACGATCGTAATTGTGATTTTTTTAAATGAATTAAACATAAATCACACAAATATTTGTTTCATATAATATTTCCAACGCTTGAATGACTAAAAACTCATTAAGCGTATATAAGAAAGAGATATTTAATCGAAGTCGAATCTATCTCTCTCTCTCTCTCTCTCTCTCTCTCTCTTCCGTCTCTGTTGCTCTACGTCTTTGTAGAGTGATCGAATCTTGGACACGAAACTCTGGAAAGCGAGTTATTATGGAATTGCGTTTCTAGCGAGGGATAGTAGTAGTGGGAGGGTGGTTTGATAGGGGATGAAGAGCGAGGGTGTAGCTCGTAAAGCGTGTATTGCGGTGTACGTACGCTATTAGATCGGTCCTCAGAGAGTTTTGGTCGATTTGCAGATTACGAGTCCCCGGCATGCAAGGCTGACATGGCGGAGGGTTCGGCCGAGGAGGAACAGAGCAGTACCGCTGCGCCCGCTTCCCCTCCAGCTGATCTTCGCACTCTGAACACCCAATTGTCGCCGCCTTATCACCATCAACCCCATCTCCAGGCACCGCGTCTTCAGCATTTGCAGCATCCCAACATGTTGGCCACCGCCGTACCGCCTAGGCACAGCCACAGCATGCTGTCTCATCAGGTGAAAACGGAAGCTGAGTTGGACGCGTCCTACGACGTGCCATTGAATCTCAAGAGCGAGGTAAGCTTCGACGAATCGACTACTAAACTATCGACGTTATTAGTTTAACACAGGTACCACCACTAACCCACTACCCCACTCCCTTTCCTCTTTCATCAGCTCCCATCAAACCCATTTTCTATCTATCTATACGTGTACGATGATCAAGGAAGGATCGAGAGATCATGCCTTACTGGTACGAGTTTATTTTCTTCTCCTTTCGTAAGTTCTAACGTTCGTGCTTGTATGCCAAGCTAGGTTCCTAGTACCACTGGCTTATAGTTAGTTATTAATTGTAATAGGGAGAAGTGTCGAGGATGTACTAAACAGGGAGTAAAACTTTGTTACTTCATTAATATACGGCCACTTGTCTAGAAGATATTACATTTGTTCGCTACCTATTGGCCATTCACTTATATTTATTTTCGCATATTCTATGTAACTTGATTATGTTTTGAGTATCGATAATACTAATGCTATAATATTTCAATGAACATATATCGTTAGTATTTAATAGCAATGTAACATATATTCTGTAATTAATGTCGATAATATAGGTCTAATTATTGAATTAATTGAGTTTTGGAACAGTGATTATGGATCGGACGAGTTCGACATTTCCGGTTGAAATAGATACTTTTACCTTTCACATTCTGATCCGATCGAGACGTTAATTATTATCATTTTTCTAATGTTTTTTTTTCTCTTTCAATTCTTTTATTGCTTGTTTCTTTTTTTGTAGTTCATACACTGAAATATTATCTTCTTAATCCATAATATAAGAACGTTTCAAGAACGTAGATATTTAGTACTTATACTTTGAATCATCTTCGTAGCGATCGGCATAGTCGTTAGCAACGGTTTTGTGTGTCAATGACAAGCAATTGACCGATTAAGTAGACGACGTCGTCCAGCGTCCCAACCTAAATCGGCCGATGATCTCTCCCTGACCTTTATATAATTAACGTACAAAATAAAGCGTGTCGAATGAGTTCTATCAGTGAACACGAGGTCAACGAACGGATCATTCCTTTCATGGTTATTACGCAATAACTTTTGATTTTTATATCGTCCTTGTACTTTGTACGTGTGACAAACGTATCAACGATACCAATTGCTTGTTTTTTTTTTTTATTTGTCGAACTTATGGATTTGAAATTATTTAAAAAATCAACGCCATTCAACATTCCAATTAAAAAATAATTCTTCATTGTGTTTTAATCGTTATTTTTTCTTCAATCTTATTTAAGATAAAATAAAAATGTAGGATAGGGAAGAAAAGGTGATAGTGATGGTGCGGTGCTCCCGTTAGTATGGCAAAAGTCGTGAGAAAATCGAAGACTCAGAATGTCAAAGTTTCTAACGGCCCGCGGCACTGCCACCGTCGTCTTCGTCGTCGTTGTTGTTGTGTCGTTGTCGGTGGTGGTGATGGTTATAGTTGTGTTGGTGGTGGTGTTGGTGGTGGTCGTGATGGTGGCGGCGGCGGCGGTATGCAACTTCTCTTATGCGTCTACAAGACATTTGCTTAAGCGTTATGCGAAAGACTTCCGCGTTCCAACCGGCGGAGTAGTCTAATCATTGCCGGCATACAAGTCTTAGTCGAAGAAGCTTGCTCTCGATAATCGGTGCCCTATCACCCTAGATCGGTCTTTTTAAAATCAATTCCGCTTATATATATATATATATATATATATATATATATATAGAGAGAGAGAGAGAGAGAGAGAAAGGATAAATTTTTATGGTTATCGGAGAATGTAAAAAATTCGATAAAACGTAACCATCGTTTTCCCTTACCCTAATATATGTTTTGTTTTTTTACCTTTACTAGCATCACAATATTATTATTTTATCGTCGATAAAAACCTGATAATTTGATAATAAATTAGATAAACTATCTAATAATAATATTAGATATTTTGTAAATATTATAATATGGAAAATATTCATTAAATTATGTACGTGGGAATGTACTCTGGTCGAAATTAGTTAGTTTAGTTGATTTTGTTTAAGTTTTGTAATATGTTCGCATATAGAAATGCTAAGTAACTAAGAAAATCTTTTTTTTTCCTTCATCGATTGGTAGTAATGGCTCAAACTATGCATAATGAGATTCTGAAAGTTTTAATATTATAAGCACGTAGACTTAGGTTTCACGATCAGTATGCAAATAATTCCATATCCACATAACTTTAAACATAATTCCTCGATCTTACGATAGCAAATTTCTCTCCAAGTGAAAACTATCCTATTAAATAAAACGTAGCACGTTCGTAGAGTTACGTAAAGGCAAATTAGCTTGAGAATCGTTAGACCGTATAAAGAAGTAAATATAATATAATTTCCACGGCATTCTACGTGTTTTTAAAATGTTCCTAACTTACCTAAATTTGTACATTAAGAAAAGGTCTCAGAGTTGAATAAGAAAATAAATTAAAAATAAATGGAAAATAACTGTATTAGAAAAAAAAATAGAACATCTTGTTAATTAACAGTTCGTTTATATCGAGCAGATATGGTTTAGATCTAGCTCGTCATCCGAGAGAACAAAATAGAGAGAAAGAGAAAGAGAAAGAGATATAGAGATAGAGATAGAGATAGATGCTTCAATTTTTAATTTATTTTATTTTTCTTTTCGTCAGATATACCGATCGGCTTTTATTCGTTAATCTCGTGGACGAAATTATTCGTGGTCGTTTCGACAATGCACAACAATGATGCCAATTAACCTACAAAAGGGAATAATACCGATACTAGGCAGCTCATTCGTTCGTTCGTTCGTTGCTTCTTTCCTACGACTAAAAAGAGAAAGAGAGTGAATGATAGAGAGAGAGAGATAGAGAGAAAGGGAATCTCGAAAACAGCAGTCTCATCCGTTAGTCCGTTGTCCCTGTCCATCCATTATACTATTATCCCCTCGGCAAACCTCACTCACACTTACACGATAGTCCACACATGGATAGAGATGGATTCAGGGATACTTATACGCGTAGAATCCATCCAGGAGTTTGCCACGCATCGGACTTAATGCCCTCGTCCACTCGTTCCTCGCTTGTTCTATCTGGAAAGATGAAGAGGAAGAACGTTAGCAACATAGCTGGTGCAATCTACGAGTAAAGGAAGGGAGAATATTTCATGCTGAAAAGCAGCCTTTCAGAAAAGTCTACTACCTTTGTTAGGAACAACCACCAAGAAGAGAAGCTGACTAACGGATACTGCGTTACCAGCTTGTTCTGGTTTGTGTACTAACCGGTGATAACAACTACTTCTCTATCTTTATAGTTTCATCAAAGATAAACGAACAAGTTTTTTACTGCTAAAATGAAGGAATTAATTGATCGGGAATGCGAAAAAAAATTGTTTTCCCTGGAATTCCAATTAATCGAGCTTTGCGAACACGAGTAACAATTATACGCGTATAGAAACAAGTATCTTTGCTTCCAAGCAAAAATATAATCGAAATTATTAAAGAAAAAGCCCCTTTTTGGATTTGGATTAGAAAAGATAAATGATTGAAATACTTACAACATACGTGTTTAGTTCTAATAACTTATGAAGACGTCACCGTTATGCAACCGAACGAATTGAAGTGTCAAATTCTCTAACAGCATCCAAGACATCTTCTTAGCAAATCTGGTGGTCGGATGACTCTCGAAAGACAGTTTAGTTCTCGTTCCCCTACTCGTTCGTGCCAAGAAAGGCGCGAGGATTCGTCATAAGTGTCTTTTCACATCGTCTCTTCGAGTTTTGCATCGAAAGCAGTCTCTTTTAGAGACTTTGGCAAGATTGCTATCTCAAATTTCTTGCATCTTCATCATCGCGAAAAGGGAAAGAGAGAAATAGATAAAGAAAATAAAAGAATAGAAAAGAAAAGAAAAAATTGGAAAGAGAGAAGGCATACACATCCTTGGCAAGTTCTCAAAGGCCTACAGGCACGTTTTAATTCCTTTTCTTTCTTTCTATTTCCATCCCTTTTTCTCCTCTTTTACTATCTTTTTCTCTCTTTCTAACGCATAAATGCGTCTGTCAGGAAGAAGTTGATCGAAGGCAAACGATTTGAAAGTTGGTCGAAAAGCTTCTATGGAGTCTGGCTAGTCGTGGTTCACGTATCTCATTATTTGATCCTATAGTTCGTGGCTACTCGATTGCGTTTCGATCGGATTTCACAATTATGATTAATATTACCGGTGGTGAACACTAGGGTTCGCGGTCTCGATTTAAATATCTCTTCCTCTCGGTCTGTATCTCCGATAGCCCACGGATAGGAAACTGAAGCAGAACAAAACCAGCTGTTAGATATAGAGTATAACTAATTCAAATACGGTTACTGTTATATATTTTAGTAAAATTAGCGTATGTTTGCGTTTGTATTTTCATATGACGTTCATAACAATCTATTATTTACTTTCAAGCGTATGTAAATATATATATTTATATATGTATCATTGATTTTTTATTTAAATTAAAAGTTTAAATCCAATTTTTGACAGGATATGATAAATAATACCTATATCAAATAGTTGCCTCTCAAATTACAACTTTATACACATGTGTATACTTACGCAATAGTTATTATCTCATATGTTTGTCAGAAAGATGGAAAATAATTGATACCAACTATCTATATTTTACCCAACGTAATCTCGCTGATTCATCGATTTCATTATCCGGAGAATCTGTAAAACGTTATTGAAGCGAAGACAAAAAAATTTCCTCGCGATCCTAGGCGATCTTATTCGATTCGGATAAGAGACGCATGACCGCTACTAAATCATTACGCTTTCCTCCCCATAAACGATATCGAGACAAAAATCTCATTTCTTTAACAACGCGCATACTTTACGCAGCCATGATAGATGATTGGGCAAGAAAGGATGGTAGATCGGTAGTTTAAAGCTTAATACGTCGACACCTTTGGATCGATTCACATTGGCACTTGCGTTCCATCAAAATCATAATTGCAGGATCGCCAATTGATATCTCGGAAACGATTTTATAAATCGCGTAAATCGGTCGGAGGTAATACTTGGAAGCTGGTCGAAAGGTTGGCCAATAAAATTGACAGCCGATCGTTCGTAAAAAGCAAAGAAACGGTTGAAGAGAGAAGGGAAGGAAGGAGAGGTAAAGGGAATAAAAGAGAAAGAGAAGATAATATATATCTATTTCTCTCTCTCTCTCTCCCCTCCTTGTACCTCATAGTATTCGTCCTATACCTCTTCACCTCTCATGCCTGTCCCTCCCCACCCATAGTCAGAAATCGTATTTGCAGAGTGATGGAATGTTTATCAATAGATTAATCTACGAGATCGTCAGGCGGCTTCGCACAATCGCGTATCGGGTCCTCGATTGCGATTAAACATAAAAGTATCATTTCAATCTGCCCCATCTCTCTCCCTTCCACCTTCCTTCCTCCTACCCTCTCTGTTCTCCTTCCATCACCCACCCTTTCTCCCTTTCACCCTCTCTCCCTCTCTTTCTCTCTCGAACTATCCACGTCGTGGTATATCGTAGCCCGCCACCGTCGCCGAGGCCGACGTCGTCGTACATTCTAGCGTGTATAACGCGCCCGTACATTCGATAGATCGGGCATTTTTTCCATTAGATTGGAACTTGATTAAATTGAAAATCTGTCAATTTAGGAAAAAGCATCCGGACGGTTTATATTGACGGTGGACATTATACGCGGCCGCGCTACGGCCAACCAGTCGGTGAATTCGTACTGCCTGACAACTACGCGTGCCGTTGGTAGATAACTCATCGTCGATCCTCCCCGAATCTCTATCTTTCTCTCTCTCTCTCTTTCTCTTTTTTCGGTATGTAGGATCAACTGTTTATTCTTCTTGCCTTCTCTTTTTATTATTTTCTATTTTGTTTTTTTTTAAACCTCTTCCTTTCCTTCATTTCTACTCTCTCCCTTCTCTCATACAACCACGAACGAACGAATGAACGACCGTCGCATTGCATCCCTTGTAAAAATTAATTGCCCGGATCTCTTTGAGATAGCGACGTACTCGTCGTTTGTCGATATTGCGAATTTCCGCAAGAATGGCGGACCAAACTGATTCGGTACGGTGATAAGCTCTGGTCAAGGTACGTCAACAAGGAAAATTAAGTTCAATCGTTTTGATTTATTGTCCGTATCAAGTTGTTATTACGATTACAAATTTATCGAATAGTTTTCGTGGATAATTAATGATAATTCTGATTATTTGTTACTCGTATTATGTTAATCGTTGTAGTCGATTAGAGTTTACGATGAAAATGTGTCGAGAAAAGATTGAGATAGTGTAATATATTATTGTAATTTTATTTAATATATATTAGTCGAGAGAGAAGATTTGAAAGTTGATTATGTGAATATATCTTAAGCTCGTATCATATACATTTTAATGACTTATAATTTTAGATCGATAAAAATCGAAAATGAAATTTCTCTCTTACGTCATTTTAATAAAGGATTTTTTGTTGTTGTTGTCGTCGTTAATGAACTCACATGCACGCGAGTATACCTATATCGTGAGCGTAATTTAATAACAGCGTATCATCTATTTTAGCATTATCGGTCATAGGTTCGTTCGTGCGCATGCGTTAGCATGCTTCACGTCGGTGTAGGCGGTCGGTACTAATTTAACCACAGGTCGTTCCTTAACTAGATTCTTAGAATCCATTTGGAAAACACTGATTAAAGCTCTGTTCTTACGACGCGATCCAACGGATCTCCTCTTCTCTATGAGCGATCAATCAATTACGCGACTCGTGTACTCTCTAAACGTTGTCGTGAGAAACTACGTCGCCGGATGTTACAGACGACGTGTTTCCTTTTCTCAAGTATACCATGAAATTAGATGAAATTAGATAAGCTAATGAGATCGATCAAAAAAAAAGTTTGTAACTTTCATCGACTTATAAATTAAAGAAAACAAAAACAATTTTATAAGTAGTTGTTGCGATAAATCTAGCACGGATACAAAAAACAAAAAACAAAAAACAAAAAATGTCGCTATATATATATTATAGATTTAATTAACTTAAGTAAGTATAATTATGAGAAATAATTTTTACTGACGATGAGATAAACAATCGTGTTTAATTATAATAAATCATCTTTTATCTTCGATATTTTCATCTTGTGAATTATTTCAAAACATTAAATTGATCCGTGCGTAAATGTATCTGAACGGTGGAAAAAAAATAAAAAAGAAAATAAATAGTTGAAATCGATCGAAGAATCGTTTAAACGCGAGAATCGGAATATCGAAGAGTCGCTTATTACTCGAGCCATTCCGATAATTATCGAACTATATCATGTTTGGTAGTATAATACTGTGCTTCGATAAGCCCCTGTCGAAACGAGGAATATATTTAATTGAAAATTGCATGTTCGGCTAACGATAACGCCTCCCGAAGAAACTCTCCCGTCTCGTGCCGCCGTTATTAAGAGTAATTTAAGGACGTCCAATGGATTGGCCAGTTCTTGTGATAACGTTCAACCAGCACTATGTTAATGCATTCTCTTTCTCTCTCTCTCTCTTCCTCTCCCTCTCCCTTTCTTTTTCGGTCGATCGACCATTCCGTTAATGAGAAGCCTTAAATGATGTCTCGTCGTGAGAAGTGCGTGTGGGCGAAACATTAGCGCGGCAAGGTGCGAGATTGCAAGGTTCGGAGAAGATATCTTATCTTTTTTGTTTGTTTTTTTTTTATTAATATAAAATCTCATTTGATGATTCATAGTCAATTTATATATAATTTTCTACTCACTCACATACTTATATATATGCTTGATAGTGTTCGTATATATAGTTTAATTTGAATTACAAGTTTTATATTAAGTAACTATTTGTCCATTTCTTTTTTTTGTATATAAGTTAATTCGCTATAAAATTTAGATATAAATGATTAGAAATTGTAATAATAGTTGGACGTGTATACATAGTACATCGTTTTCTAATCTCTACAATGAAATTTGCTCAGTACCAAGGACTTTGCAGTATTCGTGATTAAAGACGATCGCGAGTCAGAAAGCAGTGCGGATAAGTCGAGAATAGGAAAGGGAAGAGAAGAGAAGAGAAGAGAAGAGAAGAGAAGAGAAGAGTGGTAGTGTGGTAGTGATAGCAAATGGGGGATGGTGGTAGGGTGAGAGGGGTTTGGTCGCGGGGGAGGCGTAATCGCGTACCACGGCGTAGCTTTTAAAGTAGGAAACTCTCCGGAAACTACTGGTCACACGGTACGGAGTAACTCCCCGTCGGTGCCAAATAACAATGTTGAATCTCATAAACAAGGAGACAAGACAAATACCCGCTGGCCAGTGGTCGTAGGGCGCGGAGTGGACAGAGAGTCCGTTCCACCACCCCCGCCCTATCCCAGCCACCCTCTCCGGAGATGGGAGATTCTGCTGGTAATTTCACGGTGTCTTGCATCTCTGAGCCACCCACTTTAGACCACCCCTTCGATCCTACGGAACACCCGTGCAATCCATTTGCTGTATTCTTGTACTAATCCTCTGGCATTATGATCGCTACTCGGCACATTGATCGAATTTACCTTAGAACGATGGGATCTAATAGAGGTTTTTATTTTCCTTTATATTTGATTATTAAACATATACTACCAATCGGCTAGGAATATTCATTAGTTGACTTTGCCGGTTGTTAATCTTAAAAGAATTTGTTAAACCCGCAAATTAATCGATTCCGTGATATTAGGTATTACATATAGTTCGAAATAGAAGTGATATCGATTGGGACGAAATACGCTAGACAGGAGCAGAATCGCATTCATTATTATCTATGCGCGATATGGAGGGTAACGTTTATTCTTGCCTAGACATCTATCGGTGGGATTCGTGCGGACGGCCGACAACTTAATTGATCGAAAGCCATAAGCGAATTAGGAATGATCAATGTCCTGATGATCGAACATGGAAACGCGATCGTAGAAAGATGCTGAATTAATTCAATGTTGAAAATGGACCAGCACTCGGGGTGGTCCACCGAGGGGATATAAATTCGTCTGGTTTCTTGGTGTTCCAGTCGTTCGGACAAATTGCATGAAACTCAGATTTGGCCGATCTCTCTCGTCCATATTTCTTTTCTCTTTTTCCCCTGCTCCTTTTCTTTCTCCACCCATCTTCATTCGTTCATTTCTTCCTTCCTTCCTTCCATCGTTCCTTTTACAGAGCCTCTTGCTCAGGCGACACCGGGCATCGACTATAAATCAAATTATTCGCACTGAGTGAGATTAGATTTCTGTTTGAGCATCGAGTCTCGAGTTTGGAGTCTCGTAGGTTCGACGAGGGTAAGGGTTAGTATTGCGGTAACGCATAGACCTTCCTCCCTTAAACCTTCTATCTCTAGCTACTCCTTCTCTTATTCCTCCTTCTTCTTCTTCCGTTTAGTCCCTCTCCTTCTTCTCCGGCGTCGTTGGTAGTAGAGTACGGTTGCTTCTGCTGCTTCGCTACGAAGTCCAACATTAGTTAACGATTAATCAAGGTGCTTGTAGCTCAACATATATCATTAAACTAGTTAGCGAAGTAGGGTCGACCAAGTGTGCTGACCACTGGGCTCCGCTATACTCTATCTATCTCTCTCTCTCCCTCTCTCTCTCTATTTCTCTCTCTCGTTCTCACTCTCTCGTTTTCTCGCTCTCTCTCTCTCTTCTTCCTAGTCTGACTCCCAACAAGCTCTCCTTCTTACTCGAGATCTCCCTTCCGCTACCGATGCTTCCAACCCTCGAGCAACGTGTTCCTCCACCAAAGCGAACTCTTGGAGACTCGTGAAAGCCCCTTACACTCTTCCTTCTCCACCTCCTTCTCCTCGTCGTCATACTTCCTCTCGCACTCATCGACGATGTCTCTTCCGTGAACTCCACTTGCCGATCGCTCGTTAAACCTTCTAACGGACTCATACCGAACAACAAGGAAACGTTCCTGAACAGATTCACCGACAAGACTTCGTCCTATACTTGAGAAAATCATTTAGTAGTTACTATATAATTGTCATCTAAGTATCGGAAAAAGCATCGAGAGAGAGAGAGAGAGAGAGAGAGAGAGATGAATTACCACAAACTGACCGATGCATCTACTCGTTCATGTATATCGCGTTTCCTGAAAGCTCTCAGATATACGGATCACCCTTTCCGTTTCCTCTTGCGTCTCGATTCGATCGACTCTCTCTCTCTATCTGCCTCTCTCTCTCTCCAACACTCTAGTTTTAACCATTGGGAGACGGCCGCATAGCCTCCCGTACACCCGCGGGCGTCCCTTATAAATCCTGCAGGACTCCTGCAGGCACTAATGTACGACTGTTTGCGGGTATAACTTGGCCCCGACACGAAGGATAGGGGATGGTGTTTCCAGTATATGCTAAGCCGGGGCTAAAGGCTCGCTAGACCAAGCCATTCCTCACTGCCCTACAGACTTACACCTCGCCACCCCTCTTCTCCTACCGTTCGCTCGCTTGTCTTTGCTTCTTATCCCTAAGCAAATGTGGTCACCACGAGGAACCTAGGCAGGATTTATCGATAGATTTACAGTCACGATGTATTTGAATTTTACGCACGACCTTCATTCTTCTTCTTATTCTTATTCTTCTTCTTCTTCCCCGTCTTGTCGCGTCTTCCAATTTTTTTCCCCTCTTCTTTCACTTTCTTTTTTTTTTTGTTTTTTTTTTCTTCTCCTTCTTCTTAGATCGTCGCAAATCATTTTCTCGAGAGATAATTATTTTTCCTTAAATGGGAAGAAAGATAAGACGTTATTATCTTTGTACTCGATTGGATATTATTATCTAAAAAGATTTTCAAAAGGGAGAATAAATTCAAAGGAATAGGGACACACATTAATACCGTCGGATGGAATCACTTGGCAAAGTGATATTTGACCACCACTGTTCATCCAGGGAGATAGTATTAAATCCCCTCCTACCTTCTCATCCTCCTATAGCTCCTCCTTCTATACCTTCCTCTGACCCTTCCTCCTAGTGGTTCCGACAGACTTGTACCAAGGACCAGAGCGAGCTAGGCACCAGTGTCCGGCGGTGTCGTCGGCAAACGTTTACTCGCCAAACAAACTCAACTCCCGTTCCTGCTTCACCATTGCACGAGTCTGTTTTACTATATAAATGAGATGGTCACCCTAAGTATAGGGTTGAAAGGGATGAGACTGTGCTCGTGTCTGTATGCGTTTGTCTTGGAACTACTCGTCAGGCAAAGCTCACCAAGTGGATGACCAACGATACCGATTCTTCATTGTGAAGAATGTTTCTCTCATCCTTTTAATGTTATATTTTTCTTTTTCCATATATGTATGCGATTAGAATTTTTACTATTTCTTCAATCTCGTCAACTTTTTTTCTATTTTATTTTTAATAAATAGAAAAAAAAATATATATTTAGAATAAAACGATTAGGCGTCAATTCAATCGTCAAGGCAAATAATTTTATATTATTTTATTGCAGTAACGCAAACACACATACGCAAAATGTTAATAGTTAATTAGAGTGTCTCTCGTTCTTATCCTCTTCTTCTTCTTCTTCTTCTTTTCTCTTTCTCTCTCTCTCTCTCTCTCTCTCTCTCTCTTTCTCTCTTATTCAATGACAACTTCTCTACATCCTACCTACCCAAGCCGGAAATTTCTAAAGTCTCTAACCATTCCAGTCTTAGCCAAAGATAGAGTAATCCTCGAGCGTGTACTAAGACGACTTTGTATTAATGTTTGCCCTGATATCTGTAAACAGGCGTTACCTGTATCTCCGTGTCGAGATGTAACTATCCACTATCCGCTCGCGGCGGGTTTGAACGTTAGTCGGCCACAGGGATTAAGAACTTCCTTCGGTAAGGTCACCGTGCCTACGCTGTTTGCACTTTGCTGTTGGTGTTTCCTCAAAGGAAAAGAGAAATTCGATGGTCAGTGGTTCTTAACTCGAACGATAGACTACCACAAAGATTGCCAAACTGAAAATATACCTAAAAGGGAAGATAAAATATATGCATATATAGTTACTTGTACTTTGTTAAATTTGTTAATTTAATGAAGAGCGTGATTGTAAGTAAGAAATGAATAAAAATGAACGTCTTGATGACGTCAGAACAACGTCGACGGATCAGCCTATTTTGTAAGCTCTGTGGCGTCTGCATATGTACGCATATATATGTATATATTGTATATATATATATATTGTACATATACACATATATAAACGTCGTTTAACCGACACGGCATATTTACATTGTGTGGCGATGCAATTAAGCCTCGTATCCGGCATCAACCGTAGGAAATACGTGCGGACTAACACCTTGCTCCCTGCTTTCACGCGGCCGACCTCTGTCCGGTCGGGGCTAGCAGCTAGCTACCCTGCGGTATGCGCACGGAACTCGCCACGACAGCGACGCTCCTCTTTTCTGCGAATTTACAAGGGCTTTCATTTTCGTTTCTACCGCCCTTCTTTAAACGGAAACCGGTATCTAGCGTATTATAATTATTAACCAAATGCACGCTCTCGTGCGTGTCTCCTCCTCTTTACAGTTATTTCGCAATTCGTATCTTTTTTCTTTTCTCCCTTCTTACAAATGATTTTCTTCAATGAAGTTTATATTCCAATGTGATGTATGACAAAAAAGTTGGTAACTTTTTACTTTCTTTTTTCTTTTTTTGAAGGAAATAAAAGTTTCACCGAAAATAATAAAATGATTTAATTTGCGTGAGAAAAGAAAATTCAAATCTTAACGCGAATCGATTTAGTTTCTTCCCAGCATCGTAACCAAGAATATAACTATAGCTCGTAAGGGGATTCCAGAGGTTGCTTTGAATCGGGTGGGAATCGCTCGGGGAAACGTTTCAGCGAATCGTTAGCGTACCCTCGATGCGAACACATTTTGCGGATGATCGTCCTCTTGGGTGCGTAGTCGCTTGATCACAGCTTGCGGATGAGGGCTTCAGAGGAATCTTGTATAGTGGCTTTTCGTAGAGTAACATTCTCAGGATTTCACTGATATGTTGAATCAAACATGTATGTTACATATCGATACCTATCAATAATTCCCCTTTTAATCCCCTTCTTTCTTTTNTTTTTCAATAAATCACAGTATAAAAAAAAAATGAAATATATATACTAGGTCTACCAGGAAGTTCTATCGCTTATTATTCAATATCCAATTACATTATTTAATAAATTTTATTGACGGTAAAGAAAAATTTGTATTTAGTTTTATTCCAAAATCGGACAGAACTTTCTGTTAGACATAATATTTAACAATTTTCGTCTCTGATTGAAATAAATCATTCTCCAAACCTTTTAATAGCTCTAAACAATTATTTCGCATCGTAAAACTCATTTAACAGAGAGAGAGTAATATTAAAATCAGGGATAAAATAAGGAAATGCGAAATAATTTTCTAACGCATGGACGATCCTTAGTAGCATCCTTGGGCCCTTTAGAAATAACAATATGTATGTATAGTAGAGTTGTAAGGAAGACAACGACGAGTAGGAGGACGATCCATGAAACAATGGAAGGAGGTTAGGAGATGCGTTATATTGCAAGTACGGTCTATCTAAGCAGTTCTATCTTTTATTAGCATCCCGTAGAAGCTATTTCGTGGCCCTTTCTCTATCGCCTAACCTATGCAAAGGCAGTTTCAACGTAGAGAGAGAGAAAGAGAGAGAGAGAGAGAAGGTTGCGTTCCGAGCTGAAACTCTAGCTAGTAGGAGTAACAGAAGTGCGTATTTACGAGCGTTCCCGTCCATAAAGCAAGCTCGCGCCTGATTTTGATACATTCTCTACTCGGAGTACTATCTCACGCGCGAATACGAGCCACGTTAGAGAGAGCCCATGCTCTATACCTACCGGACCACTGAATTTATGGTGATGTTGGCGCATCGCTTCAACCGATAGTTTTGTATCCCTTCCTACACGTTTCCCTCCGTCCCCGTTGCTATTACATATTTTTTGTCTTTTCAAATTCACACAATCCTTTCCTTTCCTTTCCTTTACTCCGTCTCGTATTTTTATTCTTATTTCTTTTTTCTATTTTCTTACACTTCCGGATAAATTCAGAACAAACGTCTTATCTTAGGATTCACCGTATGGAAGAATTGCGATGGAAGGAAACATTATATAATACATAGAAATATATTTCATTTCGATTTCCGTCAATCCGTTTATTCGTTCGTTCGTTGGTTAATTCGTTCGTTCGTTCGTTCGCTCACTTGATTAATTTAATACACTTGTGACAAGTATAATGATATATAGAGTTTTATTTTCAAGCTAGACACTTCGACCTAATTTATAATAGACGGTATATATCCAAGTAATCAAACTATTATAAGAGATGAATTTCCGATCGGTCTTCTTAATAACCGTTTCATTTCCGCGTCTAACGTAAGATTTCTTAATCGAAAGACGGACGGGAAGTCTACGTGTAGAAGGGTGAGAGGGATGGGGATAGAGGGGTATATTATTCAAATATACATAAGGGTATCGACGAAATAATCGTGTAGCATTCGCTCGCTTATGCAGGAATATATGCATGCGGTATGCGAGGGAGGCAAGGAGAAAAGCAGAGTGGGAAGGATATGTGTGTGTGTATGTGTAGGTGGGAAAGGGCTATTCTGATATTGGCCGTACAGTGGGCAAGGGGCATTCGTCCGGACCCACGTACCAGCTATATACTCCTCTCTGCATATCGTAATCACAATATTATGCTGAAATTGGGAGGGCCGAGTTTCCCATTTCTATTTTAATGGCTTCGGGGATTTCAAACGAGGCCGAGCCAAGCGTCGCGTAATAACTTGTATCCCTCTCTCGCTCTTGCTCGCTTGAAAAAAAAAGAAGAAGGGAGAAAAAAGGAACGGGGAATATAACGAAAAAAAAAAAAAAGTATCGAAAGGCCCAGGGACTACCCTACTACCTATCTCCTCTTTTTTTTCTCCCTATTTCTCTCTCTCTCTCCCCAACTCAATCGTTTTTTCCACGATAACCAGTTTTTCATTCGGCGCATTTCATTAAACCCTTTTTTCTGGCTTAAATCTTGATTCACAAAACGCTTAGTCTTGCTGAATTTTGCGCGTTCGAGCGAAAGCCTTTCAAGCCTTTCCCTCTCTCTCTCTCTTACCCCTATCATTCTTTTTTCCTTCTTTCTCTTATTCTTCTTCTTTTTTTTTCTTCAATTTCTGTAAAGTTTGAAAGAGATATATCGCGTGACGCTAGGAAAGTTTCTCTTGCGAATAAAGACGCCAAGCGTCTGGGATGTTATGGAGAACCACGACCGAGAGAAGCATTAACATACCGTTCGGCGCAATTATCGTCATAATTGCCCAAGTTGTTGGTAACTTATTTTAATCTACGCACAACTCGCGTTCTCTATCCTTTTGGAAGGAAGAAGCAGGGGACAAGAGGGTTTATATCTCCACCCCACCCCCGTACCCTCGTTTACCCTTGTTCACCCTCTCTCACCCCAACATAGAGCCCTGAGGCGTCGACGTTCGCGGGATACGAGTCTTAATCTTGGCGTGATCGCACGCGGAAATAATTACGTTATTCCAACTGAATGTCGAATATCGACAAGTTCTTCTACTTACGCGTGTATTAGACATTTCAATTCCCCCGATCAACGTGAAAAAGATTTACAAAATTACGAAATTTTATTTACCTTAAATTCTCCTCATTTTTTACTAATTATAAGTTCGAAAGTATCTCTCTAATGAATATTATTACGTAAACTAACTGTTACGATAAAGAGAGAGAATATGTTTTTTTAATGTCGCGATAATATTTTTATTAACGATATTAAATTTTATATTTGTTTCGAATATCGATGTTATAATTATTTTATTACAAAATATTGAATTAATCGAGAGAAAGAGAGAGAGAGGAAGTGAGAGATTAATAAAGGTATGATTAAAATAATAACAACGAATACAAATTGACAGTATTTCGCATCTTTTATACGATTATTATATTTACCGTATTCTCTTGTGATCTTTCAAAATGAACATAATTATGATCTAATAAACGTATAGATCGCGATCCTGTTAATAATTTTCCAAAGTCTTTGCGATAGGTTACGTAAATTCATTTCGAAAGAGGAAAAATCTTACAATAATAGTAGGATCCCGAACTGATTCGATGATAATGCGAAAGCTTGCTGGGATCCCACGCGCGCGTCAATTATTGTCACGTCATTGTTCGAACCATTTCATCCAAATTGTTAGTATTAATCGTGAATCGATATAGTAGAAGCTCGATTATTCGAACATGTACACATTTATATATATACACATTTATATATATATATATATATTAGGGGAAAGAGGATGCATTTCGGATAGCGAAGGTACGATATGATTTATCAATTCTGAAGCATATTGTACTCATAATTAAAAGTCCTTTTACCCACGCACTTCGGATAGCCGAAAATGTTGGTTAATCGCTGGACGATTAATCGAGTTTCCATATTATTCGTTACGCAAGTTTCTATTATATACACGAATTTATAGGACGATTTATCCAGTAAATCTATATATTTTCTTATCGAATACGAAGAGATACGAGAAAATAGAAAAAAAAGAAACAAACATAAAAAGAAAAATAAATAAATAGAAAATTGTCGAACTTGAAATTTTCTTAGAAATTGGTTTTATTCTCAATTAACCGAGATAAGATGATTTGGTTTAAGTTCCAAGTAGAGATACTCGATCTAGTTCGTATATCGACAACTTAATCCACTTTAATATTAATTTAATAATGTATACACGTACGTATACATGTAGACTATTTTAGATGGATCGATATAGAAGGTTAATTCGAGAATCACAAAAGTAGGAGAACCGACGCCTCTTGCGTCAGATACAACGGTAATATACTTGTCGACTGTTTTACAGAGAGAAAGACAAGGGGAGAGAGAGAGAGAGAGAGAGAGAGAAAGGAAGAAAGAAAGAGAGAGAGAGAAGGAAAGTTCGGACCGAGGTCAAAAGTTTACTTCGCCTTCTCCCGTGGACGCGGGAGTTGGTAATCGTCGAGAATGACTCCGGAGAGAAGTTAGGATCCAAGAGAAAGGAGTCTGTAAAGTTACTGAAACTTTTTAGCAAGAATTAATCACCGGAAGATGGTGACTGGTCCTTATTAAATTGCGACCTCGCCATTTATTTCGATGCGGTTACTCCCGACCGTTTCAATTTGCGGCTATGGTATTATGCGAGTAAATTATACCAACTGACGTTACTGGTATTAATTTCCGCCGGTCTTATGAACGTCCTTGCGTGGCAATCATTATTAACAACGACAGAATAAGCAAAAGAGAATGAGAAGGAAAAAGAGAGAAAGAATTAAACGATCCAACAAGATCGGTAAGAAAAATTCGTTAGAATCGAACGAGCAAAGAAAAGGAACCTGAACTCATTTCGATCGAGTTACCAGACATTCGTTAGTTTCATTCGTTTCGATCGTCGTCATCGTCGTCGTCGTCGACGTGTAGTACGAACGGAAATGGTTCTCGAAATACGTCCGACCGTTTACCATGCTATTTTTATGCCATCTAGGTCCTAACGTCTTAATCCGACCACGTAAATCTTCCAGCAAGCGTGGAATTTAATGGCATTAGAGAAAGTCTTCTGCTGTTTAAATCTTCGAGAACCGTTTACAACAACATCATACGATCGATCATTCGAAGACTCGTATACTACTACTCGTTTCCCTTCGTCTACATTAACAACACACACAAATACTCTTTTTTATTTATATATATATACGTAAAGAGCTGAGTCGTTTAAAATTAGATAATAAATTATGAAGAACAACTAGTTAGAAGTTTTTCTAACTAAATTAACCAATGTCCAATATCCAATATAAAGAGGGTATATTAAACGAGAGACGTTCGTGAAAAAATATAATCTTCATGGATTTAATATGACTCATTAAAACGCTATTGACCTGAATCTTTCATTATCTTTCTAACATACCATACAGATATAATATATGAAAAGGAATAGAATACCGTATTTGAACAAGCTATAGAAAAGTAAATAGATAGATAGATAGATAGATAGATAGATAGATATATATAGATGGATAGACAGATAAAAAGAAGAAGAGAAAGGGAAAATATGAAGAGAGAGAGGGAGGGAGAGAGAGGGTTTAACGGTTGCTCATTATACCGCAGAAAATGCTCATTATGTCCATTGACCACGGCATGCTGGAGTAGCAAGGAGATAGTAGTAGACGCAGTTGTCGGTGGAAGAAGAAGAGGAAGAGGAGGAAGAGGGCAATTTTATTTGATACGTACGACGATCGTCGGTGAATACGACTCTGATGACGATTAGTGGCCTTTGGCATCCTTAATGGCCGACTCACGACAGACATGGCCTCCTCTCTATTCCACGTTTCCATACTCGCGAGCAACGATTCAAATCGAGTCTCTAGATTTCATTCTACCACGATATACCACGTTGTTATAATCTCAAGAGAAAGTTTTCACCAAAAACGTATTACTTGTAATACTTTTACTTGATTTTTCTTTTTTTCTTTATTATATACGTCAAAGACATCCATTATCCAAATTTTATTTATACATCATTTTTTTTATAATACGGAGTAAATGAGAAAATATTTATGAGCAATGTCCTTTTATATCCTACCAAATGTAACTTTCCTAATTCGATTATATTTTTTTTTCAAATTTAATATAACGGTTTTTCTGTTAATAGAAATAATGCATTAGTTAACTATTCTTTGTCTACTTAAAAAAAGGATAATTCATCTGACGCGAATGAACAAATTTCAATCTTATTATTATTCCTATATCTATAATAAGAAAGGCAAAATCGGTCGAATCGGGTTGAAGGTATCTTGAACAGGACGGTTGAGAAACTGAGAAAGTTAATCGTGGTATTAAAAAGAAGTAGAATGAAAGTCGAAGAATCGACGTGGAATGGTTGGGAAGTAAAGAGGTGGAGGGTTGGGGGTTAGGGCGAGGGAGAGGGACAAAGAGGGAAAGTGGAAAAACGAATAATCGTCTGGTGGTGGTTCTCTATCTCTTTCATTCCTTTTCTCGTCCCTCTTCCCTTTTGCCTCTTCTCTTTTCAGGTCGCTCTGTCGGTTAGGAGTAGCGACGAAAAAGAGGAGATGAAATGGACCGTCCGACTGACAGGAATTTACATCCTCTCGTGCGCAATCTGCGTGAGTGAATTGTGTCGTGTTACCGTCCGGAGAATTAGATCCGGAAAATCCGTAATAATTACTCGAGCAACGCTCCGACCCGAAGCATCCTCTCCTTTTCCCTCTCCCTCTCGTATTTCGACTTTTCCTCTCTCAGCCACTCACTCATTCCTACTCTTCCCTCTTGCCTCTTTCTCTACTCTCACCTCACCTCACCTCACCACACTACACCTCAACTCTCTCTCTCTTTCTCTCTCTTACTCTGTCTGTCTCTGTCTCTGTCTCTTTCTCTCTTCGATCTCCCCAGCATTTCGCCCTTTCTCTCCCTTTTCACCCTCGGCAAACGGCCGACAGTGTGAAACACAAAAATAAATAATGATTCACCGACGCTCTCTCACTGCTGGAAGAAGAGCAAGTCTCTGACCACCTACCTACCTACCCCATTCGCTACCTAACCCCTTCCTTCTTCCTTCCTCTTTTACTCTCACCGCGCATCCATCCCACTCCAACCCTCTTCGCGCTGTCAGAGAAACGCCCGCGGTAACGGACTTGTTTAATATATGTACGTTTCGTAGGCGTTCTTTCTCTCTCTCTTTCTCTATCTCTCTTTCTCTTTCTGTATTATTTGTATGTGCCACCGTTGTGCTTCTCCTCTCGTGAAAATCCATCCCTCTTTCATCTTTTACTCACCTCTCCTATCTCACTGATATCGGATTACGCTCGAGCGTTTCGTCCTATTGTCTACTATTTACGGTTATTTCCTACGCTTTTCTCTCGTATTTCTCTCACATTCCTATGTACATATACACATACATACGTGTATATATATATATATTTATATATATATTTCGTAAGTGTATAATTCAGTTAATTCATAAAACGAAAACACAAGGTTTTGCACGAAATAACTAAGCGTTTTTAGAAAAAGCATATAAAAAGAATTTTATTATACACCTAAGCAAACTAGTTGTTTTAGGAAATAACTAAATAAAATATAAATTTTACAAGTGGCGAGTAGACAAAGTAAAAAGATTGAAATTTATTATCCGTCTTTAAAGTCTGCTTTTTTTTTCTACACCTATACTTGTAGTTATGTGTTCTTATTATTTTTTACTTTGAAAACCAATATTATGTTTGTCGTGCGCTGTTCTATCGGATCTAATCTATGGATCAAATTTTAATTTCATAATTTAATAGGTCACTATAGTTATATTATAGTTATGTTAAAGTTTTATTTTTTAAATTTCATATCTAAACATTTTAATAATCGTATTATACATATGCTTATTTTATCGAAAAAAATTTATTAATTTATTAAATATGTACATATTTAGAAATAAAAAAAAATATTTGATCCGTTGAAAAGTAATAGAAACTGATAGATCGTTGATTCGTTGGAATTATTTAGAAGCATCGATAACGCGAGCAGTTTAGCTCGTTGCCGTTAATGTACCTGCTTAGAGACAAGCGTAATTAGTGCGCTTAATGCCTAATGATTTATACTCAGCGTAGCTGCGATTTGGGTTAAGCGAACTAACGTATGCACATGCACAGGTATGGTACAAACGCACATACATTAACACACAAACACACACACACACACACACACACACTTATACTATACAGTTGTACGTAGACGCATAACGTCCTTCGATCGTAGCAAACCTCGTAGAAGGCATCCAGATTTTGAATGGCTTTCGACGAAGATTACGAATCAAGTTATTGTATTAGTATAGACATATATATATACAGACATTTTGTAACGTGGTTAGATCGTAGATGTAACTAAATATGGAAAGTAACAGTCGTATGGAAAAGGGGAGAGAGAAAGGGCTATTACGTAGGGCAGAAAGCCAATAGAAGGTAGAGGAGTATAAATCGGTAATTGTTGGAAGGGCACGCGTTCGAAGGGGTTACGCAACCCCATCAGCATCGTTACTATACGTACCTTCGCCATCATCTCCTACAGCAACAGCATCTACCATCCAATGGCACGCTGTTGATGACTAATACGCTCGATTGCTTCGCACGAATTTCGAGTTAATGGAGCGTACGTTGGTAATCAGGGTAGAATTCGAATTCGTCACTTTCTCGATGACCGTATTAGATACTGTCTCTCTTTCTCTCTCTCTCTTTCTGTATTTCTGTCTGTCTCCTATCCTCCTTTTATCCATCTCTTTCTCACTCGTACCTCTCGTATCTCTCGTACCTCTCTGACGTCGTTAATAATCATTATAGAAATTCCTACTTTATTTTTTTTTTATTTTGTTACGCTCAATCGATTATCTCCAATCAAATTTATATTCGATAAGTCTCGACAATTATAAAATTATTGCGTGCATTACCACTCGGAAGGATTCCCTTCGAGATACGTACGAGTGATCGATTAATTATAATACAAATATACGCGAGATATTGACTAAATCCATACGAGAGGTCCGATAGTAAATTTGTATGAAATACTTTGATACCGTTTTTGAATGTCTATTTTAAAGTACAGAGACGCGCGAATGTTTCGCGCGCTAATCGAATTTAGTTTATTTTAAGTAATCTCTCTGATAGCTTAGAATCTGTATAATAAAAAAAAGTATTCTCATAAAAGAAGAAAATAATCTTCGACTAGTAATTAATCGTTAATCTATAATCGTCGTAATTTTTCTTAATTGATTGCTTCAAACTAAATAAAAAAGAAAGAAAGAAACATAAAAAAAAATATATAAAAATTATTTCCACTTTGATAAAAAAGAAAGAAGGATGAACGAAAGATGACGGATATTGGGTACGAATAAATGAGAAAAAATAAAAAAGAAGGGCAGAGATAAAATTCAACGTAACGAAAAGGGGAAGAAGGGCAAGTAAAAGAGGATTTATAAGGTTTGACGGTGTAAAGTAAGTAGAGCAGGTTTGTCGAGGACAGACAGTAGGAAGGTTAAAAGGAAGAAAGAAAAAGAAAGAAAGAAAGAGAGAGAGAGGGAGAGAAATAATAATAGTAGCCGGGAGGTGTAAAAGGAGAAACGGGTAGATCGAAGAGAAGAGAGACGAGTAGTAGAATCTGTGTGCGCTAGCGATGACTTTTTTCGATTGACAATAAAATTAATTTCCTTCGATTCAGATTAACTTCGTTTGTAATCACGCGAAAAATAAACATGCACGAGTAAAGATTATTCCAATGTCTCTTTCTCTCTTTTTCTCGGGCTAGCAAACAGTGGAAAGCAGTAGCAAGAGAGCAATGTGCGACGACGTCCCTTTCCATTCGTCCGTCCATCCTCCCCGTTCGTTCATTCGTTCATTCGTTCGTTCGTTCGTTCGTTCGTTCGTCCGGATGGCGGTGAACGTACGGCGGTCGCTTTACTTTTTCAACGGATATATATTTTCTGTGTCCGGACGCAGACCGAAACGTAGCGAGTAGAAAAAAAAAAAAGAAGAAAGATAGAGAAGCGAGAGAGAGAGAGGGAGAGAGAGAGAAGAGGGTGGTAGATCGGCGGGACTCAAGGGGTGGTGGTAGGAAAAGGAAAAAAAAACAGACGCGGGGTCGCGAGCGCGAGCGCGGATGAACTATTAAAAGGCACGTTCGTCGATGGACGTGGCCGGGGGGGGTTTTCATTAAAATTCTTTCGATCTTTTAACATTTTCCAATTGGTGTTTGTTGGAATATCGAAATGTCGAACAATGGTAAAAGGGACGACCGTGTGTGCGCCAGACGATCGACGAAATGATTATCCATTATATACGCACGATGTATCCTAGTCCTTTGACTTCTTTTTTACTTCCTTTTCTATCTACTCTTTCTTTCTCTCTCTCTTTCTAGCTACCCTCTCGCTTCCTCTCATTAGACGATGTCTAAAAGTGAAAAAAACAATAGAGAAAAATTGTAAATTCAATGTTCGAGAAAAGTCAAACAGCCAATGATACATTTATATATTTTGTTTCATATTTTTTTTTTCTTTCTCGTATAGGATTACCTAACATTTTGAATTTGTTTTCTTTGACAATTATTTTTTATTTTGTAAAAATCGATGAAATAATCTCTGTCTCCAACTTTATTTTTTTCATCTTTCTATTTGATACTTATTTAATGTCGAAAATAATGAGATCGAGTGCACGGAGAAGGACGGTACTGTTTGTTGGACAACGAAGAATTTCTAACATGAGTGAAATAGTATAAAAGAGAAAGAAAGGGAAAAGCAGCCAGTCTTTTACCCCCTCTTTATTCTACAGGGAAAGCTTTCAAGCGAGTCGAGCGAACCGAACTGGATACGTTGCGATTGAAATTTAAATTTCCGATCGATCGATCGTTTCTCTTTCCTTCTTTCTTTCTTTCTCTCTCTCTCTTTCTTTTTTTCTCTCTTCTCTCTCCTTTCTCCCTCGATCAAGAATCATGATTTTGTTATTCCGAGCTATCCTTCGAATCGAGCAGTCCGCTCACATCGTATATTCTACGTCGGGTAAGGTTCATTTGGAAGTTGTTAATTAGATTCGACCGTATCGGAAGATAGTGGAAGACGAGAGAGCACAAAAAAAAAGAGAAAGAGAAATAAGTGAAATAAAGAAGAAAGGGGGGAAAAAAAATAAAGTAAGTTGTGGTTTGAAAAGTAGGATAAAAGACGATGAAAGATCGGGGAGAGAAATAGACACAACACTCTGGGAAAGGGAAGAAGGGGGGTGGATAGTTAATTCGCAAGCTCGATAGCGAGTAAGCGTGCGTTTTGGAAGAGGGTTCCCTTCGAAAGCTCGTAAGCTCGACGAATTTGAATCCTGATGCAGTAGGATAGGAGGGTACATCCAAAACGAGCACCGCAGGCACGACGACGGACAAATACCATCGTCGAGGTCCTTCAGGAATCTCCGGAGTTTCGGCGCTGCCGGCTCGAGGAATCCTTCGATACTCTAATTGGCGCATTCACGCTCCTACCAACCGCTATACTACATCTACGTGCAACGCGTGTATGCAGGGGATTCTATTTATCGTTTAACGTTTGTATCTTCCCTTTTCGAACGATTCCATTTCGGACGAAACTAAGGCCTCTGAAAGGTTCGAGGGTGGTTTTAGCGATTGCTCTTCCTTCCTTCGATCGTCTTTACCATTCGAAATATTTCGATCTTACTATCCGAACATTTTAACTACGTCCGTTCATACAGTTTACGTGAAAAAAAAAATTAAAAACTCAAGTCGGTGTGTTTATTTTTATAAATTCATAAAATATTTCTATTTTTTATCGAACAATTTGTAAAGGAATTATAAATGATGTAGTTTTTAAAATTGCGTGTCAATCAGACTAGTTAAAAATAACTGAAAGACTGACCCATTATCTTCGGCTATTATAAATTTCTTACGAACGAAATGGAATCGAAATTTCAAGTGAATTTACCCGCAGCGAGTATTCGAAGAATCATTAGAAAGGCATCGTAAATGAAGAGGAGAGTAGTTGAAAATCAATCAGCGTGACGATCGTTCGCCGTCAGAATCCATTCGATCCTTTTCAAACGTTCTACGTACATACATACATATATATATATATATATACATATATATATACCCACATGCATGCATACATGCATACTCTTAACAGAGAGAGAGAGAGAGAGAGAGAGAGAGAGAGAGAGAGAGACGTTGAAAACCCGTGGTAAGGTTCGCACGACGCCCAGCATTATTTTCTCCGGCGTCCCATCGCGCGTATCATCGAAAGGGGTTTCTCGTTCGCACGTGTCCCAATTACGACCAACGATTTGTACGCGTGTTCTTTTTCTATTCCACAACCCTTCCTCCTTTCCCCTGGTCCTCTCGTCAACCCTTAGCCCCAGGACCGCTGGTTTTTTTAATGCTAAGATCCTTTGACCATAGACTTGAAATTTTCGGCTCGATAAGAAAACGATTCTACGTGGATCTAGATAAGAAATTCGACAAAAAAAAACCGAATGATAAGAGTGGCAAGAGGAGAGGGGGAGTATGTGAGCGGGGAAGTGGAGGAAGGGAAAGAAAAAGCGAGATGAACTTGTCGGGAAAATCGACTAAACGATGACGAGGATAATAATAATGATGATGAGAAGAGGAGGAACAAAGGGTGCCAACAACTACGACGATGACGACTACGACAACTACGACGACGACGACGACGACGACAAAGATAGAAGAGTGAAAACGCTTGGCACGTTGTAGGAGGCTGGAAGGGGGCTGAAGTTGAGAAGAGGTGGAAGGAAGAAGGGTGGAGGGTCGTGACGCTCACCCCCGTTCATTGTGCAAACAATGCTTCATATCGTCTCCATAATGAACGTGGGTATAGGTACATGCATGCTCGTCCCCTAGCAGTCCTAGTAATAATGAGCACGCAGATTATGCGTGGTGATTGGTGCTCGATATAGCTACCCCTCCGGAAAGGAAAGAGGAACGCGTTCAGAAAAGAAGACGGCTGCTTTTCTCTTTCTCTCTCTCTTGCTTTTTCTCTGCGCTGTTGTTCTTGGCTGCCAGTGATAGACGCGAATCGAATAGGGTGAGACGAAATTCCGGATGAATACAACAAACGACCTCGATCGTTCCTTTTGAATTTAATCGTTTCTCGCGGGGCTTCGTTCTGTTGATCTTTGCCCTTTCGCAATATGCTCTCCTCTAGCCTGAATTTAAGGGAATCGATTTGCAACGAAATGACGAAAACATTACTTTGAAATATCATACTCGTTGGTAGACGATTTAATACGTTTTGCTAGAATTATCATTAGTGATATCCATTTATTAAGTTTTAAATATTATATGTTGATTATATAACTTCATCGATCATTTTTTGATACCCATTAATTTGCTTGACTTTCTTTTTTATTTTATTTTTATTTTTATTCTTTTTTTTTCTCTTTTCAAAGATATATACAAAATAATTGATATAAAGCATCGTATATAAATCACTAAAAAAAAATAAAAAGGAAATTAATATGAGTATAACAATCGTCATAACAAAGGTACGTAACGATAAGTGGAAGTTTGTAGAAATCACGTGCGCCACGTGCCAATGTCAACGGGAGGTTTATTCGTCGTCAGAAAGACGGATAAAATGTCTGCTTTCGTTTTCACGCTTAAAGGTATTGTGAATAGCCCTCAGGGCGCGTACCTCGAATTATTATTCCTGGTGCTCTCTCGTGCTCACGAGAGAGAGAGAGAGAGAGAGAGAGAGAGAGAGAGAGAGAAAGAAAGAAAGGGAGAAAAAGAAAGAAAGAAAGAAAGAAAGGAAGAAAAAGAGAATGAAAGAGAGTAAAAAAGAAAAACCAAAAGAGAAAGAGAGAAAAGATACAGAACACGGCGACAAATAAAAATATGGCATTCATTTCCATACGTTACAGGAAGACCGGGCACGCATAACGCTCATCGGTACCCCGAGCGTGCAATCAAGCTGCACAATTATCAGAGCCTTTGTTCATGAATA
This sequence comes from Mischocyttarus mexicanus, assembly GCA_023678845.1. Taxonomy (NCBI): domain Eukaryota; kingdom Metazoa; phylum Arthropoda; class Insecta; order Hymenoptera; family Vespidae; genus Mischocyttarus; species Mischocyttarus mexicanus. Next base: position 568,118 of record JACGTP010000018.1, on the reverse strand, counting down.
ATTACAAAACAAGAGTACGAGTCGGTGGTCCCTCCCCCACCTCACCTCGATGTTTCCTTTCTCCTCTCTTTATCTCTCTCACACTCTCCTCCGATTCCACCTTTCTCTGCTATAAATTCTCTCGAAGGGGTATTACGCGATTTGAAAAATTCCACCTGTCTGTCTATCTTTCTTCTTCCCCTCTCTCTCTCTCTTTCTTTCTCTTTCTCTTTCCTTCTAGTTCTTTCTCTTTTTTAGTTCTTTTTATATTTTATCTTTTACAACACATTTTCCAACATCAACTATCATAAGTTTTTTGTGGAACCGATTTGTTCACTGAATTTATTTTACGCTGGTAAGTACGAAAAAGTTGTTACATTATGGAAATATGTATTACAATATACACATTTTTTACATCGTAATATATTCAGCATGCTTATCTGGTATCTTCTTTTGTAACATACTTTTACCACTTGATTTATCATCTCTCTTTCCGACGTCTACATATATATTTAATATAAAATAATATTAAATTAAATGTTGTGTCGTTTATTTTTATCAACCAAGAATTACTAACTAAAATGTTAATCTAAAATTACGTACATAGCTAACGTTGTTTAAAATTTTCTAAATAATTCAGAAAAAAAGGTTTAGTATTTATTCCGTTACATAAATTATAGTTTGTAAATGTATTAACAAAAATCATACTTTTTCTATTAAAAATACTTTTATTTGATGAGCAATAAACTCGGATCGGTTAAAATATTAGTCAATGACTTTTGATTAAACATAAAGCACAAATAATATTTCAACAAGTTGAATTATTATTTGACGACGACGATGACTACTACTACGGTCAGCAATTCCAACAAGGAGGATCATTAATATAATTTCAATCGTTGGAGTAAAATTTTGTCATATTTTTGAGATATCTCGAAAGTATTCGTTGAAAATAAAAAAAAGGATGAGAAAGGCGGAGAAAGGGGGAGTTGGAAACAAATTTCGATTGCGAGAGTCGGAGAGAAGGTTAATGTATCATGCACCCTTCCGATTCCCCCGTTCTTTTTTCACGCGACGCGATAAATAAAGGACACCGAGTGGGAGGAAAGAAGAGTAAACACGTCGGTGTCCGATACAGTTAGCGTCGTCTATCGGACGCTAATTGCTGGACGAAATTTCGTCCTCCTGTCGGGCTAGGCGTTCACGGGATTCGCGGTCGTTCTCGTCCTGCGATCACTACCCCGAGCTACCACCGACTACTATACCTGCTACCGACAATAATGAACGGCCGTCGGCTTTATCGCGACGCAATCTGCACATACTTAACGGAGCGAAAATGCATATTCATGACCGGGTTTGTAGGCGCGTCCGTCGTCCTTCGCCAACATCCACCCATCGTTCGCTATTTTGATTCTCTGTCTTTCTCTTACATACCTACTCCCCTATCGTTCGTTCCTTCTTTTTTTTTATTTCTCTCTTTCTCTCTTTCTAATTTTCTATTTTTTATTTTGGATAAGAAAAAATATTCATTGATACTGTAAACATTATTATCAAAAAAACATATTCTAATATTTCCAAGATAATCTTCTTCCTGTTGTATCAAATTTGTTTTTTTAATATTACATCGGAGTGATATAATTGGTCGTGAATAAAACATGAACCGCGTTGATGTATTTTGTTTAAAATAAAATATACTTTAATCTTATCTCCACATCTGTGAAATGAAATATAAGTATATATATGTATATGTATATAGATCTTCTTTCTCGAAGTGTATTAGATTAATTTTTAATACTTTTCATACGGGCGCTCACTTTCGTCGTTCTTATTTATATCGATGTCCTAATTTAAAGCACACTTTTGGACAATCGCGGATAATCTTGAGTTTTCAGTATCCATTATGATTCAAGATATAAAAGTATCTTGGTAATGAGTCGAGAATCGATTAATTATTCGTGAAGTATAGAACGAGGCTCGAATCAAATTTGGAACGACATCGATAAAATGTAACCCAGTGACTCGGTCGTTTCAACGACAAGGAGATACGACAAATGTGAACGAATAGGCAGAAGAGAAAGGAAAAAGATAAGGGGAAAGAGAATAAAAAGAAGAAGTAGAAGAAGAAATAGAAGAAGAAGAAGAAGAAGAAGTAGGAAAGGGGCCATCACGAGTAGCTAGAAATAGATGAGAGAAAGAGAGAGAGAGTAAGAGCTTTCGCTCTCAACGGTAAAGAGAACGACGACAGGCGTTCCAACAAGAAAACTTTCGGTAGACTCCGAGGCCAAGTTCAAGTCGGTACGATTCAATGGACGAGAGAAACGGGGGAAAGGAAATACCTGAATACCAGAGCTTTCCTATCTCGAGAAAGGAGGGACTTGAACATTTCGATTTACATCGCGTATCTACTTCCGTCCTAGTCTCCGCCAACTCTAAATTCGTTCCAACTCGAAGAATATCCAAAAGTAGTATACCCTTTACGCGTTTAAATTCGTTAGGAAAATTACATCTGTTGTTTTTAAAGCTAATACGGATCATTAATGACACAATTCCAATATTTTATTATTAAAATACAACAAAGTTTTCGACTAATGACGACGATGATGATGATGACGATAATATAATATAAATTAAATAGATATTTAAAATAATTATTAATGGTAGCTTTATATTTTTTTAATTAAATAAAATTAATTACATAGAAAAATTCTGTCGAATTTTTATTCGCAAAAGTTCATGGCCCTCGCTTCGCTCTCTCTTTTACCCCATTCGTCTCCTCCCCATAACAAAACGCACTTCTTATACTTTATTCGTAGAACAACAATGCAAGTGACAAGTTTCGGAAAAATCGCGTCGCTCGCGAGATTTTTGTTGGAAAAGTGGAAATTGAAAATCGGTAGAGAGCTTCGAGAGTATATAGATGACGTGAAGAGTGAATTGATAAATCGAATGATTCGAGGCTACCGTACAAAATTCCCCTTTTATATCCTCGACGCGATTTTTTTTTCCTTCTTTTTTCTTTTTTCTTTTTTTATTTTTTTACCAAGTCGACGCGTAGCATATACGTTTTGAAAGGCATTATCATCATCTGCTAGCTGCTGGGTTCACGGACCACACCGAACCGTCCGTCGACGATTCGCGATTTTCGTTATGGGGCAAATGAGAGCAAAAAAGGGAAGAGATTTCTTTCGTAAAATTATAGAAAAAAAAAGGAAAAAAAGATGGAGAAGGTCGTGGTGGAGGGGTGAAAGGGAACGCGGGTGTAAGCCGAGGTCGTAACGATCGGAATGTTGGAAAGAAAAGGTGGAAAAAAAATCTGTCGGCCACTCGAAAAATTTCGTCCCCGTCCCATTGGACGATTTTAGTACACCAAACAGATCACGCGCGATACTTTCCCGTCCGTTCCATTCGCCCTTTCTCTCTACTAATCAACAGAAACCCTCCACCCAGCCAACCACCCAGTCGCGGTCCAACCCTGCTAGCCTGAGAGACCGAAAAGGATAGACGGTATGAGAACAACCTATAGAGGGAGAGAGTTAGGGAGAGTGGGGGAGAGAGATGAACCCTTACCAATTTATACCACTTCGAATCCGACTAAACAAAAAAGCCTTTTTTTTACCAATAGAACGCGTAAGCGAGCGAATAAATGAAAATGAAAGGCAGTTGGACGTGTATGCAACGTGTCTCTCTCTCTTTCTCTCTCTCTCTTTCTTTCTCACACGTACGCGTATTGGTTTTTGGTAGGACCAGGCAAAATCATGGACTCGTAGAGACACATGTACGTGTGCGAACGCACACATGAAGGACAAAGGCGAATATTTCGTGGCGATTCACGCGCCACGTATACGTTGCCTCCTGCAAAATCGGGAACGGGGGAAAGGGTAAAGGGTGGTTCGAAGGGGTTGAGTGAACGAGAGGAACGAGAGGGAGAGATAGGTAGGAGGGAAGTGGGCGAGGGAGGATCTTCCTTTTGTTTTGACTGTCGGAGTATTTTTTGTTCGATTCATTCTCTCGCCCCCCTCCCTCCTTCCTCCTCTTTTTATCTTTTTTTTTTTAATGAATAGTAGGGTATACCGTTTGGAAATCAAGGGCGGCGATTCGAATTCGCAGCAATGCCAAAGTGAAAATCGAAAACTACCGAGGCGTTTCTCTGAAGTTCTATCTCCCTCTCTTTATTTTATTTTATTTTTTTTTTATTTTTTTTCTATTTTTTTGTCTGGAATTAATTAGTCGAAATCAATTTCTAAATTTCAAAGATGCGGAAAGTTTATGAAATATTTTTTTTCAACGGACAAGGACGAATCGGGGAATGGTGGTCGTCGGATATTAAAATGCTCGAAGGTGTTTCGCAGTTATGGTTAGAAAGTTAAAACGTGTCGTTTCTCTTCTTTCCGTGAAGAAACGCGCGATATACGTTCGCGTAAACGTTGCTCGAAATGATGTGTGTGTGAGAGAGAGGAAGAGAGAAAGAAAGAGAAGGAGAAAGAACTGAAGAGGGTGGAGAATCCGTTCGCAACGAGCAAACGAGCAAATGGACGAGAGAGTAAGGGGGGTGAGAGAGAGAGAGATAGATAGATAGATAGAAAAAGAGAAAGAGTGAGAAAGCGAGCAACAATTTGGATGGAGGGAGGGGCGTGCCTCGTATAAATCAGCTATGCTTATCGGTCTTTCATCGTGCCGGAGGTGAACTCATTTCGTTCTCTCTAAATACGAACTCTTTTTTCGGGGCAAAAACCTATTTCGATTAAAATGGCGCGCGTTTCGCATTTTGCCGGATTATAAAAGGTTGCTCGCCTTCGTCGAACAACCCCCTTCTTCCCTCTCCTATCCTGTATACGTTCACCACCATCCGATCACTGCCGCCAACGAAACTCCCTTCGCCATCGGTCTCATCGTAGCCGATGGCCACCCACCTCTACATACCTACACGTACACATCATACATAGGTGTATACTACACGTACACATATTCACTACACACATAGATTTCCTCGGCACCCCTGATCGACCCTCTTTCATGATCACTCTTTCTCTCTCTCATTCTCTTTCTCGGTCGTTTTTTTCCCTCTCCCCATTCCATGGTCGTCGTCAATCGTATGTACATCGGCGTATCGAACGAACGAGCTCTCTTCTCGTAAACGATCAGGTAAATCGATGAAACTAAGCCGGACAACGAGCTTCTCGTCCAAAGTCGAAATCGTTCGCAGTCTTCGATCATCCCACTGCAACTACCCACGCCGCTTATACGATCTACCTAACTGTGTTCCGATTCAGGTATTGTTTATATCGCTTTAGAGAAAGAAATAGAAATAGAAAGAGAAAAACGGGGAAAGGGGTGAAAGGAGATAGACGAGGATCGGAATACCGACCGTTTTAAGTAGGTACGGGCCACTTCAGAGAATGTTATTGCCAATAACTAGAGAATCCAGGAGGGATTCGGGGACTGCTTCGTTCGGATCGAGGTTTCTCGCGATGTCCACCTAACGTTATCTCGGAGAGAAAGAGAGAGAGAGAGAGAGAAAAAAAAGAGAGATTAAAACTTCTCATTGTTCAGTCTTTATATTTCTATCTCCTATCGTTCTCGTATTAAATCGTTGTTAACTTTAAAACTTTTCATTCAACCTGGACGAGCTTTGTTGTCTTGTTCGATAGATCAATCAATCTAAATTTAACAAATCCAAACTTTCTTTTTATTTATATAACCAGATACACGTATACCACATATGTCTACCAACGAGGATGGAATTAGAGGAGACATCATTTTATAAATTTATAATGATAGCATTGTTCGATTTGTGGGATCAAATTAAAAATCATTTTACTATAGATGAAAACACTTACTTACTTACGTATTTTAAACGTACGATGTAACTCGTAAAAGAGAGTTTCGATTTCTTTGTTCCTATCTTAAAGAGATTGTATGGAAACGTATTGTGGAGTAGGCGAAGCTACTCCGCCTTAAACAAGATTACAAGACTGAGTTTCCGTTTCGTCTCTTCCGTCGAGGAAAGAATAAGAATAAGAAGAAGGAAAAGAAGAAAAAGAAATAGAAGAAGAAGGAGAAGAGGAAGGTGCGAGTAGTAGTTAGAATGGAACGAGGGAACCATGAGATCTGATTGAAACGAGAGAAAAAGAAAGAGAATGAGAATGAGAAAGAGAAAGAGGAAAAGGGATAGAAGGAGAAGAGAGAAAGGGTTTGAACGAAGGAACCAACGCAAAGATGACGGGCACGCTGATTGTGAAAGACGAGCCTTCGTTCTCGAACGTGATGGAGTCCCATGACTCAGCTCGGATTCTCGCGGATTGAGAGCCCGAAAAAGTATGTGCCTCACTTCTCTCTCTCTCTCTCTCTCTCACACACACATACATATATATATATATATATATATACAGAGAGAAAGAGAAAGAGAGAAAAAGTATCATCGCGGGAGCAATCGAAGGTGGATAAGAAAGGATACGAAAGAGGTGATAATTTTCGAGACGGGAGAAATACTTCCCTTCGATCTCCTTTTTTACCTTTCCCTACCCTCTCTTTCTTTCTCTCTCCCTCTATTTATTCTTCGACATTTTTGAGTGTCCATAAATCGATTGTATTTATTCGAGCTCGAACTAAAAAATACGCCGGCCGGTTTACCCATGGTACTGTAGGTGCTTGCAGTAACGATATATTTGAATGCTTTATCGCGAATTAGATCCCGTGCGCGCGCGCGCGCGTGTTTTCTCTCTCTTTCTCACTCTCTTTCTCTTTTCCTCTTTATCTCCATTTCTCTTTCCCGCTCTCATTCAAACGACGTGATTTTAACTTGAACGTAGGACACGGCTAGTGGATGGTAAAAAAAAGAAAAACAAAATAAAATAAAATAAAAAAGGGGGAAAAATAGAAATAAAAAAAAATTGACAAAAACAAAAGAGAGGATAAGAGAATAAAAAGCTCAGCCGAGGAACGTAAAAGAGAGCGACGAGAGAACCGCTGCAAATTTTAAATATTTTATGGAAAACGCGCAAATTATACAAAATCGTAATGCATTACGCGGATTAATCGTACAACAAAAAGTATTCGCGCATATTGCGCTACTCTTCTACGTACTTTCTCTTTTTCTCTTTCCCTCTCCTTCCATCATTCTCTACCTCTTTCTGTCCCTTTTTTTTCTCTCTTCTCTTACTCGTGTTACCTACATTTCACCCCGTCATAGCGGCAGCCAATATTTGTATAATTAACTACAATAAATAACATATATTTTTCCCAGCTCGAAATCTTCCCGTATAAATCATCGCGTACATCGCGTTAAATGCTTTCCGTGTACGTATTCTTGTTTCATTTTTTTGTCCTGTTTTGTTTTTGTCAATGCATTTCTCTCTATTTCTTTCTCTTTCTGTTTATTAGAACAGCAACACGGGGAGGTTACCAACGAGAACGTTTTAGACCAATTCTAATAATACTCGAAACACGTAGAAAAATGGCCCCATTTCCATCGAGATTTTAATATATTTTAAATTTCTCTATATATATATATATATTTGTAAGATGAATTAGAAAATATCAAATATGGAGGATATTATTTTCAGTTTATTCGACATCGACAAAACAACATGTAGAGATAGGGAATATTTGGTTCTCGAACGACAATAGCATTTCTACAGGAATACTACCGAGTCAAGAGTCATCCGAGCCCACGGGTCAAGGTTCTCTCGAACGCGGCATCTCGTTAAGCCGCGCTATAAGGCGTTTATTATACGCGTAAATCATATCAGGTATACCAACCTGACGCGGTCGATCGAGCGACAGAATAAAAGGTGGGGAGTAAAAAGAAGAAGAGCAAGCGAGAGAAAAAGATAGATAGAAAAAGAGAGAAAGAGAAAGAAAAAGAGTGGCAGAGAAAGAGAAAGAGAAAAAGAGACAGAGAGAGAGAGTCTTGTTATTTTAGGAGTATAGAGAACGAGTTGGCAACGAAATGGGTTATTCCAAGCCGTTGGTTTTCTCCTCCGCTATACTACGAACGAAACGCGGGGAGAATATCATTATAAAACGCCAAGTCACGAAACCGGCCATTCCGCCGTCCTATTAAAATATTAAAACACCTCGTCCAGCCCCTGGTGAGTCCTGGCGTGGGGTGTGAAAAAAATAAATCTACCTTGTCATGCACAGCCCCTCTCCGTGCCCTCTCGTTGTCTCCCAGTCGTCGGTCTCGCTCAGGAACAGGTACGAACCAACTTTGATTCCAAACGAACAACTTTTTTTTACATTCTCTCTCTCTCTTTCTCTCTTTTTCTTTCTTTTTTTATTTTCTTTTTTATTTTACTCTCAACAGATCATCAAACATCTTCGATTTAATCGAATAGCGATCGATCCCAGTTATAACCATCGATCCGAATTTATACCTTTGTTAATTTTCATGATTTTTACTTTTTCGTGGATGCTCTTATGACTTTAGAAAATAATAGTTTGAAGCAATTAAATTTCTCTTTTTTTATTATTCTCTTTTATTATCTTTCTTTCCCTTTCTCTCTCACACACACCCATTCTCTTTCATAGTTCATTCGAAAGGTACGTTCGAAGCCGTCACCACTTCTGTGCTATTTCGACCTGGCTGGACTTGTCCAGCCGCTCATCAGTCAGAGTCATTACTGGGATAATTAATTACATTTGCCCCTTCGTCTCCGCCAGCCCCAACGTCCACGTCTCGTTCCTCTCGGCCATCCTCCTCCACACCCCTTCGAAGCCTGCTGCCGTCGCTACTCTACCGTCGCAGCCACCACTGCTGCTGCTGCTACTGCTGCTGCTGCTGATCCTGATGCTGGTGCTGATACTGTTGCTGCTGCTGCTACTTCTGCTTCTGCTGCTAATACCAGTAGACGTATCAATGGAAAAATATTGGATTAGATCATTTCTCTCGTCACATACTTATCTACAGAAAAAAAATCTGACGAAAGAAAGAGTCAATTTCTCGTCATGCGAATTGACTTAAAAGAAAATTTAAAGAAAGAATAAGAAGATAAGAAAAATTCTAAGACGAAATCTTCAAAGTTGAAATCACGGAATTGGTTTCGGGTTTTTGTCTCAACGCTTTATCTCTCTTTCTCTTTCCCATTCTTCCTCTCTCTCTCTCTGTCTTTTCCTGTTCTAGTCGGTCGAAGGAGCACGAAAATCTGTTGGGAACTCTCGGCTCCTTCTTTAATTAATTATGCAAATGGCCGGCGGGCAGCATGCTTAAACTTTTCGTCGGAGACCTCCGAGTCTGCCCTAACCCACCACCACTATCACCACCGCTACCACCACCATCACCACCACTACTATCACCACTACTACCATCGCAAACGACTTAGTCGTTGCAACGCGCTACTACTAGTTCGAGCAGTGCCGTTAATTATACACTGAATAATAACAATTACTACAATTACCGCGAAACGCGTTTGCTTGCTGCCAGCAAGGGCTCCTAGAGTTGCCGCGAAAGAGCAAGGAATATGCAATCGGCCAGCGTTTCATCCTTCCTCGTATACCACTAACTTCTCTTACTTACCCACTTCCAACCCCTCAACTCCCATCCTCGCCCTTACCATACATTTTTACTCTCCTTTAATTACTACTTAGTATTCCCCCACATGCATGACATTCGTTCGCGTAAAGCTCGCAAAAATTTCCTAACGCTGGTGTCTTATTTGCACGGACCTACACCACTCTGAATCATTTTCTTCCTTTCTTTTTTTCTTTTTACTTTTCTTCCCCCACCACGACGAGCGACCTTTTCGGTGACCTTGCTAATCCCCATCGATTGCCAGTTAATTAAGTTAATTAGAAGGGAAACTTTTCTTAGAGAAAGATCGATGAGTCTTCTTAAATATTTTTTATTATTATTTTTCTCTTTTTTTATGAAGAAGTTAAAGGATTGTTTTGTAATAAGAATTATATTTACGTGCGACATAGAGAGAAAGAGAGAAATAGTCAAATAAAGTTTGTATAGTAAGTTGTTACGGTATTACTCACACACTACATCGCTAAAATGCAAGTCTGCTGTCGTTGGTGCATTTTAAATGAGTAACTGCGTGCACGTGGATTCGTTGATTAGCACAAGCTACTAAATCACGAGTCGAACTCGCGTCCTGTAACTTTTCATGGATCAAGGGATTTTTAATTAATCATTTTTCAAATCCTACATAAAACGAATTTTAATATATTATATCTTTTATTCCTTAATACTGTTATTAGAGATGATAATATTTTTGAGTAATCGTTAAAACAAAAATGTAATTTCTTTTTTTTTCCCCCAATCGTAGAATTAATTCCATAAAAAAAAAATTCTGAGGTACATGAAACTTTTATTGGCTTTCTTTTATGCTTCATTTCTAATGGTCTTATCTTATCTGGTAAGATCTCTCATTCGTACACATATTTGGACAAATCTTTACCATCGAGAAAAGCGTTCGCAGTGACACGATGTATCGGTGTTTCGTTTTTCCTACCACCACTTACGTTCTACGTGTAGTAGATAAAATAAAAAAAATAAAAAAAAAAACGTAAATAAATATAAAAAAGAAAAAAAAGAACAAAAAAAAAGAAAAAAGCAAACGCGTGGTGTATATATCGCGTTGCTAATTAGTAAATGAAGCGGGTCGAGATAAAGCTGACGTTCGCGGTAAAAATATGGCGCGATACTTTACCGCCGCTATCTCCATTGTACGTATCATTATGGATTATGAAAACTACGTATGATGTTCGCGCATAAAGTCCGCTTACCACTTTATTTCAGAGGAAGCGAAAAAACGATGGAAAAAAGGCTACCGGAGAGAGCACGCGCACGAGGAACGAAATACTTGCTGCTGGAAAATTTTGTATGCGTCCATTACAACGTTATTCTTTCTCTTTCTCTCTCTCTCTCTCTCTCTTTCTCTTTCTATTTTTCTCTTTTATTTTGTCTCTTTCATGTAGTACTCGCGATCCTCGATAAAATAACGATATTATTTTAAAACTCGGTTGCCTTACGTGTCGTTGAAACGGTCGTGTTTAAACTGAAATATTCAAATAATTAAATTATACTATACATACACACACACATACACACACATACACAGATGCCTCTCTCTCTCTCAACATACCCAGAGCCGATCTTTTCTTTCGTATCGTAACACGTTATATATCGATGCATTTACATGATAAATATTCCGACAAGAAATTAGCCGATTATTTTAAACAAGAATATAAATATTATTATTATTTCTTAAATGAAGAAATATATATATAGAGAGAGAGAGTAATGATCTCTTTTCTTTTCTTTTTTTATTAATCAACGAGTTCAAATATCCCAATGTATGTATAATATATATATATACATACACGGACACAGGGGTGTATGCAATGTTTACGAGTTTTTGACCTAGTGGATTACGATCGTCTTTCATCATTTCTTTTTTACAATAGTCGACAAATTTGAATTGGAAGGGTATCAATCGCGTAACTAATGTCCCACGTATGTACGTAGAAGAGGAACGTCGAGTAGGAAATTGGTAACGGGAGATATCGTCGTTCGACCGATTGGAATCAAATTTGGCACGAAATCACGTTCTACCGTGGTGTAGATCTTGTTAAAAGATTCACGAACTATTCAACGATCATTCTTTTATCATACGGAATTTATACGAGATTCTCGCGAATCAAATATTACGTATACATCTACCTTATGTGTTCCGTCTAATGAAGAATAGAATGATATGACAAACGATAGCTATTTTCTAAATAGTTAAGAGAAGAAAACGCGACAATAAAAGATAGTATTTATCATTGATCGATGGTATTATACAATAAAAAGATCTTTTATCTGAATCAATTCACCGAGTCAATTGAGAATAAAGTCCTTCGTTTATTGTCGCGCCCCAATGAGTATAAGAGCGTTCGATAAAGAGCAATATACGAAGACACGCGATAGGTGACATGCAAATACAAACGTAGGATAAAGACACATATCTATATGTACCTATGTACGCGGAAAGACGTGCTCACGATAAACCATTCCCAATCGACGCAAGATCTCCATCGAAAATGCAGCTTTAATCGGGCGAGTATTGGGGATATGCGGGTGGTTTGTGGAAGGAAGGAAGGAAGGAAGGAAGGAAGGA